>OY783220.1:4601619-5197166 GCA_963678705.1 Panorpa germanica | reverse complement strand
AGGAGACAAGAAAAGGAAGGAGATAGATGCAGAAGTAGCAGAAAGAGGAAAAAAGAGAAAAGCACGGTGTTGGAATTGTTGCAAACTTGACAGTACAGTGGTCGATTAGCAGAACAACGACACGAGAAGGAGAATAAAATATTTGGAATTTTAAATTGTTTCAAGTTTAGTTTATGTTAATTGAATTTAAGTAATAAAGGCAAGTAAGAATATAAGGCATAACGACAAAACTAATACTCATTTGACATTGATTGAGTTATTCTTTTGGTCGCTCCACGTCAAATTTAATTGTATTCAGTCTTAGTTTACTGACATAAGAGCCACAATAAAAACTATCAACATAATAAAAAGTCATCGGTAATAAAACTCAACTTTGGAAATAAAACGACTTTAAATAAATAAGTAAAAGGAAAAAGATATCAATAAAGTTTTCTACATTTCTTTATTTTTAAATACTTTTTTTAATCTACTGGAATTGTAACTTTGTACATTGGACAATTAGATAATTACTGAATGTAAATTAAATAATTCAAAACTTATTTACAAAAGATATTTTTTTATTATAATAGTCTATCTATGATTCAGTTATTTAACAACGAGAACTCGTAATATTATTGTAATTATTTTATTTTAATGAATTATTATATAATTTGCTTTTAAATCGTTTCAACCATTTACCGGATGTTTTGCTGCATTATATTTCATAACTACTGTAAATATCCTCCAGCTATTTTCTGCAGGTTTTATGTGTACTGTATTTATTTGTACTGGGAATTAATTGCGTCTAAAGCTTGGTTTTTTTAGTGCAAACAAACGTTATCGACCGCAAATACATTTTCAAATATCTATAAAATATTTTTGTAAGTATTCTAGTTTGCAGTGTAAAATGTAAGAACTCAATTCATTGAAATAATATTGAAAAAGACCCAGCTATTTTCATTAATCAGTAAATATATTCGAATCCTTCGGACTAATAAGGTTGCCGACCACTGCACTGGCGTTATAATTCAATCTCCTATTTACATCTATCTCATATAACATGTACATAACAATATTTATTAACTGGTTATACAGAAGTAGATAAATTGTTAACTTCACTCAATTTAAAAGTTAAGTCGGTTTCACCCTTAAAGGTATGGTAATAAAACAGGAAAACGAAGCCCAAACATTCAACCCTTGTTAATACACTAGATCTATTGTTACATTTCTTGCATCCTCTTCCATTTAATCGGTGGTTACTATCAGTTTGTCCTTCACTGATCATGGCTTCCGGGGTCCAAAAGGGAGCAGTGAGTAGCAGGGAAGGGGGCGGTATTGCGGCATAATAGTAGAAGTGGTTGAATTCGGGCTTAAGTTCTGATGCTCCAGAGTTTCCTCGTTCCTTTTCCATTTCTATTTGAACAAATATTTACCTGCTGACAACACTACGCCAGTTGACTTGCCTGGCAATTTTCTTAAATTTCTAGTTTAGTGTAATATTATCAGCGTATTATAAAGATAATATGAAATGATCATTAATTTACGTAATGAAGCTGAATCTCAAAACGATGAAGTGTGCAAACAGCTGGAACGACTTCCTCATTGAAGGGACATTTATGGTATGTGTTGTTTAGGGAAGAAAGTACATGTACTGCGCAACGACTACGACATGATACAAATAACGAAGGGTGAAACTAACGGGTAGTTTACCCCCACATTACGTTCCTTTAGTATGGGATAGAAGGAATTCTTTGCAATAACGTTTTGTCTTCTTGTCGTTCCAGGAAACTTATGTCAAACTCTTTTATATAATAGGTACAGGTCAGAATGCCAGCTCGTTAATTGAAATGAAATTCTTGTAATGTATTTATTAATATACTGGTATATCTTTTTAGTTCTGTATTTGATTTTATATTAGTAATATCAAAAATGTATTTGCAAAAAAGAATTAGTTCAAATTTTCAACCTTTTATTTGTAAATTTAAAGTGATACCCGTTATACACAGCTACAATTATTTACCTAATATAACAATAGTTACGTTTTATATAAACGATTTAACTTTATATATAGTTTTGTAAATTATTTTACTACTTTTCCAAAAAAAAATTTACCCTTTTCTGTATTCATAACTTTCCTAAGAATAGCTTTTGAAATATTATAAAATCCTAAGAAATCCTCTTAAAGACTTTTCGAATAGCTGAAAATAATACAACTTTAGAATTGGTACTAAAAATAGGTAATTAGAAAATTAAGTATGAATTCAAAGTGTTTAGAAAAGGTAAAGATGATAGAGCGGAGTTGTGATAAGTAATATTAATTTCAAAAAGTAACGGGCATTCCTTAAGAATAGTGTCAGACCAGAAAACATAATCGTATGTGTCTTAAGAATAGTCTCAAACTTCCTCCACCGCTTGGTTATAGCTCTCTCACACTGCAGCTGGTAATTTCTGACTTTAAGACTTTTTCTGCAGGATATAGACGCAGTAACATATACCTTATCATGGATGTTTCTATTTTAATATTTATCAGTATATCACTGATACTGTGGATAATTAATGTACTTATTAATATATCTGTATCGCTTTTTCTCTCATGGATCGGCTTCCAATGGAATATAATTAACACAGAAGGAACAACTTGCGTTATGAACGAATATGCATAATCCGAATGATTGTCCTTTGAATCTATTATGCCAGCAATATACTTATCCTTTTATTATTACATAACACAAATTTTCAATATATATGCATACAAATATTCCTTAAAGCTATGTTTATAATTCTTTAACAAAGTTACTTATGTTTTTAGTTAAAGTTCAAGCATATTTAGCTTAAAAACAACACTGCCCTTTATAAAAGCTCTGCACTGTGGTTGTAGCAGTATAATTGCATAATTTACCATGTTTTGCACATAAAGTTCCTCGGCATGTTTCTCTTAGATAACGTCGTGGCTTGGACCATTGTGCATATTAAGTATTACTTCAGCTTATAATGAAGTCCTAGTTCACCATAACCTATCCGGGACAAAACCCCGACACGATGGGACGGGACGGGCAATGGGCCCTTGTCTTGCCGAACCGAATCGAGACGCCCACCCATTGTAGACCCTTAGTGGTTTACCCAAACCCACCCTAAATAGACTGTCCTGCAAGTTAGAAGTTAGAGGACACCGCCATATACTAACGTAACCTATACTGTTTGTTATTGGTATAGAGCAGTGATCGGCAATCTGATTAGTCAAAAGAGTCAAATAGTAGCCAAATCTAACGCTAAAATATAAGTATCTAGTCGCAATTGTCATTACCGCTGAAAGAGTCACACTCAAGTAGCCAATGAGCCGCATTTTGTCAATCACTGGTATAGGGAATACATTAACTAAATTGTTTTAATTTGGTTTTGGGTTTATTTTATAGTTATGTTCGTATAAACTTAGTTTTACATGGTTTTCTTTAGGTTTCTGATTTTTAACAATCAAGTACAATGCCTTCAACAATTTTTAGATGTTTTTCTTAAATTCTTAATATGGTACAATATATTTTATACTTCTCTCAGTTATTACCAAACGTAGTTATATACCATTTCATTATAATTTACCTGTAAGCATAAATAATGCAGGCTATACACGTAACGCTTTACCTGAACAGGTATACTTGTGAGATATACCTGACTTCCGTAAAACTCGCACACGCTATAATATACCTCAGTTAATTGGGACAGCACGACGACGACACGTAAGCTATCGCAGACAAATGTATGCCTGTCAGACTTTCAATTGTAACTAACTGTAGATGTCAGATTTACTCTTCTGGTGAACCTGTCAGATCGCATATTCGTAACATTACAGAAATTGTAGACGACATAGTGGCCAAGAGATGGTCTCTTTACGCCAGGTTGTTGTGTCTAAATCTAGTGCTACATTTTCTGGCTTTGTTAGTTATTTTGTTACACTACAAAACTATATCCTTCCTATGTATGACGTGCTATTTACGGATCACCTTGTATGTTTCAGTATTTTAATGAGTTTTTCGGCTTTGATCAAAAAATAATTAATGAAACCTTATATCATTGTCAATTAAAATGTGAAACTCCAAAGTATAAATTAAGTTAAGATAAATTTTGTTTAGAGACTGTCTCCGATTTGTTCTATTCTCCTATCAAAGTACACCCTCTTATATCCCCGTCTTCATACGAGTATTTTCATCCAAAAGATTTTGTTGATGTCTACTTTTATTTGAAATAAATAGTGAAAAGCAAAACTTCAACAATGCTTTCAGTAAAGATAACAAAGTAGAACAAGTGACATCCTAAACCACAACACACCGCCAAGACTAAGGCACAACTTCCTAGTGATATACAACAAACTACTCTGTGGATATGGAGTATAACAAGATGAAAACAGGCGCAGAAGTTAAGAGAAAAGGGAAACTTGTAAGAAACCACGAGATGTCAAGTTGGGAAAACAAAACAAAATATTTAGGAGCTCACAAAAATTCACTGACTTTTTGAGCATGGAATAATATTTACATAAATGCATTATCATTTTTGTTGCATGGTAGAAATGGATGTAAAATAGATGTACTTTGTACTGTGAGCAAAACGTTTTACATAGATTTTATATTCTCTTAGCAAATATTCTATATTTTAGAGGTAAAGGTTTTTCCGGGATTATCGGGTCTTTAAGACCGATTGCGGTCTTTTGCAGATTTGTTGGAGAAAAATTTACGAAAATGTATTGTCTATTATAATAAACATGTGGAAAATATTAGCAAATAGGAAAATATATGGCAGATAAAGAGAAATCGACTGTGACAGAAATCAGAAGAGAAAGCTTCCTAGGATAGGACGTCCTATCCACAGTCGCACGCAAAATATGTAGAGTATCTGCGTCTGCATATGCCATTCCTGGCTGCTTGCCTCCTTTCCCCAAGTACCAGAATTTTATTTAGGACAAAATGAGGTTCACAGACTTTGAGTTAAATTAGACGACGGTCATGAATTTTCATTTAGGATGAAGCGAGGGTCATATAATAACGTTTAGGATGAGACGAGGTTCACTTTACTGTTTTTAAGATAAAAGGAAGAGCAAAAATCCATTTTAGGATCAAGATAAGTCTAAAATTTTAAACAGATTAACAAAATGCAAGCAAGAATTAATATTTAGTATTATAAATATTGAAATACGTTTCGCTAGATTTTTCTATATAACATACTCCTAGTATCAATACCAATATTGACCAACTTGTAATAAATAAATGCTCCAGATACAATACTGTGTGCAAGTGCATACTTCCTGACATGGTTAAGATGCAATTCAAGAACTTGTTGAAATGCATCACCACATATAACTTGAGCAACCTTCACATAAGTGCTTGTCTGCTAAGTTCAAACTCTAAACTACACAAGTTTCAGATCTCGCAAGAAAATTATCTCATATTGCATCTAAGATGAATTTAATCAACCGTAGTCGTGTAGTAACATGAATATACGAGCTTTATGTAAATGAGGTTGCTCTACAATACGAGTATATACTTACATATATGTATATATATATATATATATATATATATATATATATATCTTCTGTTTTGCACTTCTTTATAATTATAATGTCCTCATTAAGGACCCAATTTTACTATTCATGTTTAAAGAAGAATGTTTGTCTTCTTTACTGCGCAGTAGTTATTAAACACGCATTACGTAATTGTTTTTGTTTTGCTATACATTCTCGTGTATTGTCTGATTGCCTAATAGGAATCAAATGTGCTACAGTTCATACCATTAAACACATTACACGTTTAAACCCTTCTTACTCAGTTCTACAATTATTCAGACTTTTTCGTTCGTTTCTTTAAGTAAAAAGTACGTTATTTATAAACCTCATTCTACTTTATTTCATCCTCTCTCTCTCTCTCTCTCTTACTTAATTTAACTTCTCAATAGAATATCTCGTTTTATTTGTCAATAGGGTGCTTGCAAGGCGGTAAAGTTTTGCGGTAAAAATATAGTGGAAAAGTATAAGTTTTTAAAGTAGTTGCAGTACTTTTAAAAAGAATGTTTTGTTGTAATATTCTTAGTTTAAGAAGTAAATATATTTATGTAGCTTGTTAGATTTGCTGACTTCACTTCGTGGATTTATAGTTTCCATTTATCTTTAATTTGGTGTTTGCTTCTCTTACATATTTTTGTTTATTTTTAATTAACAGCCTTTTAACAAAATATTGCTGAAACTTTTTTACTTTAAATTAAATAATAATGATGTTTATTCATAAGTCATCAATTCTTACTAGTCAGTAGCTGCTGGAAACCAAGAATATTAACAATGGGCTTGTGTCCTATGTCTTAATTTCTATAAAAGTGTACTATATATTGATAAAGTGGGTTACTAGAACCTCAAATGTTCAATTATTTTTTAATAACTCCTTATATGTTAGGAGATATTAACAATTAAAAAAGTCATTTTGTCTCTTTAATTATTAAAGGGCTTCAACGTTGTACAAACTCCAAATGCATGTGACATCACAATCCTTGTGTAAGGTTACCAACCTTACAGCTCATAAATCTCTGCTATATGTATTTATTTATCAAAATATCAAATATTATTTACAGTTATTTCAAGGAACAATAAAATTTCAATATTATGTCTGCCTTAACAGGGTTAAATAAAGTAAAAACTTATTATTCTTTGACTTGACTGGATTGTTTGAGTACCAACAGCTACAAAACATTACCACAACACTGACCTACTCAACAAATAACTGACGTTAAAATGCATTTCATGTCATACAAATATGGCCGACCATTTCTAGCGCTAAAACTACAATTGAAATTTTTAATTGCTATATCTCCGTCAATATTTAGATATTTAATAAAATAGACACGCCAATACACATTTATTAACATCAATTTCAATCAACAATTGAAAAATCGACCACTAAAAAATGAGGACACAAGCCCATTGAAAAAGAATAAGAATAAAGATGAGCTAAGGTATATATTAGTTATTGCTACTTTCATTGTAATGTGTGCCAACGGTTAACACAGCTAATATTTGGAGTCGACTGAACTCACTGTGCATAATTTTAGGTTGTAATAAAATTAGATACAAAGGAATTGATAATTTAAATAATAATTTTTAAATGGCGTTTCTTTGATTTCAGAAGCAACACATTAGTTTGATAAAAAATTTACAATTTCTAAAATGTGTTATATGTATAAAAATTTTTTTTGACAATTTGCATCCAGTAAATTTGAAATTATTCAATGTTTTATTAATTTATACATAAATTTTATCAAATAAATATTTGAAACCCGTGTCTTGTACTTTTGTGGTGCTGTCATACGTTGTGTTTGTTACCTAAATGCTACATAACTGTTACGTTTTGCGTTTAGTAATATGCCCATTATACCAAAATACGTGGTATATATGTGTACCGACTAGATGAGCCTAGCGGGACCTATGTTTTTTTTTATTTCATTTAAATTAATTGAAATTACCTAAGACTTAAGATCCTGAAATGTTAATATTGTAATTTTTAAAGTGAAATAATATATACAGTTTGAGTAATGTAATAAAGGTCCTAACTGCTTAATGCGCAATAAGCCTATGGTAATGGTTACAACCCTTTCGTATTGGTTTTTTGGGGCTACTAAACACCCTATACTTTTATAAAAGTTTTGTATTATATTGTGGTGTATATACACATAGACTTCAATATCAACCCTATACCGAGTTAGCTTATCAAACCCTTAGGCATGTTACAACCGCGAGAGTAGAATGTTTAAGGTTTTTGTTGTGAAAAGAAGGGACGTAGTGACTTTTATTATACTAAAATAAAATAAAAAATCGAATATTTTTACCTCTGGCAATTTTTACGGTAAATTATCTGGGATCACATAGAATTGAACCCCACACATGAATAATAATAATAAAATTGCTTATCGATACCCTAAAACAAACAGATATATCTCGAGATAGCTCACCCAGACAAATCCATTTCTATATGTTTGTATGCTAATTTTAAGGAATTTACATATGTTTTTATATAATAATATTTTTAATATGACTGCCGTTAAATGAATCAATCTGGATCCATACAAACTTATAGATAGATTTGTTTGACTGATGCAATAGCCCTTTAACAGTTAAACTTTGTACGAAACAGTTCTTTTGTTTTACTCACAATGCATGTAAAACATATTTCCAAATTAATAACTAATCCAAGCTGCACTCAACTAAATATTAAAGAAGATTACTAATTTATGAATGAAAATATGATACTTCATCGTTATGCGTCTGTGTTTCCGGTTCGATTCCCTGATCCATATTTTTGATTCGTTAGTTAATTGAGTTAATTGTCAATTTTTAGTTAATTGAGATGTATAACATACCTTTATAGATAATCTTTTGTTTCTGAGTAAAAGTATGTTATTAAATCAGTTTTCTCTTAAAATTACATAACTGTTACATATATGAGGGATATTGTTGATATGTAACAAACTTACGTATATAGATAGGGAGCCCCAGATGGCGTTGTGGCTTGCAATAATAATTTAAGTACATAAGAATTATTGTTACCACGCTCAATTTCGTTCGAATCTGAAATAGTCAATTCTGTTGTATACACATTTATACTACATCCTAACATTACAAATAATAGCCAAAGTGCATTTAGTGTTAGTGCATTTGTAGCTGAACTTTTTGAATTGGATTGCTATTTTTTTGTTTTGTTGATGTACAAACAAAAAGTTTTAAATTTTATATAATGTGTAAAAATATAATTGGTTGAGTATATAATATGTATAATGTATATTGTATTGACACTGAAACACGTGTTAAAATCATAATAGAATAAAATGAAAGGAATTTATAAACAAATCAAACTTTTTGTTTATATTTTAATTTAAAACAATTTTAAAATATAAAGATGCAGGTGTTGTTTACAAATTTTGTTTACTATTTTCTGATTGGTTGTCGTTAGCCCGTACGAGTTTTAGATCGTTGAAGTGGTGGGGTTAATGTTTTGCAAATTTGATACTTGTTGAAACTTGTTCAGACTTGTTGTATGTTAAAAAATACATTTTAATAAAATATTTAGTTATGATTCGCGTTTCTAAGCGAGCGGTTGTGCGTCTGTGAAGTCGTGTGATGTTTTTTAAAGGAATATTTTTGATTCGATTGCGCAACATTAATTAAGAACGTAAGTTTGTATTCTGATATTTTAATTAGCATATGAGGGTAGTCTAAAATGTTTCCAGTTAACATAAAAAAAATTATTTTGTTAATTTAATAATTAATCATTTTTTTTTAATATTTATTTAAGTGCATTAACAGTTATTAGCACTTAAAACACAGTATACATTTATAAACATTTGCAATACATAATTCACAACTTATAGACACGAGTATGGGTATTTAAAATAAAGAGAATGAATTAGTTTTATTGATAAAGTCAATAAGGTTTTTTAGACTTTCCCTGCTTTTAAACAGCTGCCTATATTCCTCAGGCATATATTTTCATTACTCAAGGCATCATTTTATTACCGAGGATAGAAATTCAAATTTGATATAGCTAGGACTCATTATGCTTTGGATATTTTTTTTTAAATATTTATTTTTAGTGCATCAACTTATAAAAGTTATTAGCACTTAAAAGA
The DNA here is from genome assembly GCA_963678705.1 of Panorpa germanica. Lineage (NCBI taxonomy): Eukaryota > Metazoa > Arthropoda > Insecta > Mecoptera > Panorpidae > Panorpa > Panorpa germanica. The sequence continues at coordinate 5,187,533 of OY783220.1, read as the reverse complement.
CATATAAACATTTACAATACGTAATTCGAAATTCATAATTTACAACTTATAAATATATTTAAAGTAAAGAAATTAAATTTGTTTTGTTTATAAACTCAATAAGGTTTTTAAGATTTTCTCTGCTTTTATATATCAGCCTATACTCCTGATTCATATTGCATTTTTGTCTGAGCGACGAGTATTTTGAGCATTGGAAAATGATATGCTTTACCGTTAGTGGTCTGTTACATTGTTCACATATTGGTTGTGGTTCTTTTCTGAATAAATAGGTATGAGTGTAATTTGTATGACCTATCATGAGTCTACATATGACTACTTCCAGCCTTCCATTTATTCCGACCGGTAATTCTTGTTTGCAAATTGATGGCTTCACTTACCTTAATTTGTTATCACTTCCTTCACTCCATTCTTTTTGCCATGAACGATTTAATATATTTTTGATATTGTTACTTTTGGATATTTATAAAAATAAAAACGAAATCAAAAATTAGAAAACGACCCCTTAAAGAAAGAGTTTACAAACCCATTTACTTTTTGAAAAACTTTATATATATAAAAATATATGTTTGTATATACATAACCTATTTAAAGCTTTGGGGAAAATATGACTAAAAAAGAAATACCAATAATGAAAAGTTAAACACCAAAGCCGTTTACGTAATGATATTCTTAGATAAAAGTTACGCAAAATAAAGTTTGTATCATTTACTATTTCATTAAATTTCGAAACGCCTTATTTATAATAAGCAAAATAAAAGTCAATACAAACCCCATTCTCTAAGAATATTATTAGGGGTGTGGGAGGTAGAAGGGAACAACAAGAGAGTGGGGAAACTAACGAAGCGTCAGAAACTTTACTCGTATAATGGCATCCTGATTTGCATTTCGTTTCATTATTTTTCCATTGACAATAGCGTTGGGAATATATTGAATATACATATATCATTGTGTTATTCAACTTTTAACAAATAATGATTCGGAGACGACAATACTGTTCTGGTACTTCTAATTAAAATAGGAAATCGTATGTAACTAATAATAGTTTATTGTTGGCCTGCACGAATGAAGCGGAATTGCTTTGTGCGCTTATTAGATGGATTACATACTATATGTATTCAAACACCATCCTTTGAAGATCCTTTTCAATGATTATTTTATTCTATATTAACAAATAATGCCAATTATATTTTTCAATCTACTCAAAACGGATTTGTACTTTTCTAATAAATATCTTTATTTAATTTTGTGATTTTTTATTTAATACATTGCCTACCAAATGATCTAAGATGAAATAAGTGTATTCAAAAGCAAATTTATGCATTATTTTTTACTTAACATATCGTTTTATTATTTATTATTTAACGTTTTTGCCGTAAGGCATTTTATTCTTCAACGTTAAATTCACAGATTACATTTCATTTTTTTACAACCATTTTACAATTATATTAACACTACTAATAATTTTAATCTAAAAAATGTATGTATAAGGAATAAAGTCTCACTCCCACTCACTGTTTTGATATTTAATTTACTGTTTTTATTTAATATTGTAATCTAGATTTCAGGTTCTCGTTATGCATTTCTTTTCACATTTGTGTTTTAATTTTAGTTTTGTTAATTTAGTTGGTGCGTATGCATCGTTAATAATATAAATTTTGACAGTTCGACAAAATTGTATGTGAAATAATTAAAATTGATATTTTTAATAACAATTATTAATATAAATTATTTTCACTTCTATATTTTCCAAAAAGTGACATTGATTTTCTTTTAAAAGTAAATCTTACTGCATTTTGACAGATTGTTACATTTTGGAGATTATAATATAATATAGTTTTGTTTAATTTAATATTTTTAATTTAAAACATTGGGCGTTGTAAGGGTCTAAAAAAACTAAGAGAACTTGAAAAATAAATTAAATTAAAAATGGTGCTGTGAATGACTACGCGTATTGCCATATGCTAAACAATTTAAACAAAAATATAGAAGAGAAAACCATTTCTATTATTTTTTGTTATTAAAAATAGCAATTTTAATTATTTCACATTCAATTTTGTCGAACTGTCAAAATTCATATTACTAATGAAGCATACGCACAAACTAAATTAACTAAACTTAAATTAAAACACAAATGTAAAGGTATGCTTAAACGAAAACCTAAAATCTTGATTACAATATTAAATAAAAACAGTAAATTAAATATCAAAACAGCGAGTGGAAATAAGGCTTAAAGAAATGCTCAATAAATTATGAAACTTCTTAAGAAAATATTTTTGTTAAATATTTCAAAAGTATTAGTTAATTTTCCGTTAATGAGGGATTTAAATTAAGCAAAATTGTTTATTTTATTTGTTTAATCTTTCATCCTCTTACCATTACTTCAATGTTTTAAAGTTAATAGAAAATAGAACGCTGCGCTGTTTTGTTTTGTTATCTTATTATTTTACCCTAAAATCTCCGATTTCATTCTAATATACATATTTACATATAGAGTCTTTATTAACTTTCTTTACCCCGTTTTGAAACCTGTTCAAGGATTTCACAGTAATCAAATAGCTATTACTGTAGTAATATTCAAAAAATGATAATAATAAAGTCCCTGGTCTTAATGGGAATTGAATCCCTTATTCAGAGCGTTCTTGGGGGCGTTCGGGGCGATCAGGGCGTCTTGGAGTCGATCAATGGGGATCAGGGGTGTTTATCTGCATCTTTGATGACGTTTTATGGACTAGATTGATAGTCGGAATCATATAATGGCCAATGAAAACGACAACGTGGTATTATTTTCAAATAAATTACATTTAATAGTAATCTACGCCATCTAGTTGTCTCTTTTACACTATCAGAAGATCTTTCTATCTATTTCTCTGTATTTGTTTATAGTTAGCATTATAACACTACGTTGGAAAATGTAGAAATGGGGCCATTAAATACGACTTACGAAAGATCTTCAAGAAACTTTTTAAAATAAGAAACAAAAGTTCACAAAAAGTTTTCTTCATAATAACTTTTATTTAATTGGATTTATTAATTACTCTATTTGATTGTATTGTTGTTGATGGTATGTCTACCCAGTAAACATTTTGGAATCACTTTGACATTGGAAGATGAATATGATTTTTTTGTCATGAAATAATTCAATTAGATTTCACTCGTTCAACAGAAATGTCAGTGATATGAACCATAAATGGCAAAATCATTTGCAAATAAACCTCTTAAGTGTAACAGAGACAGATATATCTTGTTTCTTTTTCTATGACATTAATTTAGTCTTTTGTTTCATTTAAATGTATGATGTTAGAAAGAGAAAGAATATTTTAATGAAAAAAATGATTTTTTATTGTAACTTCACCTTGTTATACCATTTCACCAAAATGTTTACTGGGTGTATTATTACGTTGCAGATATTTTAAACAAAAAGCGATTGTAAAATATTCTCGTTATTGTTTTATTACGAACCCATGTTCAATAACTACTGCGCCATGCACTTTTCTTTTATTTATGTGTGTGTGTGTACTAATGTTTATATTTTCCACCAACGAACGATGCTAAGCTGTTTACTCATGGTGTATTTTCCAAGATAGTTTCGCCAGCCAGCCAGCAGTCTACCGCAATACTAAATTACTATCTATTTTCGTAATATGTTCATTCTATAACTTAAGGTTATAAGCGTTTTACTTTTTTACTATTTTTTTTAACTATTTTGGTTATATTTATGCCGCAATACACTTTACGACTCATAATATTAGTTTTTTATAGTAAAATACTTTGCTCTTAAATCTACAGTAAAGCAAAATATATCGTTGAGTAACAGTGCTTCTTAATCTGCTGTATTAAAGGTATTTTACACGATCAGATCATGTGCCATGATTGTTGGAAACATTAAATCAAAATGTAAACGTATGGATCAAAAGCGTAAAAAAATCGAATACGATATTCTCAGATATGAACTATTATCTGAACCGACAACAAAAACTAGAGTCGGAAATATTCGGACCTTTATCTCGAAGATATTTCAAATCGTGTAAATAGGCCACACCCCATTTATGAAGAAGAGCTGTAAAATACGGAATTTCCATTCCTGACGTAACCAAATTTTCAAACTGTGGTAGAAGATTATAGTCCTGTTTAGAGGACATTCAGTGATAGGTATGAAAAAATAAAGTGTCTTGCGCGGGGTGTGCTCACCGACTTATCCCTCAATTTCAATAGATCCTAGATTCTGATTAGTTGGCTAATAGGTTCTGAGGTGTTTTCTTGTTTTGTCTGCGTACTACAGAATTATTTGACATTAGACAGCTAGCCAAATTGTTTGGATGTTCAAGTATTCTCTCTTTGTATGTTTTGATTCTAAGCACTATTTCTTCAATTACTGTAGATCGGTATCCAGATCTCGATGTATTATGTTATTAGGTACAAACCATGGTGCATTCGTGACAATCCTTAGCATTTAAGATTGGAATATTTGGATTATTTTAATATTAGAGGTAGATGCAGTAAGTACTCTATAGTTGAATATCACATGGCCATGACAGGAGGTTTACTTGGATGAAACATATTAAGATTACGGAATTCATTTGAATCATTAGTCACATTACGGAATTCATTTTTATTTGAGGACAAGAGATACATATTTGATGCACTATAAATAAATAAATATTAAAAAAATAAGAGTTACATATATGAGTATAGTATATATAGCAAATCTCATTCTTCTGTTCATTTAATTTTTCATTAATTTTACTTTAATTCAATTAGTTTTGAAACTGCATCAACTTTCGTGGGGTTTTGTTTTACTTTATAAGCTGCATATAGTTTTTACCTTTTGGAAACTCCTGGAGTTAATACTTAAGTATTGTAAATGTATTAAACAAGCGAATCTTAGCTAAAACTACTCGTACACTGAAAAATAAAGTTTGTTTAACTTATTAAAACAACAGCAAACTGTTCTATGTGAAATGAAGTTTATTTGAAGTTCTTCCGCTTCCTGTAATGCACTGTTCTCACCGTGAACTACTAATAATGTTAAAATCTAATGTACATCTACACTTACAAATAAAAAATTCTATTTACAAGTATATTATTTGATATTAATATGTAATCAAGTACTTTTTTATTATTTAATTACTTTCAAACTTGATAAACTTGTTAAAGTTAAACATGAACTTTAATAATTTGCTTTTGTGCTCCTTTATTGATTGTTGGAAACTTATACGTTAATATTTCACAACTGAAAAATATAACTCGACATTTGACGTAAATGTCAAATTTAGTTTTTTTTTTAATTCTATTTGACGTTTGCTTATTTCTAACGATTCTAACGTTGGCACTTATTTATGTATTCAAAGTACATAACATAATAAGTACACGAATGAACCTGGCGATAACTTTTTACTTAAAGTTGCTACTTTACTTTTATTTTTATCGTAGCAATATCTGATGAACCTTGCAGCTCATAAATCTCTGCTATATGTATTTATATATCAAATATTATTTACAGCTATTTCAAGGATAAAATTTCAATATTATGTCTGCCGTAACAGGGTTAAATAAAATAAAAACTCATTATTCTTTGACTTGACTTGATTATTTCGACTACCAACAGCTACAAAATATTACCACAGCACTGACTTACTCAACAAATAACTGACGTTAAAATGCATTTCACGTCATACAAATGGCCGACCATCTCTAGCGCTAAAACTACAATTCAAATTTTTAATTGCTATATCTCCGTCAACATTTAGATACTTAATAAAATAGACACGAAAATACACATTTATTAACATCAATTTCAATCAACAATTGAAAAGTCGACCACTAAAAAATGAGGACACAAGCCCATTGATAATGTCAACACTAGATTGGTTTGAAATCATGCTAAATCAATGCACTGCAATCATAGCTGTATTTAAATATTAATTTATAATCTCAAATCTACTATATTGTTAATATAATTTTTTCCTAATTACATTTAATAGCCTTATCATTTCGTAAGTGTTTTAAACCCTAATTGTAAATATTTTCTGTACCTCATAAGCATGTAATAGTCACATTCAGTTACAAAGGTCATATAATGGTTCGAGTATTTGATCCTTGTTATAACAATGTAACCCGTAGTCTACGTTAAATGTACCGTTAAACCCACATAGCAAAATAATTTTTCAAGACCACCAACTGTTTATACAACCCGTTTGGTCAAACTAAACCACCCCTATTGTCAACTAAAACAGAAAACTACCACCCACAAGGGTTTAGTTCGGGTTTGTCTGTGTGTGTGTCTATATCTGTATCTGTCACTTCAACTTGTAAGTTTGTACTTAACCGACGTACGCGGATTGCGCGCCGAGTGCCGCCTGACCCCGTGACCTCTTGCTCTCTTAAATGTCGTCAGTGATGAAATTGCAGTTGAATTTTATTTTTTAAAGGAAGTACTAAAAACATAAATGGTACAATCACTGTCCTTGTTTCTTTAAAAGGTTTGTTTTTTAAGTACTTTGTGTATCTCAATAGCAAACTCTTTATTTGTTAATATTTGTTTGAGTGCATCGTCTAGATAGTTATTAGCACTAAAAACAATTAATATATTTATAAACATTGTAAGACATTTTATTAGGAATTGTACATTTTTAATCAAACTTATGTGTTGCTTTTGAAATCAAAGACTTCTATTTTAGTAATTTACATACACATTATAATAATTAAACTGTTTAACTTAAATCATACTATCCTACCTTAAATCAAAGAAACGACATTTAAGTTTATTATTTAAATTCCTTTTTATCCATTTTTTTAATAACTTAACAATATGCACAGTGAATTCTGTTAACTTCAAATATCAACTGTGTTCACCGTTATTACTCAAACGTCATATATGGGGTCCATGAGTATATGGTCACTGTTTTACTGACAGACTAGCTTTGTACCAATTAAAGTAGTATAATTTCTTTACATATATTGTATAATTTGCATTTATAAATACTAGTATGTATATTTAAAGTTAAGGTAAATTAGATTCATTGATAAAATCAATAAGCTTTTCTAGGAATCAATAAAGTCTTCTGGGATATTACAATTTTGCTTTTACATATGCTTTAATGTTAGTGGGTTGTTACATTGTTCATAGTAGGTTGTTGATCTCTCTTGAATAAGTAGGTATGAGAAAGAGTTATAGTTGACTTCCACCCTTCTATTTAGTCCAACCGGTAAATCTTGTAATCTACATATTGAATGCTTTACTTTTTTTCATTTATTATCAGTTTTTTCGTTCCATTCTTCGTGCCATAACCAATTTATTACATTTTTAATCTGGTCTTTAAGTCTGGACATAATAATTTCTTCTTCTAAAATGATTCCCTGAGTGAATTGTTTATTTTGAGACACCAGTGTAATAGGGAATCCATTAAAAATTAGTTTCTATGTGTTTCCAGCGCTCTTATGTAAGGAGAAACAACAGTTATTGTAAAATAAACTTTATGGATAACTATCATAAGGTTGATAATAGGATTACACATTAATACAGAATTATCTTATGACAAATTATATCAAGTTTATTTTACAATAAGACTCGTATCACTCTACAGTAGAGCACTGCAAATTACAAGTCAAAACAGTCCAAATTTTTATTTCTAAAGACTGAATGTTGTTAAAGATTTCCAGCTGAACTTGAACACATAAAGATGATTCCTTTTACTTAGGTAATTTAATTTAGATACATATTCTTCAACAACAATTCCGAAAGAAGTCATGGCATGTCATTAGTATGTAATAAAATATATGTAATTACTTAGCATTTACGGGGATTATTACATAAAATGCAAGGATTAAGTTTTACAACCAATCGTGAAACTTTTATAGCAGTAATTATATTTCTACTTTTTATGTTGTAAATTAAAAATATCCACAAATGTTATAATTTTCAGTAAATTAAATATTATATTTTTTTTTATATTTTCTTTTAACCCCTTTTTAAATTTTCTACAATAGTGATTCGGTAAAATAAAAATGTTAATTAAAGAAAATGTATTTCAAACATACAAAAAAAGAAGAAGATTAACGGAAATGTTCACATCAATGAATCGCTCAGAAGCCAACGCGATTAAGTTTATTTTTGATATTTTCTGATTTTTGTAAATTTTTATGGAATTATTATGGCTTATTGTGAGATATACTCCACCTTGTATTAAAAATGTTAAATGAATCTAAAAACATACATTTTCTAGATTTTTTTTTTAGGACTTTGGTTTTGCATTGGTTTTTGAGCGACTAAAACATTTGCAAATGTAGTATTCCATTTATTTATCGTCGACATATTTATATTAGCAGTTTTCGTGGTGTTGTGGCATCCTATATACCGCTGTTTAATAATTTTATGATTATCTATGTACATAATCAATTTAACTTGAAAACAACCAAACCTAGACATAGCTCCGGTTCGAGAATTGAACCCAAAGACACAGTAATCAGCGTCAAGCATGAATGGTTTCGCCAACTGCATTGTTAAATTATTTAATTCATTTAACCCATTAAGATTATTCAATATTGAAATATAATGGTGAAATTTTCAGGAACGTCTTATTTTACGGCAGAAATCATTCCTACAAAACAAAAATCGTCAAGTATTTTTCTTTTATTTCAATTTAATTTATTATTTTTTTAATCGGTATAAAGGTAAAAATAGTCCAAAATATGTTTATTATTATTTGCAAGATACCAAACCTAATAATAAGTTTAATAAACATATAATTATTTTCTTTTAAATATGTTACATATTTAGTCAAAGATATCCGTGTGATGAAACACGCGGAGGTTGAAAATGGGTTAACGTCGACCTATTTCCGATGCTAAGTCCTATCACCGATGGTGTCGTTGCCTCATACGTATGTACTTTAACGCTACCGTATATTATTATGTATGTACATAATCAATTTAATTTAATAACAACCAAACCTAGTAAATATAACTCTGATCAAACAAGAATGCTTTCGCCCACAGTGTCGTCGCATTTTTATATTAGATACGCGAAATGAAAAAGTTTTTTTTTTTTGTTGTTGAATCGAATAGTTGATAACATGTTTATAATCAAATATTCAATGAATGACTTCAATGGCTCCCTACTTGTTCAATTCTCTATATTCCCTTTATATGTGCCTTCCATTATCTCTATATTAATTACATAGCGAAAATCCACGTCCAAACTATTTTAGTCTATTTTTAGATTTTATTTTTAATACCTTTTAAAAATCAAATCGCATTTCCTACAATAAAATAAAAAGAAGATCGATCTCTACAAGAAAAGAAACCAAACCAAGTTGAACGAAACTGGAACTCTATTTTAAATGCTTTTCCTTTGGGGTTGGTAATATTTTTTTCTATAGTTTTGATTACAAAGGACCGGAGCTATTTATTTTAGAACGTACTGTGTTATTTTTTTGTTCTTTTTTTCTATAGTATAGTCAAATCGCTGAGCAATCTCAACAGAAAAAAAAACTTTGAATTCATCCCTTTCTTTTTCCTGAAATGTTGGTAGTAGTGGTAGTGGTTCAGAGTAACCCCTTCCTTTTTAACGTTCACTGTTCAAACCAGGATTCAACCAACATTCCCGTATGCTGGGTTTCATCTCTGTGTTTCTTTATTCTCTCTCGAACACCAACCCCCCCCCCTGTCTCCCCATATGGGGTGGTTCTTTTTTTGTACCCTTAAGTTATCAGTTTACATATTGATCTTCCGTGGGTGACAAAAGATTTGTGAGTTTTCATCATGGATTTACTTATTTTTTTCTGTTTTTCTGTCTTTTTCCTCGGGTCCTGGGTTCCGGATCTCGGGTCTCGGGGTGTTAGTGTTAGTATTGGTGTTGGGGTCGATGTGAATATGGCAACAAATAAAAAATTGGAGGGTGAAATGTTTACGTTGAAAAATACAAATGGAAAGCATGTTATATATGTTAATGTAAACATGAATATTATATAAAGAATGTTTATATATATTATTCCATGCCGTGAGAGGTTAAATGGCTATTGGAGAACGTTTCATCCGGATCCGGATCCGCTACGTGGGGCTAGTTTGCTAAATCAAATGGAATGAAATACACAGCACGGAACTATAAATGGAGAACACGTCATGGCATGATGAAAAGTGAAAGAAAGCTGTTGCTTGAGCAAAATAAGAACTTTAAATGTTGCAAATCAATAGCATATTACCAGCTAAACACAAAAGGGATCATCTATAAATGACGTCACACTTTGTAGAACCACTTTCCGTAGCCGTAATAGCGCTATAGTTTCTGGCTCTGATATATTACACTTAGACTTAATAGAATGATATAAGAAGAGTACGAGGCAAATTCAAAACCAGTGCAGGACGCAAATAAGTAACAACAAATTTAGAATGATTAGGGAAACTACAAAATTGTGAGAAACCTCTTATAAGAGCAACAGACAATGTGAAAAAGCCATCTTCAGACTGTGAACAGGACTTACGAGATTGCCGCATCAACACTTAATGGGTAAAACAACAGCTCCGCAATGCAGCAACTGCCAGACGCAAATAACAGTCCATCATCTACTAGTAACCTGCCCACAATATCAGACACAACAAAACACAGCATCAGTGGTGAACTAAAGGACATGCTTTCACACAATTCAGAAGTGTTCGAATTCCTAAATGATATTAAATTAATAAATCAAATTTAACTTAAATAAAATAACTTCACGCGAACATGATCTTTGTCGTTGAAATCGCCTCAAATTTTAAAATTAGAAAAAAAACTTTACTTTAATTTAATATTTATTAGGCAGGGATGATATATCTTTAAAGTCTGATACTAACATATTATTACTCTCTTGTAGACACAAAATGTATAGATTTATGTATTATTTAACGTAATATTTTTTTACGTAGCATAATTCTGTTACTTTGCCATTAAACATATGCAAGATACATTAAAAACCTTTTACTAATATATTAATTTAATATGTAAAGTTATATAATCTTGCATAAATAGATTTATTAACATCAGAAAAGGTAAATTTATGTAAAAATTACTTTTGTGTAATAATTACGTTGCTGCCTTATAAGTGTGTTGCTTATATTTGTCATATAAACCTAACGTCAGCGATTCAATACTTTCGCCTACTGTGAGTCCACCGCACGAACTAATAATGAATAATATCCCCAAAACTTTGTTATCCCAATATAGAACCACTATCACCGTCAGTGTTAGTTTAGAAATGAGCAAAACACATCTCTTACATACATGTTTTTGTAACTTCCTCCAACTTGAGTTGAGGGTTTTAACTTCTAATTGAATTTAATTTTCATGAATTTAATAAATTAAGTATTTAATGAAAGTTGAATAGTTCGCGTGAACGTAACTGTCTTGTGGTGTAAAGTTAATGCGATAAGAAAACCCAAACGACATATTAAAACGAGTAACAAAACTAAAGATTTTGAAATATAACAAAATGCATCATAACATTGAATGCATTCACGTATAAATTCAAGCGTCAAAACATTATAAATTGTTTATGTCATCCCGCCACAATGAAAAGACGAACAGGAAGAATAAGAAAAGTAGAAACCATATGTCATCTACATCTACCAGATACGAAAAGAGGAGATGAATTCAAGTAAATATAACGTTCGATGTTGAATTCTATGTTTAGCCAAAAAGTTCCAGAAATATTTACGAGTATCTAAATAAACAGATATTTTAACTAGAAATGAAATTATAAACAAACTATATTCAATATTGTTATTTGTCCTACATAAACCATTATCAAATTCAATACAATTTCTTCAGGTGTAATGCAGAAATTTCTAGTTGTTTCATATTTTTTTGTTGTGTAGTTTTATGATACGAGATGATATAAGATTCATTGGATTTATCGTATAAGCGTGGAAGCGAGAGGGAGAGGTTATACAACGAACACTACTATTTATTGGTATCTGTATGTGAAGATAAGAACGTAGTGGTTCTGTCAGTGCCTGGGTTTTTCCACCCAAATCTTGGTTTTTGATTGTCCTCTGGGTTTTTCAGTTTTGAGTTTCAAATCAATAACTATTAATAAAAACGATTAAATATGTTTAAAAGGTAATAGCTCAAAAGATAATTTCAGATAGGCTGGAAGATGACTAGATACAATACAGATTGCTATGTTTTTTCTGAGTTTATTTAAGTTACAATCTAAGATATTTTTAAATTTGTGAGTGTTTGTCCGAAAGACTACCACTAAGACTTCCAAATATGATGTCCGCTATCTTTTCTAAACCATGAAACATTTTTCAGGAATAAACATGGCTTTAAATCAAAAATAAATATAAGAATATTTTTATAAGACGAAAAATAACATCTAAGATCTTTACATATATTTCCGAGGATTAGAAAACTCGTTGTCTTAACAATGTCTCCATAAAAGTTATAATTTATTTAAATTTTACGAATAAATTCTTTTAATCAGTGGCGGATTTAGGCTACTGGGGTCGTCTATAGCATTTAAAAAAATAAACATACATTTGATCATAAAATAAATTAAATGATCCTAACCTTCATGGCAACTTATTAATATTAATGTATTTTTAATTTGAAGAAACATATTTGTATATTACATATTTATATATTCCTATTTGCTGGATGATTAAGTAGAAAATACTTTGCCCTATTTCTATTATACTCACAATTATAAAGATAAAACTTTCAATTGTATTTTTTTGTATTCATTAATTGATGGTTTTTGTCAGAATAATCTTATTAAACACGAAATATCGATGTTATCTTTTATCCACTACGATTAATTAATCTAAGAAGGTCAAAATTGCTTAAGGATCCAGCGTGGTATATAGTCAGAACAGAAATTCAATACCCCTGCATACCAAATGCCATACATACCTACTACAAACGTGTTGAAATTTAAATAAATATATATTTTAAATTATTATTTCTCAAATACAAAAAGATGAAGTGCTACATTTTCTTTACTCATAAATTTCTTCAAAATTTTGTCAAGATATTTTTTGTGTATCATAGAAAATAGTTGGGCGAATAGAAAATTGCTTCAAATAAGGGAAGAGCTTAATAATTGTTAACTTTCTCTTCTCAAGAAATTTGAAGAAGTTAATAGAAATATTAGATTTATTTTCCAAATTTAATTTATACTGTGTAACATTATTTATCCGTAACTGTTGTTATGTTACATAAACTTTAAATATACGTAACTCTGTTTACTGTTTTATATGATATTTTGTAAGTACTTTTACTCATACTTTATGAGTATAATTATAGTAAAATAACAATAGTCTCAATCTCCCTCTAAAATCCACCACTGGATCTAATTCTTTTTAAATATTCACTGCAAGTTCATCATATACCAGATTTTTTTTTCTTTGTAAAAATTTTCTAACAAATTCATGTATGCAGTCTTAGACAATGAACTGAACTAAAGTTTTCAGACTTCGTGAATTGTTTTTATATGAGAACTAAGTTTAGAACTGGGTTTCTCCTTATGCCACTCGGTATCCTCAGTCTCACACAGTGTTATACTCGAATCTTTTGAATATATGCATGCATTTGACAAAACTTTTCTATAACAAACTCGAGAAAGAATTTTATTTGTTATACATTACTTCTGATATTTTTTAAACATTTTTCTTTTTCTTTTGTAAATTTTTTAATGAACTAAATTTAGTCTATTTTTCTCTTGTTTATCTCTTAATGTTGATTCATAGTTCCAGAAACTATTTCTGTAAACTTTCTTTAATTTACATAATTTTTTATACATAATGTAAATGTCAGAAGAACTTACTCTCTCGTGGTTATATCTTTGTTTTTGTAAGTGTACTGTAATAAACTTACACACATTTTAATGAAATATCTTTCAAGAAAAATGAGTGATTAGATTTTCCCAACAAGACAGTGGAATATAACAGAAAGAAATTAGATAACGTACAAAGAATTGCTTCGTGAACTCAAAGAAAGAAATACGTTATAGTGTTTATGCAGTTATCATATGTACTATTGAGAGAAGCAAAGGCACAGTGGTGAGAACATTAAACATTGATACTTTCTTTGTTTGGTTGTTATCAAGTTAAGCTTGTATAGGCAGCGGTATAGTACCAAAATATATATGAGATCATGACACCACGAATTCTCTTAACATAGTATGAGGTCGTCGGAGATAACACCCAGCCTAGGAAATAGGCCAACGTTAAACAAATTAAATTTAAAAAAAAGAAGCGATAATTTGAATGAGTTGTTGGATTAAAATTGTTTCTTTTCTCTTTTTATTCTTAAAAATGTTGACCTTATTTTGCACTTGATATGCCGGTATACAGAATGATATTTCTCTCAATAAAACACGATAGAATTGCGTTTGGATTTGCTAATTTTTTTACTTCAAATTTTAACAAAGGATCTTACTAGTACATTTGGTTTAAAGATAACATTTTAATTTTTTTCTTTTTGACGATTCCCGAAGAGGCTACACTGGCGACCATTGGTGAATCTCCCGACAAAAGTATTTCACGGAGTTATTCTTCGCAATTTTTAATGTAATAATTTTTTATATAAATACGATTTAATGACTGGAAAAAAACATATAAGTATTTGAAAATTGCGCTAAAGAAATATGTTCTTTTTATTCGTTTCCGAGTGCTAGAATGAGGTAACCCCTTAATATTTTTCGTTTCTTCCATGAAAATGTCTACCAAATAATGAATATATGAGCTTTTAGTTAGAACATGTTTTATTGGTTAAAAGTTTCCTTCATTACAATATTTTTACTTACACTACAATATTTTTATCTATAAAAATAGAAATGTAAAAGCAAAAAGAAGACAAAGTTTACAGAAAGGAAGATCATCATGCATGTATGAGTTAAAAATTTGATTTGTTTAAAAAAGATTTCTTGTCGTCTCTATCCTTTCAAAAAGAACAGGAATTCAAGCACCTGTCATCTTTAAATTACAATTTTCACTCAAAAATAAATATAAAGAAATAAACAAACATAGTGAAGTTTTTATTCCTTCCTAAACTACTTACTGAATTTCTGTTACCTACCTAATTTTATTTATTCCTCTTTTTCACATATATTTGTGAAGACCCTAATAAATAAAGTTCTTTTTAGTAAACTGAATGCATCAGTTCCAAATGTCAACGTTGAATGTCCTTTCTCACAATTTGTCTCTTAAGTAAACAAGAACATTCGAAACATATTACTGCTTACATGGAATTTACATATAGGGTGATTCTAAAATCTTAAGTCACTTAACCTTTTTCTTATTTTTGCTTTTTAACATTTTTATAATCATAATAATAAGTATTTATTTACTGATTTTTCTTTTATCCTAACAGGATTTAGCTTGTTTACCAAATATTATTTCGTACATAAATTTTACATAAGTTAAAACTAGTTTGCTACAAGCTAACTTCCAGATTCATTTTCTACCTCTCGTACAAAAAATATTTTTCAGTGCACTTTACCCTGTCTGACAAGGAAATTAACATGTTACGTTGCCTTATACTAGCTTGCTACAAGTTTTTTTCGAGATTCATTTTTTAAGCTATGTATTATTAAAGTGTACAATTCAAATTATATAACAATTTTTATTTTTAAATATCAATTTTATTGTTTAACACGAAATCGATATATCTGTGGGCCCTTTTCTCCATCGATAAAAAGTATAGCACATTCATTAGAAATTTGTTTTCCTTTAGTTTCTAAAACATACATTTTTTCCTTTGCTCAGAAACTAATTATGCAAACAATTATTTCTCTACCGTTCATAAAATATTTTTTCGTTCTTATTAATGAATCTTCCAGTTTTAATAAGACTGTACTGACGTCAGTTTGGTTTTACAACTACATACTAATTAGAAAAACATTTTTTATACTTTTCTATTATGTGTTAACTTTTCTTTTAAACTAGTATATTTTCCTTAAAAATACATGTTTTAATTAACGTATAACTAATAAATGTAATCATCAGCTGAAGATATAGACAGCTTTATTACTTTAGTCTAATTTCTAGTAATTTCTAATTTTTTTAAACTATTGCAAAGTTTTGACCATAGCTACGTGAAACAAGCACGTTGTGAGTTAGGTAATAACTTAAACAAATTCTTACTTTATGTAATTTCCTCAGTTAATCCCATAATTCATTGTTCTGTAGCTCTAAGAGTAACATCCAACCAAATGTATTACTCCAGTGTCTTATTTATCAATATAGAACAAGTTCATACTTGTTTAGAATATGAATAATAGAACAGAGGTATACATTATGCTTTTGTTATTTCATATAAACTCATTATAGTAAGTCTATATCATGTAAAGTAAGGAATTTCCATGTGTACAAAGGTTTTCGTATAATAAGCACATTAAATATGCGCATTTTACATACACAATACATATAAATATAAATATGTTTGTATAAGTATATGCATATAGAATGTGCAAACGAAATCACAAACTATACTAGTGCGATCTTAGTGAACAATACCCTTCGCTATTCCACAGAACATAACCAGTGCCGCATTAACCTTTTTGAACACCTGTCACAAAGTCTCACGCGAATTGTATAAAGTAACAATTGGTGCCACTTGCGCCGCTGTTAATCCGGCCCTGAACTTAGTTCTTGTTAAACAAATATGGTAAATATGTTATAAGAAACAACAAACTAATACATCAGACACAATACTGTCTGAAAAGTTATAATATCAAAGCTTTTGAATAGGATTTACTGGCTGAATGGTAAATTAATAAGCAATGTTGTTTTTGTAGAGTAAGCACAGCGACTTATTTCACAATTTAATGTTTTTCTCAAGTCCATTGTTTTTTCTTTTAAATTATTCTATAATAATAAGAAGATATTAGTCTTTTGGTTACTTTATCGTTTCGATTGAAGTATTTATACACGTATTTTACAATGCTTACATATTATTACAAATACGTACGCTTTATTCTGGTATAAGCCGCTTATATGTGAAGTGAGCGCTAAGTAAGGAATATCATCAAGTGTCTTATGAATGCAGTGGTGTACCTAAAATCGCTTGGCTCCTAGGTGAAAAATATTCAGAAAAAACTGAACGTATTTATTTTGTTTTAGTGGAAGTGAGGCAACTCCAAAAAAATGAATTTTGAGTTGAGTATGCAGTTATATGTAAAATATCAGAAAAGTCATAAATGCATCCGCTGGAATTAATACATATTTCTCACTAGTTGTTTCGCTAGGAGTTGTCTCACTAAGGAACTGAATGATCGCTTTGAGAATGCATAAACTTACGAGAAGTCTATCTTAAGACAAAACTATTTATTTAATATGTTTCTATTATGTTGGTCTACCGTAAAACAAAATGGCCAAAAGTCGAAGAAATTCGTTATTCAATCGGGCTTTTTGAGTATGCAGCAGTTTTCTATTTTAATATTATATTAATAAAAGTTGTAGATACTCTTATTATCTATAAAAAAGCTCTTTACAAATTTTTTGTGGAACTTATACTTTTAAA
Organism: Panorpa germanica; assembly: GCA_963678705.1. NCBI lineage: Eukaryota > Metazoa > Arthropoda > Insecta > Mecoptera > Panorpidae > Panorpa > Panorpa germanica. Next base: position 5,170,036 of record OY783220.1, on the reverse strand, counting down.
GATAAACAAAAAGAAGTGATTACACTTTTATTTTTAAGATTGTAGCTGAATAGGGGATCCCCACCCCACAAATTCAAGATTTAATCCACGTTTGATCCTGAAAAATATTGCAACTCAAAATGGTCTCTGTCTAACGACGAATATCACAGACTATTAAGACAGTTGTGTCTCCAGTACACTAACCGCCTTACAAATAAACCTTTTATAAAATTTATACCAGGTATAAATTTTATAACAGGGTTATATGTAAGCTTTAATTCATTATAAGATTAAATTTATCATTAGACGACATAGTGGGCGAGAGCATTAATACTTTACGTTTTTCGGTTTCGGTCCACGGACTAGAGTTTTATAGAGTAGAGTTCTAGGTTTGGTTGTTATTAAATTAAATTAATTATGTACATACAGAATCATAAACTTATTAGGCAGCGGTGTTGTAACATACATACGGCTACAACACTAAAAAGACTAGTAAGAGGTCCTCAGTTGATAGGACTCAGCATCGGAAATAGACTGGCATTAAATAAAAGAAAATTTAAGAAGGATACATATCTGTATATATATATACATAGCATATAAGTATTTTTATTGTGAAACTTTGTTACCACCCTGTTGTTATCTGTACGTTGTTTTCAAGTTGTTTTTCTCAGTTTAGGAGTCCGGATTGTGATCATTCGGGTCCAGGGTGGGGGTGGGTGTTTGTGTCTGATTAGACTAGAATTTATTATGGATGACTTGTCATTTAAATGATCTGAAACGGATATTGTTTGCTTTTTGCAGACTAAATGGCAGCAAGTCGAGGAAGGCACTTGGGGACGAGTAAGTGTCCAACACTTTTCAAATTCATCATTATTTTTATGTTATTTTATAATTTACTTTATTTAAGTGATTGATTTGTTTTTTTTATCTAAATTTATGTAATTATTATTATTATTTGTAAACAAGTAATTTTTCGGCTCATTTATGTTGTATATTTATTATTTAATTATTGGAATGCATTTATATTTTACTTTTAAGGTTATGTTATTCATTTAAATTGGCTTTAAACATTATTAGATGCCTGTTTCTTGTTGCCATTACGTTCACAACATCATGCACTGTTTTTTAGCTTTTCATTTATTTGTCTAATTACGTGGACATTACTGTAATGGTCTTTTTGTTGTCTATTTTAGAAATTAGCAACCTTGTGTTCAAATGTGATGAGCAGGTGCATATGGAGCATGCATGTAAATATGTCTACTAGGCTGAACAATTTCCAGAAAGTTTATTTCTGCACAAACAAGTAAACATTTCATGCTATTTTAATGAATGTTATGCATCTTTCTCATAAAATTCATTTTAGAGAATCACTCGTGTCATAAGCTATGCCTCATTTGAACACAAGGTATATATATACATATATCATGTAATCCTGTAACGATCATTCAAGGTATGTATACCGACAATAAGGCTGCTCTCACACTGGAACAAACTTTCTCTCTTTTTCAGTAGGGTGTGTTCGAGCTATTTCGCATTAACACACTTTACCATAAGATGAAGCTTCTACTTTTATGTTTATCAACACAATACTGTATAGAAGATAATAAAAGTGCATATTGTATATTTGTGTCGTTTTCCCCTCTCAGCGATCCGCTGTCTATGATATCGTAAACACAAATAAACCGCGGTATCTCTATCTATCTCATAGAGTTGGGAAATATGTGACTGCGAGGGGTTATACGTATTACGTATATACTTATACGTATAAACCAAATCTTGAATATCAAACTTCTTCGATACAGTAGACTTATTCTTTGATAGAAACTTTCTTTCTAATTTTTTTTTATTATGATTTTCCCTACATCTTATGACCTCAGTCCTTCATTCGCACTTTACATTACTCTACCAATATCTACATAATTATCCTTACATTACAAAAATAAACCTTAAATCCTTCCACGCCTGTCAATAACCAAGCACATCGACCACATATTTCTTTCATAATTAAGTGTGTTTATGTGGAACAACTCCAATACACTATACTGAAAAGTCAAAAGTTACAAATAGCTCCAGTGTGAAAGAATAAAATCACTTTATTTACTAAGAGCTCTTACAATACGAATTCGTATAACACTTAAGAAAATTTAGCATTTATTTTTACACCCTAACATCATCACACTATAATATATGAATATATTTTCACCTTTTTTAGGAGAAAATATAGGAAGTTTTATGCATATATTAAAAATATTGTTTACATTCACGTATTGTAATATATTAATGATAAATAATATATCCGGTTATTAATTCTTTAAAGTCTTATTTTATTAAACCTGTTGCAAATTTAGGGAAATAACCACACCTACTATTATTTCATATTTATTGCGTAGTTCAAAGATGAACAACTTTGCAACTTCTTGTGGGTTGGTGGGTTGGTTATGTGCAGCATTGTATATATTTTATTTCCTAAAATTAAGATTAATGTTCCAAATTCTGTACAGTGTAATCAGCTATAACCCAATATCACACACACATGCATTAAATACGAGCGTTGTACAAGTTTCCTGTAATGCGTCTTAATGCCCTACGTAACATATTTATTGCGATATATGTAAGTCTACTGTATTTTCTATGTATTATGAAAAGTGTCATGATTTTCAAGATATTATGGTTTAATCAATTTCAGTTAGGTTAGCTTCTTCTAAGAGCTGCACATTTTAATATAACTTATTCATATTCAAACGTAATAACTTTAGAAATTTTGAACTATACACTTTGGACGTTCGCCGAAAATTTTATATAGCTATGAGGATAATTGTGCTCTATTTTCTACTCTTTGTGGACCCCTACAAACAGGTTTTAAAAAATTCATTCAAATACAACATTGTTTATAGAGTAAATTGTAGAAGTATATTGAAATAGTTATATCGAGTTAGCATATATTGTAAGTAATTATCTAAATGTAAAAACAATTACTCTCTCACTTAATATTTCCTCTGAATAAGCAAGTTCTATATACAATGCTATTCCAGTCATTTTTCTTTTCCGATTTTTGAATCGAAATTATAAATTTGCTTATACATCAATAGGTTATGAGCCCAGTTAATATTAGTTCATACTAATTTCACTTAAGTATAGGTACTCCTTACAGATAAGATGCAATTATATCTAAAGATAGTCTTGGCTGAAGTGTGCAACCAGTTTTACATGAAAGCTAGACAACTCAAGTCCCAAGTCTAGTGTCTAGACCAGCTCAAGTCAAATACTGGTATAACTACACCTGTTGGCTCTTCCGTCAATCTTATTAATTTACATCGCATATAAACTCTATGCAAATATGCTCGTAGTCAGGCTAGTACAGGGTTGCTATAGTAACCCGAACATGATAACGTTGGACCCGCATACTACTTCTCATGGATACTCAATGTATGCAGTATCTCTATCTAATTTTGTCCTTTAGGTGTTTGTTACTATCAGATACTGATATCAGCTTGCTGGTCACAGAGGTATTATTAGATATTAGCTAGCATAAATTTAACTAAAGGGTTCAAGATAGATCGCCCACATTCTATCTCAGAGGTAAGCAAACTTTCTTTTGAAAGAGCCAGATAGTAATATTTTTAAGGACACATAAGTTAACTCTATTTATAAAGCACCTAGTTTAATTTTTCAGGTTTATTTTTCCATAATACATAATAGCTGATACAAAAAGAAAGCGAACATACATACATATTTCCATTTATTAATAAACATATTATAGAAACGGTTATTTTTTATACTAATTCTATCAATGTAATTATGGTTTCTGGGATAATACACGGTGTCCAGAAAGGGTATCGGGTATTTGTAAGATCAATGAAACAAAAATTATTTGTATGCAATAAAAAAGTTTATTGTTTATTATTAGCATATGAATTGGAGAATTATTTGGAAAAGATGACGTTATCCAAATGATGACCGTTACGTTGCTGGCACTCTTCTAAACGGAAACGAAGATTGGCGATAACACGTTGACACATAGCTATCGATATTGCTGCCATTTCTGACCTGATGTTTTGCTTTAACTGGGTTAGATTCGTCGGATTGTTTTGATAAACCTTACTTTTAAGGTATCCCCATGCAAAATAGTCAAGCGGGCTAAGGTCGGGGCTTCTGGGAGGCCAGTTGATGTTACCCCTTCGCGAAATGACTTTATTAGGGAATAACTCGTTAACAACTTCCATTGAGTTATTTGAGGTATGGCAAGTGGCCCCATCTTGCTGGAACCACGTTCTTGAGTTGAAACCTGCAAACTCCTGCAACTCTGGGACCAAAAAATTTCGCCTCCTAGGTCTTTAGTTAACGTTGTAAGCATGCTATGTCATTGTTGAATGCAACTTATCTTCTGCAACCCATTGAATGCATGGCTCTAGTGTGGCCCCCTTAAGGCTCCTAATAAAAACGTTATATAAATTTTATAAAGGAGTGTCTAGACTATCTCATATTAAAATTTGAGCCTCCTAGGTCTTTATTGTACCTTACAGTTAACGTTGTTAACTTTGAATCACCATTACGATAATACGCTCGTACGCAAAATGCGCGATGCATCCCCGAGTACTGTTCCATCGTGACTAAAACTCCACAGAATGGCGGACGCCACGAACCCCTCCCCGCACCCTTTAGACGCCCCGTTTCGAATATGGCGCGAAAACAAATACCCGATACCCTTTCTGGACACCCTGTATTACGTTACACTGAAGTTCAAAATTAGTAGTTTTTTTAATTAGCAAAGGAAAATTAAAAGAGCTGTCAACACTTATTCCACAGCAGTACAATAAATGTGAATATGTGGCTTCAATTGTAGTCATTATTCTTAACTCGACTATCGGCCATAACTAACTTTCAAAGGTTTTTTGGAAGAGGTACACTCATCTTAAAATCACAAATTTTATTTACAATAATATTTATTAAAAACTCTTTCATATAAAGACAATATTAACCCGCGGGCCGCAGTTTGAAGACGTTTGCTCTAACCTAATGCACAAATATGTTATTTTGGTCACGTATCGTTGAAATTATATTGAACTTGTATTATTGATTCATGTACTCTCTGCTACTGTAGGTACATACTGTACGAGTAACAGTGGATTAATTTACATTACATATTTTGACTTAAAATTTCGCAATAAATAAACGCATTTAGTCAGAGACCGTCTTGTTTCATCATGTAAAAGGGTCAAATCTGAATTTAAATTTGAATTATTGCGGTGAGAGGCGCCGTTATTTTGAAAATAGGAGTATATTCAGTTGTTTTTGTTTATCTTTAAAACTATAACTTCCAAAAAAAAATTGATTAGAGCTTTTTGGTAGATAATAATATTATCTACATAAGAAATATAATTTGTCGTTTCTTCATTATTATTTTTGGTATTAATTACATTAATCTACATTTATATAATTATTTATCATCATATTTTTATAAAACTTTATTATTATTTTAGAGCAACCATTGTGTTTAATAAACCGACACATTATAAAACTACAAATTATGTTTCTTTTTCACTTTATCAATTTCTGTTATACTAAAAATGTAATTTCACGAATTTCACTATCAGTCTGTTATATGGCTTCTGCCATCTTAGTTTTTATATTCTAGTCTTGTCTAATGTCGGTACTGTAGGGCGCATGGTGTAGCAAGGATTCATTACAATAATTGTTCCAGGGTACTCTCACTTAGAATAAAATTCCTCGACATGAAGAAAACCTCTTTTAGCGACCTTTCCAGATCCTCTATCTTCTATGAAATAAAATTCTCGGCGACTCAACATAAGAAGAGTATAAAGGGGGAAGGGTACATTCCTAAAAATAGCTTTTAACGACAGCACTGGATCTTCTATGAATTAAAAAGTTCAACTTTCTATACAAGAAAAATGTAACTACATTTAGGTCACTGAAAGCATTTTCTTTTCGTTTCAAGGAATTTTATACTAAGTGAGAGTACAATTTTGGTTCCCTCGTTAAAACATTGCAAGTCGGAATTCTATATATATATATATATTATATAAATTTAATACTTCTTTCACCTTATCACATTCTATGGACCACTCCATAGGTACCCATTATATTCAGACGTTCTTTTCCAAGGCACAGTACTCGTGGATTATCCGAATACGGCACTGATTGCCTATATTCCAAATCCCATTATTCTATCATAAATACCATGTTTTTGTTTTCCTTTCTTGTTTGTTGATATTTTTATTGCCCTACGGCCTACAGCTACCTTTGATATTTATTTGAAAGCTTTAGCCGTTTCTATTACGTTAAATGAATTTAAAATAATAAATATATCTTCCAGTCATATCTTTATATAAATAACGGTGTTAAAAAAATGAATACTTTATGGAATATAAAAATCGACAAAATCAACAATAAAAAAAACATTTTATTAGCTTTTAATTTAATTCATTTGAATAATTCTTTTTATAAAGAATTTATATTTTGTACACTGCAAAATTGTGAAATTCTTTGTATTTGAAAGACCAGTAATGAAAAGGGAACAAAATCAGTAAATGGAGAGGGATAGAGATTTCATTGATGCAGCGCACCGCAAGTAGTGCCTAGTAGTCCAGTTCATTAATGTGCAATCTCCAACTACTTTTGAGATAACAGGGAAAACAATATTCTACAAGTTTATCTGCATTTTAATTTTGTATGGTTTCATTTATGAGTTATCTTAGTATTAAATCAGATAGGTGATTAACTTTTACATAAAACTGCATACTCAATCCAAATTTCTGCAAAATACACGCAGGGTGTCCGCACCATAAGTCGTTTTTAAAATTTTAACAACATGTTTTCGAAACGTCAATTTTCATAAAATGAAAATAAACATTTTTTTCGATTCAACAAAGTGTTCTCCCGTATAATACCATTCCGTAGTATTAGTTAATTACTAGCTATCTGTGTTTTTTCAATTCATTTGTATACCCTTATTACTAAGGCTGTTTGTACACAAACTCCTATATTCAAAAATTGACTCCAACGCCAATACACCTATACCTATATTAACAGCATCCAGTTTCATACCGTAATGGTATAATATTTGATTTATGGGTATAAGTTCGAAACGAGCATGATTTTGTCGCATAAAAATGCGGAATTATTATTGTTATATTACAGTATAAAAGTCAACAGAATATAAAACGGAACACAAAAAATCCACGATGATATATTATTTATTTCCTTCTTTATTATCATGAAACACTTTTCCAATATTCTGTATAAAATGAATATAAATAAATACACGTCACTGTTTCTTTTTAATGACATTTAATGAATTTTGTTTTAAAATGTTTGTAGTCTTCTAAAGGTACTTTATATCGTTCCAGTACCGATGAATAGGGTTAGGAATGCAATAGAACACGTCTCATTTGTTCGACGAGTCATATCTTCGATTAAAAATAAGTATAATTTATCAATCAGGGATAGCTCAAGTCGTTAAAGTGTCTGTGTACTAAACAGAAGATCTAGAGTCGAAGCCAGTTTGTGATAGATATTTTAATACTCATTTAATTGTTGCCAACGACTGATAACGAGAATATTGGACCTTCCGTATCATAAAAATATGATACTATACTTTTGCTTACAATTGTCACTGGTGGAATAACTTAAAAACATTGAATTATTAGTTAAATGTGTGAAATATTTAAATAGTATTCGTTTCACTTCACAAAAGATCGCTGAAAATCACAATTTCGGATAAGAGACTTAAATCCGATAATACTCGTAGTTTTATTTTATAAATTAGTAGTATATTTAGCGTGTTTCAACAAAAGCTATCTCTTTAAATTTTACGAAATTTTTGAACTGTGAGCATACAACCATCATTGCGGTGATATTTAGCAGATATTGTGTTCTATTACTAACCTCAGAGTTTGTATTTTAAATTAAAATAAAAATACCACCACTTTTCATGAAAATGTTGTCTTTATCAGTTGATTTAAAATGACAGTTCTTGTTGAAAACCCTTATATGTTTAAAAAAATCTATTTTATGTGTCCTTATTTCATTTTTCTTTTATTAATGCAGTTCCTTTTATTTATTTATGATATTCTCTCGCAATGGCTTCTTACAATTTATTTTCTCCACATTTTGTTTAGTTTGCATAACATAAATCTGACATGTTCTCAAGATACAGCCGATCTGACTGACGGTACCTAGTACTCTTTGTTGCAGACTGTCGTCGAGGCCTGCCAGAAGAAACGCCAGTGCAAATTCCAGACTTCCCCGAAAGCATTTGGCGGTGATCCATGTCCTGGAGTTAGAAAATACGTGGAGGTTGCATACAAATGTCGACCATGTAAGTTACTTTTATTACATATTTTTTATATTCGTTTAATGTAACCGTTTATGTGTTTTATATGTACGACGTACGTATTTATGTACCATATAGCTGAAAATTCACACTTTTTAATACTTTATTAAAATAATTCAAATTGTTACGTGTATTTTTGTATATTTTAAAATAAAATTAGTTTACGTAATTTTTTTCCTTAGTATGAAATATTTGGTTACTTATTTTATTGCATTTACAGTCATAAAATTGTCGTAAAACATATTTTTTGATTTCTAATAGCTCTAAAGCTTCAAAATTACAAATTTAAATCCGTTTAGATTAAATATTTCTATGTTTCGGTTAAAAATTTTACATGCATTTAACGTAATATACCAACACCACCTAGATACAAGGCCTAACACCGTTTTTTCGAAAATTCACGCATTCAAGTCTACTATTTGCCAAACAGTTGTAGTCTTAATCTTAAAACAAAACAATTGATGTGCTTATATGTCGTTATATGCATAACATTTAGGGCCGGTTTTATGGTTTTTTATTTACTTCGGGGTTACGAAACCCCGAGTTAGCTTAGTTCGGTACTTATTTTTGTATCGGGTTTTATCATCCAAATTTAATCCCGGGTTAGTTAGTAGAGACGTAAACCATATTTTAAGAAATTCGAATATTTGTTTACAGTTGTAAACCCATGGGAATGCAAGATTCAGTTTAATTATTGTTTTAAAACATTTTAAAAATGACGGATTTCTCAACTTAGTACTGTATTTGTATAATAGATGATCTTCCTCATCATCTGTTATTGATAATTGATTAAGGTCACTCACAAAATTCATAATAAACAGTAATTTAATATTATAACCTAAAATATTATAATAATGATAGCTAAACTGGCTGAGATAGCATGATATTTTATCTCTGTTGCACACTTACTCCGGGTTAAATATTTAAACCTTGATTTATGACGGGATATCTTACTCCGCGATTTTAGTTCCGAGTTAGCGTTAACCCTTGATGATAAAACCCATTTTTCGTTTAATTCGAGAGTTAGCTATTTAGTTCGGTAGTAAGACGAACCATAAAACCGGGCCTAAGACTGTTTAAATTAAAATTCATTTTTTATATGGATTTTGATACATACAGTACGTTGTATATCCAGACTACAATACGTGACGTCATAAATTCGTTGTTAGGCCTTGTATCTAGGTGGTGTTGAATATACACGTTTATATTCCGCTAAATACAACATGTTTACTATACATATACATTTGTAACGGAAGGCGAAAAATTCAAATTTAAATTGAGGTTTGACTCTTTTACATGTTTGAACTAAAAAATTGCTGCCTACGAAAAATGCGCGGTGAACTTCTTTTGACAACGATTTTCCTCGACTAAATACGTATTTTTTAAATGATTATTTTAACTACTACAGTCATATTCATCATATTAATTTTATAGCATATAAATCAGGTACGTTTAAAATAGAAACACGTTTTCTCACTATCTGTTCTTAAATATGTCTAATAGCATTATGTCTTTACTTGCCCTAATCGAGATGAAACGCTTAGAAGAGTTTAATTTAACAATTCGGAGAAGTCGCTGACTTCGTTTATTATAATTTCCTAATAAAAATACAAGTACATTCTCCTGAACGAGTTCTATAAATGGTTTTAAACTAAACCTACAATTAAATTTAAATTATAATCCACCACTGTGTAAATTAAAAGCGAATTATGAAAATAACTTCAACAGACAAGCACAGTAATTTAATTGAAAATCCTTTTATATAATAAATAACAGAATGAGTTTTAAACACATAAATATATATTAAAGGATTATAATGCGGTGTTCATTTACTATTTAATCCTAATCACTGTAATCAATTCATTATCAGTTATTACTAATTGATTATTTTTATCCGCTATTAATAATGAGCCTTTTATCATTTAATTAAAGCGCAGTTCACTCTTTAGATTTATTACTTTACGGCTCATTACGTTTTGATGTTAAATTTAATGGAATTATTGTCATTCTTACTACTGGAATGTCGTTGGCGTTGGTGTTGGTGTTACCCTTGTTAAACTTTATAATTCATTTATTCGTAATGTTACTGTTATATGTTATCCGTTATTCGTTATTAACATAAACGACAATGCATAATAGTCATAAATTCACTAACATTTAATGAATATCCTTAAAATAAGGGAAAATCGTTCGAGTAGAACTAGGGTCTGACTAGCAGGGCTTCACACTAGACGGGATAAGGCGAGAGTTTCAAAAATCTCGTTTTCGTTTTAGTCTCGTAATGGTTTGTCTCGTCTCGTCTCGTCACTTTTTGTTATTGTGACAACTTACGCCTAATCTAGTCCTAAACAAAGTAAGTCATTATATTATTTCGGCTAATTTTTTTTTTTATTCTAAATTCTATTTTGAACACACTAAGGATATCGCTTTTTTTCATAATTTAAAAAAAATTTAAACTTTGAAGAACTTTTTTTTATACACAGTTGATCAACTGGTTCAATTCCACTTAATGCACATCTAATCTCGGCCTTTTTGTCAGGTTGACACTACTAACACCTACACTCAATGACATTTTTGCGGTAAAATATCTTCAAACAATCGCATTGTAAATAATTTATATTCACATTTATTTTCCCTTATAACATTCGCTTCCGTTCGGCTACAAAATGTTGTAAATTACAAAATTATAAAATAAAATATTATACGAGTATGTTTATCAGATTTTATATTTCGTAAATGTACGATCTATCCTTTTTTGTAAAAAAAAGAGGTTGAACGTTTATGTTGCTGTTAGTTTATTTTTCTAGCAATTTTTTTTTTTTTTAAATAACGTCAACGAGAACAGAGTCAAGACTCTCGGGGCTCGCCGTATGTGGTCTCGGTACCATCTCAATAGTTTTCAGAAATGTCTAGTCTCGTATCGTCTCGGTTTTACGAAAAAGTCTTGTGCTCGTGTGAAGCCCTAGTCGGGTTTATTCTGATAACACGTTCCTTGTCAAGAACTGACAATGCTCTTGTCGTGGACGTCCTGATCAAGAAGAATTTCATGACTACCCCATTGGAGTCTTACATGAAATCACTTTTAATGATTTAATCGGATTAAACTAACGAGAAGCTGAGTGGGACACTATCGGGTTTGTCTATATTCTTTGTCAGGGATTGGCAATGTCGTTGTCGGGTGCATCCTGATCAGGAGAATCTCATAACTACCCGATCGGGGTTTTATATAAAGTATCTTATAATTACTCGATCGGGCTAACCTAACAGAATCCTGACTAACGCGCTATCGGATTTGTCCTGATAATTATTCTTTGCCAGAACTTTATCGGGCCTTTTTGTATCTCGGGTGACATTTATACCCGGTAATAACTGACTTACGAATAATAACTGATTTCCAAAAAAGTTACTTCAATTGCAATCGTGTATTTAGTAATCCTTTTAAAGCATTGTTATGTTTCACATAATTGTATAACATGTAATAATGATACATGCATCGCACTGTGATTATATGTGATATTCTGTTGCTATTTGTGTCAAACAGTGATAAATGACTTTTGACATCAATCATAATAAGCCCGTTATAATGCGTTTGGTAGATTCATCATTTCCGCATAAATACTAATACGTGTGTTATATGTAGCTTGCACTATAACTCATAGATTCGCAATGTTCTGTGATCGGATATGGACGGACTCCTCGTGGCTAGGTTTCCTGGAAAACTCTATTAAGTCCGTAGAACTGCTGCGTTTGCTGATGCAATACAACTAGACATATGCATAATAAGAGAGGAGTGATGTAGAACTGATAGCAAATGCCATGTCTGGCATTGCCAATTTCAAAGCGTCATTTCTCATAATGTTGAAGCGAAGTTTGTCAGGGTATGGGACTGGTGGATAGCCGTTATTTAAATTCAAACAAAATTTAATGAATTAGTGAGAAGATTTGCGGATTACACATTTAACTTTTATTTAACACAAAGAAGTTTATCTGTTACCTTTTTTAGATTGTTTAAATGTAATATTTCACAATAAAAGATATCTGATAAAGAAATAAACACATATTGTCCTGCTTGAATAGTAATATTAAAATTTTATTTCAAAATCAAAATTTCGTGATATTACGACTATTAGAGTATAAGTGCTTTTAGTTATACTACTTTTGTAATTTTCAGAAAAATAATAAAATATGTGTGTCTCAGTAACAGATATTAAAATTAGAGGAAAAAAATGTGTAAAGACCTTCTTTTTATTACTTAAACGTCTTTGGGGCCCTAAAATCGCTACAGGTGGCACTGTGTAGTATAGTTTGATACAAATTCCATGAATAAATATTAAATAATCATGGACATGAATGTAATTAATTTGACTATAACTTTTAATAATTATCACCTAAAGTAAAATAAAATATTTTAATTATTTTATGGAAATATTTGCATTAAATATAATGTTATTTTATTTTACTTTTTATTAAATTTGTTATTTTATTTTTTATAATAGTTAAACTAGTTTCTATGTTAGTACAACATTCACTTTTTACGTTGAAAATTAAAATTCATAGTTGTAAGTCATAACGTATGCAAATGAAATTAAAGTTTATATAAAAACAAAACAGTGATTTATTTTACATTCACGTTATTTTTTAGATTTACCTTCGAAGTATTTCAATTACTACAGTTTTTAGCAAAAAAATACTTGAAGTTATATAAACATTTTATATTTTAGAATAAATTATAAAACGTGCTATGTGTTTTGGCATTAGAACGATATAAATATGACCTTAGTAGTTAAAGTCAACGGAAATTAATAATTAAAAAATATACTGGCCATTCAGTATGGGCTATATGAAAACTAAAACTAATCTAAGGTTTGTAACCTTGTGTTTTCTTTCACTCGTATACACGTTCGTTCTCTCACTAACAACACAGTTCCATTCTCATTCAGTCGCCTCGTGTGCGGTGGCCTATGGCTCTTATTTTGTAACTTTTTCTCTGACGTCATGTATTACGAATGGAACTAGTGTGATTGTAGTTAAAATGCAACTTGAGGTTAAGCTTTAATTTGAAAATATTTACAAACAAAGGAATTTTACAGTTCTTCAATTCATGACGTATGACGTCAAAGATAAAAGTTACAAAATAAGGTATGGGCTCATACATCTATTTCGTTTGTTCTCATACTAAGCATACTTAAGTAGCTATTGCTTACTCTTTAGTAACTGCTAACCCAAAAAATGTCTTAGGACAGACTTCACTATACAGTACGCTATGTGTCTGAGGAAAATGCCTTTAAACAAAATATGTCATGACTTCTACAAGCAGTGCCATATTTTATGGGTTTGGTAGTTATCTAATTATATTGATTATCTTCTTAATATATATAAATTACGTGTCACGTTGTTTGTCCGTGTATGTCCGCGAATGACTCCTAAACTACTTAACCGATTTTAATCAAATTTGTACACCGTGTGCAGTTTGATCCACCTGGAAAGATAGGATACCTTACATCTCAATTTATTGTCTATTTGTCTACTAATTATCTGTTAGCTCCAAACGATGACATATGGCGACATCTGTTGACTAGAAGTCACAGCAACGCGTGGCCGGGACAGCTAGTAACATATATAATAGTTTGTTTAATTATTACGCAAGAGTGTAGTGCACGACACCACAATTACTGACAACATAGTCAGTGGGTCTCACAACATGAGGTCTCAGGACATGATAAAACTTAACATCGCATATACTTTGACGTTAAATAAATTAAATAAAGTAATACTTTATCTATCATTGACATTTTTTTTAAGTAATTTTTTAAATATGAATATATTATTTATATTTATTATGCATTATATATATTATGCGTTATATGCATATATATTATGTATATAACATGCTTTACTTACTTATTTCCAATTACTTTTATTATTATTCACCAATTGTGAATTAGTTTTAAAATTAAAGAAAGCAATTGTAATCCTTACAACTATTTCTACCTTCATTAAAAAATTTTAGTCAAAGTACAACGTTTAACTTTTTTTGTGGTAGTTATTTCTATTGAATACAATTTAATTCTTTTTTTTATTTTCCAGATGAATTTCGAAGTAAAGTCGCTTGTGAAAATGACGTGATCCATCTGAAATGCAATCCAAACTCCCGCATTGCGGTCTACTCATCGAGTTATGGCCGCACAGAGTACGAAAGCATCCAATGCCCGCAACCTCAAGGGGTGCCTGAAGAAAGTAAGTCACGATATTGTACTATTTCTTGTTTATTACTGATTTACTATATATCTTGATTCCATTGCACCCTGCGGTGAGGGAGGAAATTGGTGTGGGGGGTCGTGGGGTGGTAGGGAATCAATATGCATTCTGCAGAATCAACTTCCATAATTGAAATCAGCAAAGAGATGCAGCGATATATATTGTGTAGTAATATCTTTGAATGCGCTGTTGTGAATTGTACGGGTAAATGAAAATTATATGCAAATGTATTTTTACTTCATAAAAAATAAATTCTTGACAATAGAAATATATTTTCAGATCGACTACGAAATTCTGGAGTAAATGTACATTCTCGTATTAATTATTGAAGAAATAATATTTTATTTAATAAATCAATGAATCTTATTCAGATTTTTTAGTTAACAATAGGCTTGAGAACCATGTGCGACATGTTACGTCATTAATATGGCCGACATCTGTAGCGTAAAACTACAATTCGAATTTTTAATTTCGATATCTCCGTCAATATTTAGATATTTATTAAAATAGAAACGCCAATATATATTTATTAACATCTATTTCAATCAACAATTAAAAATTGGTCCCCTAAGAAATCAGTTCACAAGCCCATTAGCTGATATTTATAAAGAACTTTAAAATTGTTTGCAAATATTTTATATAATATATTATTTACACTGGTATTTAGTAGCAAAATAAAATGAGATTGTGTTTCATAGTGTAACTACAATTTTAAATTAAAAATGCATTTTATTAGCAAAATTCAAATAAAACAAATTATCTTTTTATTTCATATAAATTGTTTAAATTAGCATCATTACAAGTTTTAAAACAAAATATTCCAAGTTTATTTCAAAAATTAATTGATAAAATTCATGAATATAATAATGAAATATTTCAATTTTTAATCTATTTTTTTTTTTTTATAAATAAATGGAATTAATTGTTTTGTTTGATCTGTTGTTTATAATATTAAAAAATATTTGGTAATTAATGATGAAATTTAATTAATTGGTTTTACCATCTACGATTTATCGTAATGCAAATCGCATTCCTGTTAATCCTGTTAATAGATTTGACTGTAAATGAATACCATAAAAAATGAAATTCTTTAAGAAAATAGTTGCGTAAAGACCGAAATTTGCCCCAAATTCTATAACTACTATATAGGTACCTGTTATCTTTAAATTTTTAATCCTGAAAATCTAATCTAGTGTAAAAGTTTTAATAGCGAGTTTTTCTTTAATCAGATCTAAAATTAATGTTGAATAACTTTAACAGTTATATTTGCCCTATTGTGTCTATTTCTATTCCAATGGTACACTATTAAAAATGTTCCTAATTTTAATACAAATTTAATAGAAATACGTGAAATTTGAGCTCATTTGCAATCTTGCATCTCTCCATGTTATGAATCTTTAAGCACCTGTAAAGAATAAACAGTCATAAGATTGCTCTATTGTTAGAGCTACAACCGTGCAATGAAGTCGACGGTCGCACGTAGTCTGTTCCATTTAGCGAAAGACAATAATTCTGTAATTTATAATTTGTATTTTAATTTTATATTTCATTGTCTATCGTTTCATTATTTGTCTGCAGACATTATATAAAATTGAGTTTATATTTAGGTCATTTAAAAATCGCTGAATAGAAAGTACTGCTTCCAGTTTCTATCTTAATGACTATCTGTACTTTAATATTTCTTGTATAAAACTACAACAAAGTCTATTTCGAATTCAATGGTATTATTAGAGATAAAATAAATTCTTTTGGTGAACAAAAACAGTCGAAACCAGACAGTCACTTAACGCTTACGAGTAGAAATACAAAACCAAACCAAACCAAACCAAAATATCTTATTCAGTTAATCAGAATTCTGCAATCGTCCTCTGCCACAAACAGATCCAGTCACTCCAGACACTCTGAATCCTAGCAGACTATAGTCCACATCGTATGAACTATAGACTATAGAGGGCTCACAGTCCGCACACATTAAATGATACTTTTAAAGATATAAAGGCTATGTGTACAACACCCACTACTTTACCTCCCAGCATTCGTTAAACACTGGCTATTTCAGGGGTGGAAAACCTAACACACTTGTCTACAATTTGATATAATTTAATACAATATATTTAATTTTTTTTAAAATGAATTTTGTTGAAATTTTAATGATTGAATTAACTTAAGTTTCTTTTATAGCTGTAAGAATATCAACACAGTGACTTTGTCTCTTGGGAAGTAGCAAGTAAACACATTTTTACTGCCAATGATGATCACGTGATAGTTTTACTGTTTGTAAAACTAGTATTCAAGTACTTTCTTGCCAACGACCCTTAACCTCTCAGTCCTGTATTATTAACATTTACTTAGTAATCTTTGTTTTACATTAAAGTGACATAACTTATATAAGTCTCATAAATAAATTGAAGTGTAAATCATTTTTAATGTTGATTCTATTTTTAAATTTAAATAATTTACTTGAATATTTAACAGGAATATTTTACCAACTCTTCCTTCAACCTTACGAATATGTTTCTTATTTCATTAAACAATTAAAAAATGTTTTCAAAGTAGAGATGCTTTATTTGACCAAATATTGTTTCAAAATTTGAATTATTCTTATTTTATTTGTAAATTAAAACCGAAAGTGTGTAAATAATTATTACCCTCGCCAAAAACATATTATTTATTCATAAATAATGATCTATTGTTATACAATTTAAAATTTCACCTTTATCCTCAACGCTTCTTTTTTTAAATTTCGAAATACTGTCACAATCAATAGCGAAATACATATTCCAAATTTCAATTTTCTATCTATTACTAATTTAAAGTAATGGACCAAAATATGAGTAATTGGTTTTCAGAAACAAAATATCTTTACAAAATGAAATATTTTTAAAAACATTAATTGAGCTGTTTTCGACCCACAAATTTCTGTTTCAAATATACAGGAAAATAATAAAATGAATATAGAAAATGGACTGTAATATTAGAATACGACTATGCGACATAATCGACGTCTGTTTCTGTTTCACAGGGTACACTGCTAAAAATGTTCTTAATTGTAATGCAAGTTTAATTGACAAATGCGTATTAATATTAAAAATCGGCTATTAATTTTTTTTTTTTAATTTTTTTTTGTGAAAATGGAAATGCACTAAAAATAATATTCTATTATCTGAATTTTAATACCTTGTTCAAAAATATGGGTTAAAATTGTTCTAAAATTGAAAAAGTTTTTTTGAGAGTGTAGGTTATTCGAAATGTTGCCTATCCCTGGACGATACTATATAAATGCCATTGTATCGACTGTAAAATCGCAGGCAATATTACTGGTGGTCGTTGTTCAGATCATTGGGATTCATTCTTTGTACAGACACTCGTACTTGGTAGAGTATGCGAGTTGAGACAGTTTTGTTACATACATTGTTATTTAGTCGATTTACACTTCACTGAGAAACATTCACTGACCACTTCTAACGGATAAAAGACAAGTACCAACAGCAGTACCAGTGCCACTACCAGTAAAGCAGATCATATATATACTTGTTTACTCAATGTTAAAGTCATCCAGCTATGAAAAGTTCTAAACACAAATCTCTTAGCTCAAGGTTTAGTAGAACTTTCATAGATGTGTTGGAAAACTATCTTACTAAAGCTCTTTAAATCTAAGATCTAAATATTAATATTTTTATTAGGGTAATTTTTGTCAGAAATAGTTATGATTTACTTATTACAAATCATAAGTTGTAATATATTTTATTTTTTTAAATGTTTTTGCCAACACTTCAACAATTCTGCCAGCGTTTTTACAGCGTACACATTGGTTTCGTTAGTTCACAGTCGTATTTCTGTCTTACCACTGGTTTGGTTTTGGTTTTGGTTTTATCATGACTACCATCATATAACGATTTCAAACTAGCGGCTCTTTCCATTTGGGGTTTTAGAAAGGAATGGAACAATTCACTCCCCGACGGAATTAATGCCATCACGTGACCATGCTCCTGCCACCCCTTCTTGCTGTAATTGGTCCAGTGTTCCCTGCTGTTCTTGCTTCTGGCCTTTCTTGTTCCCAGTCAGTCCTACTTGGTTCTCTTGATATGTGTGGTCACGTTTCTTTACGGTGTTCGATAGGGTCCCCTCTGGTCGCGATATTTCGCGTGGGATGTTATACTTCTAGAGGTTTTAAAACGTTGCCAGAGACTAATAAGGTGGAAGGACCCTCGGGTGGAAATGGGGACTACTTACAATGTAAATAGTTTATATAGAGTCTATCAACAAGAAGACGACACATTGGGCGAGAGTGGTTGACGCTAAATGCTGTGTCGTGGGGTTCGATTCAGGACCAGTGTTATAATTATTTATATATATTTGGTTGTTATCAAGTTAAATTGATTATGTACATTGTTAACGAATGAACACCCTGAGTATAACCGTGCTATTATTAAACTAAGGATGGATTTTTATAATGAAAAGCAATTACGAATAGTATTAATCCTGTTTACTACATGTTTGATGAAAAAGCAGTCCATGTATTAAATGACACAAATATGTTTTCTATAAGCATAATTTGTTTATCTGAAAAAATATTTCATCAAATTTTTAATAAATATTAGGTATACTACACATATATCATTTCCACAAACAATATTACTTTTTCAAATTTATTGAGAACATTAAATTAAAATAAAAAAAGGAAAAACATATATGTATCAATCAAATAGCATCCATCATTGTAAAATAGTATTATCAAAAATATCAATATCAATAAAAAGTATCTCAAACAAAACACACCCTTTTATACTGAACAAAACTAATATGTAGTAAAATGTGTAACATCCCTCGTAAAGTTCGTGTATAATAGGAATTAACTTTGAAATTTATAGCCCTTTAAAAATATTATTAACTCGTAAAATTCATTATCAGTATATCATAATATTCAGCCATTAGAAATTGATAAAGACAAGCGCGTACCGTGTAACTGGGGGTAGTTGCGTTAGCAGGAGCACCCCCAGTTGCGCTGTGGAATAAAAAAAAACCGGATAGAGGTGGCTGTATGGCGCTTTTAAAGTAATAAGGGTTGGGTATACTATTTGTATCAGATTAATACAACATATATATACATGTATGTATATAAATGAATCAACCATGCAACAAGGTAATCGTTAGTATAACACTCGAGCCAGTAAACAAAATATGGCGTAAAAACCAAAATTGCCAACTACTATAAACTAAACGCATTCTAAAATTATGCAAAAAGAAACAATGAAAACTAGCTAAATTAACATCACGAGTACATAAATTATAAACAGATTTTCTATTTAATTGTGTTTTTAATTTGTTTAGTACATTCCAAATGAAATATTGTCTTAAATGGTGAAAGTAAAGGTGAAAGTTTCACATTGCCACAAACTAATTCCAAGGTTCATCTTCTACCTGTGACTTATATTGACTAATTTAATTAATAAACGTTAATATTACTAATAAATGTTATTGTTACAGATTTCAATTGTATTGATACACATTCACTTAGTGTAAAATCTTTCGATACTGAAAAATTCGCTTTTAGCGACATTATTTATAGGCGTATCTTCTATGAACTAAACTTACTCGGCGATTCACTAAACGAACGGAATGAATTGGGAAGAGGATACAATTCAAGAACCGCTTTTAACGACGACGTTTATTGATGTATTTTCTATGAACTATAATTATTCGTACATATTTAAAATGAATTGCCGAGTAATTTTAGTTCATGGAAGATACATCAATAAATGTTGTCGCTAAAAGCGGTTTTTTCAGTATCGAAAGATTTTACACTAAGTGATGGTCTCCTGGATTGATTTATTATATTTATTACCAACTTCTTATAAGAAAATGAAGCTTGAATTTAACTTGGGACAAATGAAGGTTGCACTCCAAGACAGTTTCTATACGGGAAATAGATAATAAACCTTGGAACCTTCTATACGGGACCTAGGTTATGACAAAGCTATCTAGTCATTTTTTAATTTTAACCTTATTGACATTTATAAATGCATGTTTTTTGTTCGTGTTAACTTTCGCAGAAATGATAATATTTCTTTTAAAAACAAAACGCTTAAAAGATATTTTTTACATATTTTAAAATGTAACTGGTATATTGTATCTAATGTATATCCGAATGTGAATCTAGATACAAACTGTTACCCTCAAATGTTTCGTAAAGTAAAACTAGTTACATCAATTCCTCGTTAAAAAAGCAAACTTTATTGTATCGCAATCACCATATATTCCTTCCTTTAATCGAACTCGAGAATCTCCAGAAATTTAGATCTCAGTTATGTTGTAAACTAATGTCTCGATCTCTGGTTCAATGCGCTATGCGTATAACAGTCGTATATGCCCATCCCTGTTTTAAGGGTAGAAGTAAAAAAGGAGGGTTGCTAGCGCATAAAGTGTAATCCGCACGAATCAACCGTGGATTCCGTCTGGCTAATCTACTTAATGTGATTTTTATGTCTATGAAGAAAATGGAAAAATAGGGGATAGAAAAGTGGAGAAAAAATGAGACAGACAAGAAAATGTATCATTTTCTAACATTTAATGGTATTGAATATTTTATGATATTACGAATTAGGGCTGTGCTATATATTTGTATGGAAATTTTGTGGTAATCATAATTCTTCTGAGTAGCCTGTTTTTCTTTTTTTATATGATGATCGCGCTCCAAGTTGCACGTGCTTCCTGTTTTTAAATTTCAAATAATAAAGTAATGTCGTTACTTTACGGTTAACTACTGTGCACCACGTCCATCCGCGCCTAATGATCAGGGGCTGTTTTTATAAATATGTTATGTTAGGTAAAAAATACATTAGGTGCCTTTAAGGAGTGAAAGAGATGGTGTAGCGAACTCAAGAATCGCCGCGTTCGTGATCTTGCTGTGACGTATACTTACTTAACTGGTTGTAAATCAGTTTGAACCAAAAACAAATACTTGCTTAAATTTAAATATCTTTAATTCACTAATCTAATACAATCTTAATTTTAATGACTTTAGTTCACTTGCTATAACTAAAACAAGGATGTTTGTTGATAACAGGAAAGAAACGGGTTTGTAAAGAATGAAAGGAATGTGAAATGTTTGTAGGCAGTTGGATAGATAAAGAAATGATTTGTGATTGTGTATTTGATTAGGATTGAATTGATTGTTGGTGCAATGTCTCCTCAGTGCAGGAAAGAATGACCGAGCTTATGATATAAACACTTTTAGATGAAGGACAATCAGAGTGTCTTAAGGTGGGGGTAAAAGGATGGGTATAACTGACAGATACATCTATAATTTCTAATAGAAAATATCAAAAGGAATGTTTTGGATCATAGATGGTGCTAATGTTGGTTTTCGTCCATATGGAATGCGATAAAAATGTAGAAAAATAAAAGTTGAAATGTTGCTCATTAGTAGTTTTGCATCTTTTGTTATTCCCTGGATACAGCGATTTTCGGGTATCAGTAGCATTTCAAATGTCGTAACTGAACGCTTAGTGCTGCAACATTAATGGCCTACCTAAATTTAGCGCATCAGTTGCACATCAAAAGCTTTGTTTTTAATTTTACCTTAAAATAGCGTCTCAATACGTTCGTATAGAAGAATTGGAAGTGAAATGGTTGGCAATAGTGAAAAGGGAAATACCTAATTGTAGAATAGAACACAAAATAATTGGTCAATGACGTGGACTATAAGATAAGATAATATGTAATAGTTAGAAACATAGTAGGATGTCTTAAGATTTTGTAATCCGTAGAACGAATTTTCACAATTCCTTTAATCTGGAAAAAGCTCATTTTATAATTTCAATGCAATGAAGTATGACCTACTTTCTATGTTATGTACATTTTGTAAGTTAAAGGTAACTTTTCTTGTTAAATAAAGCAGGAACTCCTGCAGATTTCACATACGTCTGTATGTTCTAAATATTGGTTTCAGACCTGTTACCATTACATTGTCACGCATGGCTTAAATATTTACAAATTCCAAACACCGTTCTCATTAATTCTTTATGCTTCGAGTGCGTGCCAATCCATTCCTCTAAGGAGTATTACATAATATATTATTGTTAGAGAATATAAATTTTCCCAAGCTAGGCACTAGAAACTCTCTGCCTAACTGTAAGTTACAGGGCAGTTAGAAATTATTGAAAAAATTAATTTGAATGAGAAATATAACTGAAATGAGTGTGTTCAAGTGACTGGCACAAATTAACGTTTTTATATTAGTTCTCTCACAGATGGTTATACCTAACACAAACTTTGTTGTATTGAAATTTATTGTTTTGTAGTTAGAGCACATACTTTATGATTTTTACTATGTAATCCATCTATTTAATGTAATTGCCATATTTATAAAAAATGTTTGATGGTGGCTATGACGAATAAAAGTCAAGGCAAATAAGTAAATAAATTAAAAAAAAAAAATAATAATAATAATGTAATTACCAGTCTAAGCAGTTTCTTATTAAAAGAAACTGCGAGTAACTTGCAAAGATGTTGACTAGATATATTGTTAACAATCAAATAAAGTGGCTTGTGCAATTTATTAGGATTACTACTCCCTTTGCAACTATGATGTTTATGTTAGGATCATGGTTTCCTCATCTTATAATAAAAGGCCTCATACACACTAGAATATGTTGGGTTGGCAGCTGACTCTGCCAACATGCTTGAATGTTTATGGATGCGATGAATGAAACTCAGCGTGAAGTTTGACTTGTCTATCACTTCCAACACGAGCGTTGTCATTTTATATTTCGCACCATTTTTGAACCGCTGTTGGGGTGAAATTTGGATGTTACTAACTTTAGAGTTTGCACTTTAAATAAAAATAAAAATATCACCAATTTTTATGAATATATTGGGTTTTCCTCGATATGCGAGTTTTGCGAGATATGCTTTTTACCAGATATTGGAAGCCGTGAGCGTGCTCAGTACACATATTCAAGTGTGTATTAGGCCTTTAACTCCCAATGATGCATTAAGGAAAGTAATAAGCTGTAGTATTAATAATTCATCTTTCATAATACTTATTAACCAACCGTATTTATTTTTGTTCCATATATTTTTATTTCTAGTATTACACTTTTTCATATAAAGTTGATCGTTCGTGTATTAACTCTCTTACTCCCTAAACGGTATTAAAAAGAGGTAAAGGGATGGTTTTACGGATTACCTAGTCATCTCTTATAAAGGGGTTAATCACTCCATGTCTTCAACCCCCATGTGTATACAGTACCGGTACTGGAAGTGGTGTACTAGCAAGGGTACTCGCTTCTGGTAGTACACAGGGGTATTTTATTACAGCGTTTAAATATTTGTGCGCGGGGTTTTAAATCTCGTTTCGATAATCGACTCGTAAACCTCGGGAATTGAATTTTGTTTGTTACATTCACAATTTCTTTTTATTTTGCCAAATCATTTGGTGCAATACCTCTGGGAAGAATTTTGTACATACTCGTAGTTTATCATAAAAATTTAATTCATTTTTAATCGAAGTTACTCTTGCACTCATTACAATTAAATTCCAGTGAATCTTCTAAACATTGTTACATATATTTAAAGTTT
The DNA here is from genome assembly GCA_963678705.1 of Panorpa germanica. Taxonomy (NCBI): domain Eukaryota; kingdom Metazoa; phylum Arthropoda; class Insecta; order Mecoptera; family Panorpidae; genus Panorpa; species Panorpa germanica. Next base: position 5,145,864 of record OY783220.1, on the reverse strand, counting down.
ATTTAACATACAAAATTTACCCGTTATATTTCAAATTACGAGAGTTCGACAGCGACTCTTGCTTAAATGAAGTTATAAGAGCCGTATAACGATATATCTACGAAGCGATGGTGAACATCATCTTATTGCTTACTATATACATTAGAAATAAAATTGTTAGACAGTGTTTCATTGCATCGTAGATTTACACGCCATTACTTACTTTAAACATGAGCCGGCGCTGAACTCTTGTAATTTAAACTACACATAATATTTTTTAGGATAATATAATATAAGGTTACATAACCTAATGTTTGATACGCTAGCTAGTTGAATCTTGTACACTACGTTACAATTTCTATATGGGAGATGAAAAATGAACCTTTGAATTACCTTGTAGCTAACTTAAAACTGCACTACAAGACAATTTTCTACCTGAGGTATTTATGGAAGATTATATATAATTACATATAAAATAAGAAATGAGTATAATATTTTGAATGTTGCGTAAATCTAACGCGTAAATTTGCTTGTAGTACGCTAGCAAGGCAAGATAATTTTATACCTGAGGTATTTTGCATTTATTAAATGGTAATGTAACAGAAACATCTTAAACTTCGTTAAATAACAAAATGTAACGTTAGATAAATACTATTTCGTTGAATAATACATGAATTTAAGTTTTGTTTTTAGTGGTAACTCTAAATGAAAAATGTATATTTGTGAGAGGTGTTCAAAGGGTCATATAGTCATTGACTATTCACACTGGCATACATAAAGGGAAGACAAATACATAAATAAAATTCTATTATAAAATATATTCTCATTATTGTGAATACAGCTTTCCTAACCTAAAAACCTCTTCCTCAATATAACAGATATAAAATTTATAAAGGGTCTGTGCGATAATGGAAACGTTTTTCGATGAATATTATATTTCTTTTGAGGTAAGAAATAATCTTTTTACATCCAATAAATTACAAATCTTACTTTATACATCCAAAGCACTTCTTACGCTCAAAAAATACTTCAGTAACAAGCCTTATAAATGATAAAATTATTACCTTTTTGAATATACCAAGACTTGAATTATTGAAGGTACAATGTGCAATTTTCTGAAGTCTGGGTTACATTTGTCGTATAATAGTATAGAACGATGTGGAATGGTGGGGGGAGTGAGGGTATGAGTGAGTGAGGGAGAAGATTGTTAGATGGTGTTATGGTTTTATTCTATTTTGCTTTAAAGAGATGCGGCAATATGCTTTTTAAATTAGTTTTATAACAATTTCATAAGGGATTTAGAAGGATTTCATTATTCTCTTCGTCAAGTAAAGATATTCTTTTCGGATTATTTGAGGTTATGTTTCATATCTAATTTATGACAGCCTTTTATCGAGATAACTTGTTCTATAAAGTGATATTTATATAAGATGGGAATCCGGAGGAACATGACAAAATTATAAATATAATTTATTGCTTTTTTATCTCATAAATGTTATATCTTGGTTATATACAGTTATCATACTGAACCACTTGCAATAAACAAAAGCACATAGCCTGCAATATTCACCAGCAGTTCATAATACAGTATAAAATGTTTTTAATATATCAGTTATTAACTTCACTTATTTTCAGGTTCGATTTCTATTTTACGAGTTCTATTATTGAATAACGATAAGTAAATTTACTATTCTAAGATACAGTGGCATATGGACGCCTGTAATTTACAGGTTCCTATTGGAAGATTAGTATCCCAGGTAGAAAATGAACCTTTGAATTAGCTAATAACAAGTGTAAATCAAGCTAGACATACTAGACAATTTCTATATGAGAAGTAGATAATGAACTTTAGAATTAGTTTGAGGAATCTTAACAAACATGAGACTTGCACTGCCAGACAATTTTGTACGTAGGATATGATTTTTGAGATTGACCTACTTTGATTCAAGCCTGGTGAATAGATCATCAGGATATTTTTGCTTCAGTCTACGATTCTGGTTGTTATGGATATTCAGAGAATATCTTCTCTGTTTGAAGTTGACGATATAGTTCCTGATATCTTTCCTTCTTTGAAGCTTGTCACTTTGACATCACGGTGGATATTTTCACGGCTGATACTTTCGACTAAAATCTTTCCAATATTTCGAAGTGGGAGCCCAACAATTTGATTCCATATGTCAGCACCGCTTTTAAGATAGTTTGGCAGAAAAGTAGTTTGTTTTTCATTGATATTTTTAAATTTTGATATATTATGATACACTTGCTGTTTTCATTTCGTAAAAATATGTTTATGCCTGGATAAAATAGAATAATCTGGACACTACACACTCGTATATGAGGCCTCGATATTATAAAACTGATAAACCTAGGATTGAAAATATGTCGACCTTAAATAACATTTAATAAATGAATGAGAAATAATTTCACGCTTCATTTAATTAATCAAAAGCAATTGACGTACTCTATATGGCGCGCATCTTTAATCTAATTTGACAGTGCCCAGAAATAACGCAATGTAACACTTGAATTAGCTTGTAATAATCTAGCGAAATTTGCGTTGCAAGACACTATCTATGTAAGAAGTAGAAACTTAAACTTGGAATAAGCTTGTGGTAAGCTATATACTAAAAGTAATTAATAAAGCTTTTGTAATGTAATATACTTATGAAGTTGGTTGTGGTTATATTTCAGTCTACAGTTTGATTTTCTCGCTCCCCTCTTTGTTTGCATTAAACCCAAAACGTATTCTGTGGGTGTTGAGTCAAGGCTTACATTAGAATAGTCAATTAATATAAGACCCTGTTCTGTATTTTGTTAATGGTAATATTTTATCCACAGCTTGCCTGGTGAGTTACGCAACTGAAACTGTTATGCAGATCTGCCACGGGAAGCGCAGGTGTACACTATCTGCTGATGCCGCTACTTTTGGAAACCCCTGCAGACCGGAGTCGAGGATGTATCTAAAAGTTGTATACACATGTGGTGAGTGAATTTCATTTTCTCTACCTCTCCCCATCACACCTCTCTAAAGTCTGTACAACTCATAAATAGAAATGTATATATAGCTGGGAAACTAGTCTTGAACAAAATTATTTTTAATATAACATTTTTGAAATGGTTATTAATAATTTATACGTAAAATAAATGCATAACATTTGCTAAAATGAGAACTGAAAAATATGTAAAGTATACTAGAAAATAGAGGTATTAGATAAAAGTGCGCTGTGACAGCATTGAAGTTTTGAGCGCTTTATTTACCTACCTTTCATTTCAATGTTTACTACATTTTTTAATATCTGCAAACTTACTTTGTATGATAATCTACTGATAATAATAAATAGTCATTGGAGTCCGTCATTGAACCATGCATTTTGAGTAGTTAGCAATTTTGCTCTTTATAAAAAAAGGTAAAACTTGAAAATAAGAATATAATCAGTCTTTTTTGTTTATCTTAAAAACTATAACTTTTGGTTAGATTAAATATAATAAAATGTTTATGTATGTGTGTGTTCATAAGTAGCACTACAGGTGTAAAAGAGTTCTAAAGATTCTCTAATTTAAGCCTCACAAAGCTTATAAATAAATGACTTAATCCTTTCAGAATAATTAATTGATTATGGATTAATACAATTAATTTGAATATTTAAATTTGCTAAACTATTATAATAATAAATAATGGTGTGAATTGAAAACGTTAGCTGTAAATAAAACGTCGTTGTGATTATTTGAACAATGGATTTGTTTTGCTCAATTCAACTGTAATGGATTGGATTGAATTGTATGACGTTTGTGTGCTTTATAAATTTTTATTTATATTTAAATTGGTGATATTTATACAGCCTAACGAATCGTATCTAATGCTAGTATTAGATGAAAATAAACATTAAGGTGATTTTGTGTTAATAAACGCTTTTGATTACGAGTAATAATTTATATTCAAATTTATTTAATAACATAACACTCAGGAGTAACAGGAATTGCCCTATCGTTCTCTTCAAAAGATCAATATGTGAGTTTTTAACCAGATAGAGTGTGCACTTTCACATATAATTGTTTACTCAAGTCAATTTCGATTTTCGAAGATGCCTTACTAATGAAGTGGTAAATCGATATGTACATGAGAGAGAGATAGAGAGAGTAAACAATATTTTATGATAGTCTTCAAGAGAGGGGGTAAGGTTTCAACTTTTTTTTTTCATATTTTTGTTTGTTTATATTAATGTGCAACATATTAAGATTATTGTGTAAAAATTTGAAGTCGATTAGAGTAAAACTGTCGGAGATATAGAATTTTAAGTCTTCATCTCTCAGCTCTGGTTTCGACTTACTTTGAAACTTTTAAACGCGTTTTCTCACACTTAGGTTTTTCAGAGTCGGTCTCACCTCTAGCTCAAAAGCTACTGGACCGATTCTTTTAAAATTTTGCACACTCTTTCTTCACATAAATGCCGAGGTAACGCTGTCGAGGTTTTTTTAATTTATTAATTTTAACGTATTTTAAAAAAACAAAGTTCCTATTTTTTTTCATGAAAAATCGGTATTTTGACTTTTAAGTGCTGTAAAAAAATTAAAAAATCAATAAAAAAGAAAAAACTCGATAGCGTTACCTGCAGAAACTTAACAACTAATGAAATCATTTTGGATTTTCCATTTCAAAAAATCCAGTGATGAGTTATGCGTTTTTTTTGTGACGTCTGTGGAAATTCCCTCATTTCTTGATATTCATTTATGAAAATTTTACAAAGTATTCTCCAAATGTTATTTTATCATGTAGTAATTATAGAAATAATTATATATTAACTGTGTCGTCAAAAAACATTATCGAAAATATGCTTCTTTTTTATCGTTTTGACCTTACCCCCGCCTTAAATCAAATGTAAAATATTTATATACCATATTTTATATACGAGTATATAAATATACCCTAAAGTATTTACGAATGTTACACGCTGTCTAGACTATTTTAGCCTTATTAGGTTACAAACCTCCAGGCCCTAGAGAAACAAACTGTTACAGAATAATAGTAAATTGAATAAACTGTACCTCTTTCAAAACTCTGACATAACTTCTTCCTAACTACTTAAACTTTTTATTTGAAATTATCCATGCGATACTACCTACTAGTATGGTCAATTAAAAATAATAAATTATACTCCAGAGAAAGCTAGTTCTAATTTCGTCGCCATTAATGTTTAATTCACTTTGCGGTCGTGCCGCGGAGCTGTTAATCCATACAGTTTTCCTATTCAAGTATTCCTTAAGGTACAATTAAAACACAGACTTTTAAAATAAATTTTTAGTTCCCTAGCTGTCACTTTTATTGTACAACTATTCTACATATTCATGCGCATCATATATTTAATACTGTCAGTATTGTCAGTACTGTCAGTAAAGTAAACGCTGTGAAATAGTGAGATAGTGAGGTATATCCCAGGGGTCACTGGAAACTGCACGTACAGGTATATCCGACACGATGAGTAACGACAGTCTACGATTCGACGAGTCACTGAAACTTGAAGCTACATTGGTTACGAGTGCTACGGGCTACAGCAGCTACGGGCTATGAGCTACGGGCTACGACTTTCAAGACGACCATTGTAATCAAATCACAGCGGTTGGTTTACTTCGACGGGTTGGGACCAGAGACGGTTGTTCCAGACTGGTCTCTGGTATATACAGCATCAATTTGAGTTGGGATTTGCATTCGTTTTACATTTATTAACTTAAACCTTATACCCGTATATCCATCCCTTAAATATCTACGTAAAGGTTAGTACAAACTAGTGCGACTTCCAACAGCTGTTGGATGAGGTTGTACAACACGTCCAAACCGAAGCAACATTTAACTTAAAACATCGGCACGTTTTGACGTTTCTGCTAAGCATTGACTCAATGCTCCTGCTCAATGTGTCGTCTATTGCAATTATGTAGTATATAAAATGAAAAGTAGGTATTTACTGGCAAAACGTGTTATTGTAAATTCAGAACATTCGAGACTCAGGCCCTCCGCACACGACGCGACTGGTTGCAATCCTTAGCCCTGAATCTGCTCGAACCGAATGAGAATGGAACTATGTTGTTAGTGGGAAAACGAACGTGTATACGAATGAGAGAAAACATAATACACCAATGAAACTAAACTGGTAGTCGAGTCGTGTATCGTGACTCTATCGAATTTTTAACAATAGCAAAACAGGGGATTCTATTGTGTTATATTTGATTGTATGTATGTATTTAAATACTCTTTAATAGTATTCGTTGATTCGTTAATCTCTGTTGATGATGTCATCATCAAAAGCATGAAACCAAGGATGCTTTGCGACTGAGAAATTGACTCGCGACAAACGTACTCAAAACCAGTTTGAAAACAGTTTAGTTACGTTCGTGCCGTGTGTTTTATCTCACTCGTATACACGTTCGTTCTCTGACTTTTCAGAAGGATTCTATGACGTGGCCCTTAGTAGTTTGCAGTATATTTATGCTTGTTATTTCAAATTGTTACGAATTTGGCCGCAAAGATATGAAAATATATAAATGTTGCATGTTGGAGTCGCGCTAGTTTGGACGACGCATAACGTAGGGTTGTTTTAGAGTGAGGTATATATTGTCAACTACAAGTATATGGATACTTCTTAAGTTAGTGTTTTATTCCAATTCGGCCAAATGTTAAGGAGCATGTTTTATTACGTTTGATACAAAATGGTCGTTTAGCTTTACATCATTTAAAGAGGCTTCCAGGATAAAGGCAAACCGGAAACTTTGTTTATTTAATAAGAGATAAAACTACATACTTGATTATGCAAAACGTACATTTAGTTATTTAACAAAAGAACACGGTTTTTTCCATCTTTTAATTTACGCAAATGAACTAATAAAAATGTTAGGAATTTCCTTTATAAAAAATTATCATAATATTTGGAAATTATTTTACAATTTTATCTCGAATTTATTTTTTAATTGTTTCACTCGTAATTATTTACTAAAGTGGATATCAAAATAAATTAATAATAGTTAAATTAAATAGTGCTTTTAAATGGTAATTTATAGCTATTTAAATGGATATTTTATGGAATCCCATTAAATTTACTGCATATTGGAATTTTAGATTATTAATATTAATGTTATTGCAAGAGTATTTACACGTACAGGGTGTTTCAAATGAGGTATTATTGTTTGTTAGCTCATTATTGTTTATGTATATGATTCGGAGTAGTAATACCTTAATAGGTTTAGGCCTGTCTCAGTATGGCACCGTATTTAAGCGAATTTCTGCCGGACGTATACGGGCTACTACGCTTTACCTATTCGAACCCTGTAAATGTAATGAGAACTCTCTGGACCTCTCAGACTGCACGCTACAAAGCCGTCCGAATACGGGCGGCACTACCTTGCACATTAGAACCGTATAAAGGCGAATTTTATCCAAGCGTTACCACTACTACAACGATATCTTATCCAAACCTTTGTAAATGCAAACAGCCGCCTCAGACTGGAGGGGATACCTAAGATCGCTTGTTGTTACGCTGCAATACGGATCTTTTCGGTTCTATCGGCGACATCGCTTGTAACGAGTATGTTCAGCATGCTTCAGTTTATGTTTGTATTTCAGTGAATCATGAACACCGATACCGATACGATAGAACTAAATTTAAATTCACGACAACCAGAACTCAGATATATAATAAATGCTAAAGTCCCTTTAATACCAGTAGTGTATCGATAAAAATTAAAGGTAAAGTTTGCTCTCATGATAAATTATATAAGTGCTAAAGAACTCCAATACACCCCCTAATACACGACTACAGACATCTGTGACACACATAGGCGGTTTGCTTTGTAGCTCATCCAATCCGCCGATTTACGTCCGAATACGCCGTCGCTTAAATACGGTCCCATACTGAGACAGGCCTTATAGAATTGTAGGTAGTATTGTAATTTCTTCACGCCATTGTTACTATAAACTCACTTTTACATAATCTATTTCCAGTAGAAGTATCAGTAATCAGTATCAGTATCACTATTGACAAATTCATATGATTTTTAGATAGTACTAACCTTCAAACGATATGTGTCAAAATTTCATGATATTCCAAATATTACTTTACAAGTTACAGTAGCCTTAGTGAGATACTTATTTCATTATATTTTTAAAGAAAAACGATTCTATGTTTGAAGTATCATTCTAATTTTGAGCTCTAAACAGTCAACATCAATTATAAACTCAACATTATATTTTTTATTTTAAATTAATAGTTCTTACTTAATTAATTTTTTATTTTAAATAAATTAATATAAATTAAAAGTCCTTGTCTCCTGGTAAAAATTGTAACTTAGACCAGTGCGAAGAACTTAGCGAGAAAGCTTAAGTACTGATAGAAAGATATCTCAACTTTTTAGAGTGTGCAGCTTATACTATTTTTATTATCCTAATTTACAAACAGATAGAATACTTAATAAAACCTCGTGAAGTATAAAATCACTAATATAGTTTATTATTAGTTCTTTATGCTAGTTAGTGATTGATTACAATTATAAATTAAATAATAATGAATTTACACTTAACTCAAGAATATATCAATTAAAAGTATTGATTATTTGAATATATATTGAGATGTGAATTGCCAGTAAAGTAAGGTGATCTCTCTAGTAGAAGAGAGGTACTGTATTGTAAGAACAGAGCTGCTGAGGGCAGTGTTGCAGGTTATATAGGCCAGCAATTAACAAGAATGGAAATTCTGTGCCAATAAATAAAATTGGAACAAACGTAAAATGTGTGCTCTAAAATTTAACACCAAGTTTATATTTCATAGCCGCAATAAGTCCATGTTCAAAGTTTATTTTTCAAGAGAATATTCTAAATTAAATAAAACACAAAAATAAAAACATATCAATCTGCAGAAGAAAGACCCTAAGGCTACTAAAATTGTCATTGTTAGAGAAGATAAAGTTGTGTATTGTATTAGAAAATGTTATAATTGGAAACCATAATGTTTTTTTTTTTTTTTGCAAAATGCAAACTTCTAACATCAGTTTATGATTGCAAATATAAAAGTTATTATACGAGTATGTTTTATTTTTAGTAGAGCATTAAGTTACTTTATTTAATGTCTGTAATATAAACCAGACTTTAGCAACTGATTACGACGGTTAAAATGTTATTTTATAACTTTATTGATGTAATATTTTATTTTTATTACATCCATCGATTTGAACGTTAACAACATTCAATGATTAGGCTTCCGTTGAAATCATATGTCTAAGACGATATGGGCCTCAAATATTTTGTATTTTATTGAAGAATAAAAATTTAATTCCAAATTCGCTTTTTAGGATTAAGCATATCTTAAGAAGATCCTAGTAACACCGTAGTGTAAATAATTTTCGTAAAAATATTATTTCCGATAGAATTTGGATTTTTTTAAACTAATTATTTCTTTAAAAGTTTCGGAATTCTACGCTTATTTAATTTTTTTATTATTTATTGACTATTGTAGAGAAGATTGACATAGTTTCAGCAAGTTCTCTATTCTTTACTACTTAACGATGATCTCCTTAAAGTAACTAGTCAAATTCTGTAGAAAAGTGTTTTACTAGTGACTATTATGAGTGTTGCCTGTCATTTCAATAGTGTTGCCATCAATGTTCACTTCAGATGTTAAACCACATTGTAAGCAGGATAGAACAACATTGGATTTTTGATTGTCATGTCGATTTACTCAATACAAAGACCAATCAAGTGTCCAGTTGTGTTTTAGTGACGTCAAAGCACATTATCATTATCAAAATTAATTAGTTGTGTACATCAGGTTTCGTTAACGTAATACCGTATTATGGACGATTACCAATCCAAGCCTGGAGCTCTATATCTAACCTATGGTATACATATTGTGTGTGCCATATATGACCCATACTATTCTGTGTCCTGTTCTATAATATATACCAGAAGTTAACAACCTAAAATGAATTAGAAAGAATTAACGCCGTTTTGGTTTTATGACACGTTTCATAGTGACTATCTTTCCATTTATTTATGTATTTGTTAGCGAATTCGGGAATTGGTTACCTAACGAAATTGTAGCTTTCATCTAGTCTAGACACCATCACCAACCCGGCCCTAAGCCCAGGCCTGCTCTAGGTAAAGTTTTCCTACTACCTCCAACGAGCATCCGAGGAAACTCGAGAACTGTCGAACGATGACTTGTTCAGCACAAAATTGGGAAAGCAACAGGTCAGGTCTCTCTTCTGATCGAGTAAGGTCGAATGACAAGTATTGGATAAATGTGCATTAGAATTCATAATTTGTCCAAGCTGTTTTTATCATAGTTTATTACTTTGTCAATATTTACTCTCGTTGTCATACTTATACATTTTTTTGGAAATTTAGTGTAAGATGTTACACAACATTTTTCGTGAAAGAAATAATTTCAAATTATGAATAAATTAACTCTCCATCGAGTTTATGATTCATCAATTTTTTTTTAACATAAGGAAATAGTATAATCCAGTGAGAGTGTCTCACATCCCTGGTTCATAGGATCCTTACGCTATGTTCTATAAGCCAGCGGTTATTTACGAACGCTAAACTTTATGCATCTGTCATGGAACTCATTAAGGCTATATACCCTACTCTCTACGATTGTATAGATTACTCCATAACTGCACAGTCCAGTTTCCAGTTTCCACTCATGAATTACTGGTCTTTAAAATGGTTGCAAATATTCAACTTTAAACATAAAAATTCTCTATTAGAAAATATTTCATTTCAATGTTCAATATATTTTTGTAGTACATATTTGGTTTAATATAGGCATTTCTCATTTGCAATAAAGTCATATATTTGAACCTTTGAATATTTAATGACATATTGACTGAATAAAAAGTTTCTGTCAATTCGCTTTTAGTATATTACTTCGAGTCTATTATGTTATAGCCTTTTACCCCGTTTACACACACCTTTTTTCAGACACCGGTCGTAAATCTCTCGCTGAAAAATTGCAGCCAAGTTGCTAGGTCAATTACACGTGTCTTTTTATGTACCATTTCTTCAGATAAATTTGAGAACTATTTACAACCAATGCTCTCTCCACAGCGCACGTAGCTGCTCAATATAACTACTATGACGATGCAAGTCTGTATGTCACTTTAAAATTCGTTACTGCACATGCGCAGTCATTTGATTTAAAACTGGCGCCTGTTGTCAGATGTGAAAAAAAAACGTGTGTAAATGGGGTTGCATATTAATTTTAAAATAGAAATTAGGTTACTCTTGAAACGGCTTCGTCAACTAATTGTTCTTTTAATGTTTACATGTAATTAAAACATAGTTTTGGAAGTATGAACTATATTTAAGTTAAAACTATTATATTTATAACAAACAAATTATAATTTAACTTTACAAAGTATTACTGTTGTTGGTTTCTGTTTAAGACTCATCCTTGTATACATTATAATTAGTAAAATAATTAAGATACTAATTTATATAAACTTGTAGTTATTTGTCGGTAATTAATAAACTTTAGGATTAGTTTAATGACTTGCAGCGTCTTACAGGCGCAGCCGCTCTTTGTTAGTACTCATTCTTGTGAAAAATAAGCTTTTCTATTTTCCGTCAGAGAGGAGTGCAGTTACCTAACTAATACTTTTGTAATAAACTACAAGATCGGTCATTTTAAATTAATAGTAAAACGCAATATTTCCGTGAAAAGTATTGATATATTTATTTTAATCTAATGTACAGCACAGACTGGTGTCACTTAAACATGCGACACTAATAAAACCCTTTCTTATGCTATTTTTTTAAGTTCTAGAAAGTATTTTTATGAAACAAACGGTTTAAGGTTTTGAATGTGATCTCGAACAAAAGGGTCGATTACCTAGTACTCAGTTTTCAGTATAATCTCAGTGTTTAGTAAATAAATAAAAATAATTGAAAATGTTTAATTGGACAAATGAAATAGACCTGAACAACAAACTCTATCACGTAATCAGACCTTGTTAATTAACTGAGTTTTTTTTCTAAAGCAGGTTAAAGGAATTCTTTCGAAGTATGAAAGCTTTCGACGTATTAAGTTGCATGTCGCACTAGTGTGGACGTGTTGTATTACGTCTTCCAACAATCGTTGGATGACGCATGTTTAACTTGCACGTATGTGTACGATACTTAAAGTACAAACTTTGAGGTTAGTAATGAAACATCATATCTGGCAAATGCCATCGAAATATTACGTTTTTTCATTAATTTAAAATGGCCGCTCTTGTTGGAAGACCCTATACATATTGTATATATTAAATTTTGTGGAATTACTTAAGAAATATATCACTTGGTATCCTATACCACGTTTGCGCAATGTATTAAGTACTAGTTGTATAATACGAGATAGTTATACGATGCTAGTATAATTAAATTCTTTCTGAAACACAACACAAATTCGCCAAAACATTTTACCCTTGATGAGAACTTCACAGACTGTAAATTATTCTAATTAAACAAACATTTTTTATAGTAAACTTCGAAAGTGACTCCCGGGCATACTATACATATAACAAATGATTCTTCGTAACGTCGTAGTTGGCGTCGGCTTTGGCGTCGACGTAAGCGTCAGCGTCGTAAATGTCTTAGAGACAAAACAGCAATTAAGAAACGATTTAGTGTATCCTGCTAAAGACAATTGGTTGTGAAGTCTATTGCGGTTTGTTAATCGTGCGGCTGTAGTTGTAATTCTGTTGTTAGACATCTCGTGCGGAATATATATCTGCTTATTTAAGTTATTTTGTCTGTCGTTGACTGTAGTGTGACATATATGTCTTATGTCTCCAAGAATGTAAACAGTTACTCCCCAACTGATAGTGTGCTGTGTTTGAATGTATCAGCGCCTCTATTTATAATATTTTTCTAATCAAATAAAAACAAACAAAATCATAATTTGATACACCAAAATTTATAACGGCAGTGGCCATGAATAGATCATTCTTGTTGTCGGAATTTAAAGTTTAAAAAAAACTATTTGATTATTAGGGGAAATAAAAGGCTACGTGCCTGGGAAGCCCGAGAAGTCATAATTAAAAAAACATCAAAATCATAGAGTTAGGTTTGATTCCCAGAAATGGAATAAATTTATTACAAGGAATAAACTCACCAAATGATAATCCAATTAAAAATAAACCAATAAACTAACTATATAATCAACTAATCTAGAAAAGCACGCAATTATATTACAATTAATGCGAGATATAACCTAGCTGTTAAGAACGCTGTAATATAATAAAGAAAAATCGTAAAATGATGTAAGATAAAATCAGAATCTAAAGAGAATCTAATTTTCATATGTGTATCTTATATTTATTATTATAATTTATTTTAATGTTTTTGCCAAAAGGCACTACATTCTTCCGTCTTAAATATTTAAATTACGTATCATTGTGATTATTTAAATTTCTTTGTGTTCCTTATTCTATCTACTCATACTCATTATCTCTCCTTCAAAGAAAAAGAACACCTACACCTAAACCACTACTGCTTCCTTGTTACTCTCCTTCCCGTTTCTCCCTGCCATTTCCATCTGCCACGACCTCTTCCCTTCACATCTTTTAAGTGTCTTAAACATATTTTTAAAATTCAAAAGCATTAACGCTGTTCTCATATTGGCACAGATTACATCCGACCACCTACTGTGCATCACTATTGTTAGTAGGGTGTATTAAAGTTGTTGTGCATTAACAAACTTCACCGTGTTAAATAGTCGTTCATACTTACATTCTCATTTTATGGTTCATACGTATGAAGATCAAAGTGGTGCACGCATCCAAGCAATGCTGGAAATATAGAGCATCTGCATAAAGAAAGACGTACATATGAACTGAGAATTCTTTCACAACAGTGGTGTATTAATAAACATTTCAGTAGAAATTTATCATTAAGTTGATAGCGTGTAACTTCTCATAGTTAAATAAAAAAAAGTGAAATCTTCCTTAAATAATAAAGTGTACTAATACGACTGCATCCCAATGATAAATTCGGAGGTCGCAACTAGTCGGCTCCATTGTGCGAGTCGTAGTCGTTCTTTATTATAACAAAATCCATAATCATAAAACAATTCGAGATATATCTCTCACAAAATCCTTTACCACAAATATTGTTCATACGAGCATATTTAATATTTATTTGTTTAATTCCAGTTCCACGTAAAGTACTAAAGGAGCGTTTTGAAGGACCTCCCGAAGAGGATGAACCTCCAATAAATGAAAATGATGACGATGATGACTTTTATGATGAAGATCAATTCTTCAAAGAATCAGCAGCTATACCTCCAGCACCGAATCTAGCTGGGGGTCATGCTGGAGATGGTCCAAATGCCACCAGGGATCCAGTAGATGGCGGCACAACCAGTAAACCAATGCATGCCAGAACAAAAGATCCAGATCAAGGTATGTGCTTCCAGATAAATTCACTGCATGGGATTTGGTTTATTGTACTCTTTGTAAATACACTTGAACAGCTTAAAGAATGCCGGAGTATTTGAAGGTAAAGAACGACGTCCTTAATCGAGCGCTATTCATTATGTTAAATTAATGAATAGAATTACACTGTTAAAATAAGAACACAACGGTTGCACAAGATTAAATTTTGTTTTGCAATGTTGGCTGCATTGAAATTAGAAATTGTCTTTTCAAATTTTATTAAATTTCATTTCAATTTAAAAATCTGACGAGGAAATTTGTTGATTTAAATTTTAATTTGTTCGGCCGTCATCTTAAAGTAAGAAAGTGATCCGTTTCTATCGCGCATTTTTAAAACTACACATCCTATATAAATTTTAAAAATAGTTTTTTTTTTGTTGATAATAATATTATCTGTAACTTTGTTGCAACTTGTACAATAAAAAAATGTCAATAAAGATATAACTCTTTTACAGGATGAAACAAGAAAATTGCCTATTAATTAAAATGAACTGTTCGATGATTCATTTTCTAGACTACTAACATATTTTACACAAAACAACAAATCTCTCTTCGTTGTCGATCAAATTGCTTTTTAATATATGTTTCATATTTTAAAGAAAGTTTCACTTCAGTAATATACTTCAGTTATATCGAATTCTGATCAACCAAGTTCAGAGATATGAAGTGTCTCAATAGTATGGCGCCGATGTAATCAGAAGGGTACAGTCGTGTAACTTGCTAGAATAATATATATAATACTTCCAAGCATCAAATTCGTCTTAGAAATGTAAACGACGCCATTCTTTAAGCTCAAAGTATCTTTGTATCATTCTAAACTATTTCTGAATCGCTTGGCAACCGTAGTTGCTTTTATGTCTCATAAGCTTTCATACATGTTTGTAAATACATGTTTTTGCATCGTTGCACATATTTTAGTCACATCTTGAACATATTTGTATCATACTCGTACATGTAACGACTAACTACATATGTACAAAGAGTAGAGTAAAAGCTCTCTGTGCCAAAGCTTTCCTTAATTGAAAGTTCAGTGTTTATTTACAACAGCTTGCAATTTTGTTATGCTCATTTATACTTATGAACTCTTCTTCTTCTTCATTCTGTATCATATTGTATATAATACGAGTAGGTATAAGGTATACAACAATCTTTCATTATACTTTGTGAATATGTGGATGTAATATGTAGAAAGGTGTTTAGTAATATTTGATTCATTCTCAAAATGTACTTTGCTAATATTAAACGGCCATCCATTAATAACGTAGCATGCAAATGAGGAGGAGGAGTTCTCCAATGTGTGAAAAGACGACATAGGGGGAGTCTAATCTAAATATAATCTAAATAAAGGAAAGAAGCATAAATCGAAAAACAAGACTACAAAAAAAGTGTGTGACGTCACAACAGTGGGTTTGGCAATGTATAATAAGGACGAGGGCATTAAAAATCATTCAAAAGGGATTAAATCATTCAAAATAATGTTTTAAACGTAGCATGAAGCCGCCTTAATGGATAGATCAAGAGAAGCACTAGTCTCGAGTCTCGCGAAACGCATGTCTCTTTAACTTAGTAAACTTCGACTAGATACAATTGAATTTTTCGGGAGATTTAACAGATATAATACTATTTGGTGAATTTTCAATTTTAGGAGGTCTTAAAAATATTAGTTGCCTCTGCCTAGTAATATTAACAAAAATTCATTTAATCTTTAAAAGATATATAGATGTTGGGTATTGCTAAATATTTATTAATATTATTCCGGAAAAAGACCATTTTATCATTGGAATATCCTTCGTTCATATATTATTTTACTTAATTGAAAGCTACACTTGGTACAAGAAAAATTGATTGAAAAAAAACTTTAGACGCCCCTTTTTTAAGTTAGCTTAAATGTTAAGAAAGCAGTAAAGTGTGTCCCAAAACGTAGTATATTAGGTAAACTCGTCTACGTAACAAGCAACTTTTGCTGTACTGAATAAACCGTAATGAAGCGACTGTATTTACAAGATATACTCATAATAAATATTTTTAATGATAATAATAAAACCAGAAAATATTGCTAACTAATTAAAATACACGAGTACTTTGTTATGATCAATACAAATTCATTCCGGTATTTTATGTAAATTGAATAAATAGAAATGTAAACTTAAAAAAGGCGAAGCAAACATTGTTCAGAATTCAATACAATTTCGAATATACCCGTAGCTCCATTTACAGTCCACAAAAATATTAAAAGTCAACTCAATTTAGTATTTAATTGGCAATAATTTGTTTATTCGTTAAAAATAAAGCAATTAAATGAAATTATAGTATTCATCAAGGTTCGTTTTGAATAAAAATAGAAAATTCATATTTATAAAACCCACTTGTTGAGAGTTGAGTTTTTTGCCCTAGTTTTTCGTCTTCTGAATAGCGTAATTATTTTTAATGTAACGTTATATTTTCAATGGCTCCTGATGCGAGTAGCAGCAATAACAAGACCATTTTATTCAACAAACTTCATTTAATATTAAATAACTCAGAGGAAAAACATTGAATAGCTGAAAAAAAAGGGAAAACCGAGGGAAAATATGAATAACGTGCGAGAAAACTGTTATTAAAACATTCTTTTCAATTTGAATATTATTTTATATTCTAATAGCGTCAGCGTCAGCCTGTGATAAAGAACTAGTCATGTCGAATAATATGCGATTTCTTAATTAAGGTTAAAATTTTAATTGATGCAATAAATAAATTACATATATGTAAATTAAAACCGCTGTAATTATGTCCCAAAAAATTAAATAATAATGAGGAAGACGTGGAAGGTGAAGTAGATCTAGATGATGAGGAGGAAGGGGAAGATGACGAAGAAGAATCAGAGGATGAAAGACATCGAAACAAAAAGGAGTAATGAAAATATTGGGCGAAATATTGGAGGAGGATGTAATATGAAGCATATATTGCAAGAAAAGGGAGAAGGAAGAGTATGGATAGCGGAGTTAAGGAGAAAGATAAGAGAGCTCTATCAAATAATGATTCGTACTTAAAAAATGATTTCCTTTTTTAATGTGCTCTTAATTAAAGTTTTCAAGCATTTTTAATTAAATTATAATCCAAATGCCACTTTTTTAAACAGATATTTTAAAATAAATAATTAATGTTACAATGCGAGTTCTTATTAGTGGTGGAAAATATTTTAACGTGCATATTAATATGAGTGTTTAAATTAAAATATAATTTATGTGAATTAATTCTCTGTTTGATGTTTAATTTGCTTGGTAATATTTATAATTAAAATTTATCACGTGGTTGTGATATAAATATGGTCGACCATTTGTATCAAAAGGTTTTTTCCATATAGAGTGGCCAATGAAAACCGAATAGAATATAGCTTGGATCATTTGGATCTTGTATGGATCATTTATAAATCCGATTTCAAATTGTGAAGAGTGTCGACAGGTAGAGGCTGATGGATCACCACAGACGCCAGTGTGTAACAAAAGCGCTTAACACCTCTTCCCGAAAATTTTTCAGTTGCTTCATTTCTTTTAAACCGAGTGATTAAGTTTCGAATCATGTTACTGCTGACATTCAAATGTTTCTGGTAGTTTTCCTCAGTCTCTGGACATCGTAGGTAGCCATTTTAATTTGCAAGTGATGCTCTTCAACCTTCAAAAATAAATATGAAGAAATTATGACTTTTTTAAACTGTTCAGTCTTTTAATGGCAATCCTGTATAACGTAATATTAATGTAAATGAGTAACTGTGACCTTAGGAACCCAGATTTTATTTCCCTTGTAGTGAGAATATCGTATATAACAAGAAAATATTAATAAATCTTATAATTGCAAGACAATTGTGTGAATACAGTGCAACTATCTTAGAAAAAGATGTTGTTCAATAGCAAATATTAGTTACAGAATGCTGAAAGATTATTCGTTCAAAGATTTCAAGACTTGTTGAGAATATTATTATGAAATTTACAATGAATCATGATTTTTCTGATTTTTATTAAATATTTTGCTTAAATTTTTGAGCAGATAATAACCGCCATTCTTCATTTCAGGATATTGTTTACTTACCTTTTTTACATAAATCCCCTTAATCTCTTTATTCGACTATCGATCATCATTCCAGCGGCTTAACGGTTTAATATTTTTAACCTAAACGATTTCTAACAAAACAGCAATTTTTCTAAACCCGTAGCAACCCTTTACGTACTACAATTCCTCTAGGTGACATGAATATTTATTTCTCATTAATTTCTTCCCTCTGGAATGCTGGCTATGCAAACACAATTAAAATTTGGTATTAGTACAAGCATTGTTTTTGTGTTTTGTTTTTGTAACCGCAAGTCACGTGATTCCTTTATTCTATTATAATAATCTGTTCACCTTATACATGAATCTAATTTGTATCCAACTTTGTTAGCTACACACCTTAATTGTTGGAAATATAGGGAGCCTGATGGGACTTCCCAGTACGTTATATTGATTTCTTAGTTCCCGTTTCTCAGGAAATAATTTAAATAATACTCTATTAGAAGATTATCTCCAAGTAAAGATGATATAATCAATTGAATTATATACTATATGAAGGATAAATACTTTTATATCTTTCAAAAATAACAAATCAACAGCGAAAACGAAACCGTGTATTTAATCTTAGACAATAAACTTCTGTTCTTTTCAGATTAAACCCATTATCGCTGTTTATATTAGGTAACTCTCTCTGCTTTATTTCTTTTTGTCCCCACTCTTTAAACAAAACTGGTAACTTGTATGAAATCATAGTGTGTCGCATTCCGACTGCGTGGTGACAAAGCTGACAAATTGTGGACTTCTAAACTGAAAAGCGATCGTGTTTATCGAAAAACTAAACTGTTAAAGACTTCGTTTCTATCGGGATGCTACATTGTAAAAAGAATTGATCGAAAAGTGTTGTCTCTTTCTTAAACTAGAGCTACACCGCGAATCTAAGTCTTAATCTAAGAATGAAGCATCTAAAGCATTTCTTCGTTCAATTTTTCTTTTCTATGTAGATTGTGAACGAACCGAAACCGGACACTTTCCGAAACGATAATATTTCTGACTTTTCCATATAAAAGAACTCGAAAACGAACGGAAGTCGAATGGAAGCTGTCAGCAGTGGTATTACGAAGCGTGGGAATTTAGCATAGTAAATATGTAACGTACACAAATATTTAGAGCCATAATAACACAATTGCTGCTATTCTGATCCCCCTTTAGATGATGTCACATATTTCAATTCTCTTTTACAATTTCTTTTTAAACTTACACTAGTCTTCAGGGCTTGTATATTTTTTCTTTCCTGTGACGTAACAACAACATTGTCAGATCTTGTCACAATGCGTATTACGTAATTTATAGAAGGCCCCCAATAATACTACAAGCAATAATATTATAAATTATAACGAAATATAGAAATAAAGTTAATATAAAAATAATGGCATAAATCTGTTCGAAAGAGTGTCTAGATTAGATTGTCTTTTACCACGTATATCAATTGAGACCAGGTCATACAGCATAACAGACAGTGGCCCGATCATGAGAGAAAGATCTCAAAGGAATAGAAATCAAACCTCGCTTACCAACTTGACAGGTAATAGAGTTTTGCTGAAATAGAGACAAGTCATTCTCATGTATACATAAATACATTTTCCAGCAAACTTTTTATACGAGTATTATTCCAAGATTTATATCAAAACCGTTTTTATAAATTTTAATCAAAAACTAGAAGCAAATGTTCAACTTCAGTTCTCATTTCATTCATCCATTTGCCAAATAGAGGCTTTTCGTGAGTAACATAACATACTACCCTTCCATATTGAAGGGTTTGTGATTACTCAACTCTATGCATAGTCACTCAGTCGATATGCATTTGTAATGCAAAGTTATGCATTAGAATTCCAATCGCTATTTTATACAAAACTGCGCTATACCGTACTTGTGTATTACGTTGCGCTATTTCTTGAGTTCGGTTCGGTTCAGTTCGGTTGCTGAAAGCAGAGACAGAGCAATTTACAAATGTCTACATACTAGGTCCTACATATCGTATGGGTAGAGTATAATGAAACGGATACATCAAGCAACAATTTTTACAGGGTGACAGATTTTTTAGACACAATTACTTTCCTGTTAAGTTTGCTACAAGGGACATAATGTCTTCTATAAAAAGATTTGGAAGAGAGAGAGAGAGAGATACCAGAATACTTAAGAGAAAAGGACACAAAAAACATGAGAAGAATTGCCAGATTCAGAATGGGAAACGAGGAGAATGGAAACAGATACTGGGCAAATAACGAGAAAAGGATGTGCGGAACGGAGATAGAAACATTGGAGCACATTAAGTTTTCGTGTAAGAAGGACGTAATAAGCGAAAAGAATATTGGGCAGTTATTAAAGGGCGGCAGTGAAGGGAAGAGGCAGATAGCGGAGATAGAGAAAAGAAACGAGGAAAGAGAAGGAATGGCAGAGTAGAAGCAGGAGGTAGAGTAGCACGAGGAGCGAAGCAGTAGCAGTAGCAGTTTTATTTTTATAGGGATAATTTTTTTTCTTTTGGAAGGAGTGAGAATGTTTATATATAATAAGGATCAAAATTGAATTGAGCACAATGATATGTAAACGCAATGGCAAAAATATTAAAAAATAAAAAATAACATATTGCCCTGTAGTTCCAAGGTATTTAATACATATAAATGAATTTCTGTAGTAGATCACTTTTTTGCACACGGATCAGTTTGTTGTGTTGTCTAAAATTAATGATATCCAATGATGTGGATACCTGGCGATTGTTAAATATCTGCGGATGAAGCCACCAAGTTGGCTGCTATGAAAGCCTATCCATATGTCTCTGATATATTACACTTAGACTTAATAGAATGGTATAAAAAGGGTATAAGCAAATTCAAATCCAGTGCTGGACGCAAATAAGTAGCAACAAATTGAAATAGATTAAGAAAAATACAAAAAAGTGGGAAACTTAAATTTTCAAGAAAATCATACGAAACGGAACGTCCTTAACACTCGTTTAGTGCACGATATTTTCGTTCGGTTGGACAGCCCTAGTTCTTGCTGCAGTTTCGTTTAGAAGAACAAGTACCAGCGACAAACGTGCTCTTGCAGCTTGTTGGAATCCCATATAAAACGGTTTATGAACATGGAGAACGTTAGCGTTACTTAGGTTGCGTTTCTCTTTTTGCAGGGTGTCATTGATGAACAAAGTTTACACGTAAGTTTATTTGCGTAAGTAAGTAATTATACTTCCGACATAAAGGAAACGTCTTTACGCTGATTACTATCATAATATAAACGTCAAACAATACGTAATGGCTGTGATTGTATCAAATTAATTACTTCTTCAAATTTAATGTGTAATTTAAAGTTTTGTTAATGGAACCTTGTGGAAGTTTAAGACAGGTGTTGATATAATTTTGTAAAAGTATTTTATTTGTATTAGTAGGTTTATAAAGGATAATGCTAGGAGACTTTTAGAACTAAAAGGATGTGTATAATATACAAAATATAGTCAGAGTTTCTCTTCCTCTTTCGTTTTCCGAGAGCTAAGAAATATTTTAGGAATTTCGTAAAAATTCGCGGGAATAATAAATAATTTACATATTTGTATAGTTCAGTGATTGACAGACTTTTTAAAATGAGGTCTTTATTAGATGCGATTAAGATTTTCCCTGATTATACTATATTTTGTTAAGTGATTTAAAATTAATTAGAGAATTATTTAAATATTTAGATAATACTAAAATAGAATTATAAATATACTAGCTTTTACCCCCGTCGCAAGCGACGTCTGTTTTTGTGTGTGGCTTGAATTTCATGTCAAAATTTAATTCTATTTTTAAATTGAAATAATAAATAAACTCGTCCTATATTAATTCTACATATAATAACAATTAATTTTTCATACAAACTGACTAAGAAAATATATTTTTTATATCAAAATAAAAAATATTTTCAATTTATGCGTTATTTGACCAGATTTTTTTAAAATTTTGAATTTTTTCTTTCGATTAGTAAATAAGTTATCAAGGTTAGCCAATATGCAAAATTTCAACTTTCTAGCACAATTTTTACACTCGAAAAACATTGTCCCCCGTGCCGCCAAATAAAATTTTGAAATTTTGAATGTTTTTTTATTAATAATATACTTAATTATTCTTGAATCCAGAATATGAACTTTCTTCAAAGTTCCCTACCGGGCCCCCAAATTTCTTCAACCCCCCCTTTTTCAATTTTTTAATTTTTAATTTTTGAGAAATGTCAGCATTGAATACCTTAATACACATGCAAAATTTCAACTTTCTATCTTTTACGAATTAAAAGTAAAATACAGCAAAAAAGGCTCACTTTTTTTTTAGTTTTTCCAAATTTACGGGTTTCCAGGAAATTCAGTGGAAAATCTGGGGACGCTAGAAGTCTTAAATTTTTTTTCTCTTTAAAGTCTTTAAAGTCTCTTTTAAAGTCTAGAGTTTATCCCCGTCGCAAAGTGACGTCTTTTTGGCGTGTATGATTTGAATCCAATAAAATAATTCGTAATTAAATTCCATATTTAACTGTTCTATTTTTAAATTGAAATAATAAATAAACTCGCACATATACATTGACATATATGAATTGACTAAAAAAATATATTTTTTTTATCAAAATAAAAAATATTTTCAATTTATGCGATATTTGACCAACTTTTTTTCAAAATTTGGGATTTTATTTTTCGATTCGTAAATAAGTTACCAAGGTTAGCCTATATACAAAATTTCAACTTTCTAGCACCATTTTTACTCTCGGCAAATACTGCCCCCGTGCCCCCAAATAAAATTTTGAATTTTTTTTTTTTTTTTTATTAATAATATACTTAATTATTCTAGAATCCAGAATATGAACTTTCTCCAAAGTTCCCTACCGGGCCCCCGAATTTCTTCAACCCCCCTTTTTCAATTTTTGAATTTCTAATTTTTGAGAAATGTCAGAATTGAATACCTTAATACACATGCAAAATTTCAACTTTCTATCTCTTACGAATTAAAAGTAATACAGCAAAAAGGAGTTCACTTTTTTTCCAGTTTTTCCAAAATTACGGGTTTCCAGGAAATTCAGGGAAAAATCCGGGGACGCCAAAAGTCTTAGATTTTTTTTCTCTACGAAATAGGAAGTTTTCAAAAACTTCCCTGGAGCCGTTTTCGCGCTGCCATACAAAATTCAGTACCAAACATATAAGAATATAAGAATATAAGAATATAAACATATAAGAATATAAACAAACAGTTGGAACATTATATAAATAAATTATTAAATATATATTAAAAATGTTTGATGGTGGCTATGATGAATAAAAGTCAAGGACAGGTCAAGGAAACAGAGGTCTGTTCTTTCTAAATTTAACTAACTAAAACTGGCCATGCCAGTTTCGATTCACTGGAAAGAAACGAAAGAAAGAGTTTTATTTTATTTATTATTATTAATATTATTATATTAATTGTGTGCCTTTCGGCTTAATAATTTACAGTATTATATTTCCTAATACATTTCATATAAATTCTAAATTAAACTTAAACTATTCTAGACTTTTACTACTTCCAAAAGTACTTTCTGCTTCTTCTTCTCTTGACTTTTTCTCTCTCTCTTCATGTTTCATACTTCTCTTTTCTTCTTGTCTGTACCTCCGTCTCTCACTTCTTACCTTCCTTGTCTCCTCTCGACAAATCCTCTATTATCCCTTCACTATTCTTCCTCCCTTCTGACTTCATTTTCATCTTCTTTCATTTTCTGATTCTTGACACTGACTACTGTGTCTTCGGACCCAATTTATATTTTCTGGGTTTAATTTTTACATAACCATACACCTATTACGCACCTCGGTATCACATTGTCAACATAGTAGAAAGTGGTCGATGATAGGAATCAGCAAACGTAGTTTGTACTCACCCTGTCCCTGTCTTCAAACTTTGCGCCATGTTTGTTCGCTCCAGTGACCGAGCAATACATCTACGCCACTTTAATTGCATTAAACCAGTCAGTCACCTCAATGTAGAAACATCCTATCTCTCTTCCCCTGCTACCCCCATTAAACCATAGCAACTACCCTTACATCTCACACAGCCATACTATGGACTACGGACAGTGCACTGGCCTGTGATAAAATAAATTTACCACTTTTCATTCTCGTTGTGGTGTTACAACATATTCCGCTTATTAAAATATGAATTTTGCAAATTATTTTCCAACAATGTATTTTGGTCACATACGGGTTGTTAACCTTCCTCCCCTCGCTCACCATATCATCCCTTTACCTCGTAAGGTTTCTTGATTTGAATTATTTTCTAAATTAATTATCGCGCAAAGATATTAAAATATTACAAATGCATGAACATCTTTCAAGAGAGAATTCAGTGCTGACGAGTACTCATCTTTAAATCAAGTCCTTATTAATAAAACCGCCGGCGGTATTCTTTTTAAAAATTCAGTTTATTAAAATATTTACCTAAAAGGTTAAATTCCCTGAAAATACATTTTTAGAATTCATTAAATATTTAGATTTTCAACCCCCTAATATTTTAAAAACCCCTTTGGAACCAAGATTATAATTATAAATACATTATATTTCATGGTTGTTATTAAAGGGGTGTATTACCGCCTCGTATACTTCTGTTTGCTTTGGAAGATGGAATCAAAGTCTTTGTATTTCCGTTTAAATGTGGCTAATTACATCGCGAATTATAATTGCGTGGACGGAGCAGGGTGGGGTGAAGCACCCACCCTTATCAAAGAACACCGAGTTCGACTTTCTTATTGTTTATTTCTATGTTTTCAATCTACTTTCTTCAAAACACTAATAAGCTTATTTCTACTAAAAGACATAAGCCTAACTTATTGTATTAAAAAAATGAACTGAAAAAGTCGTAAAGGGAGGTTTTCAAAAAACGGGCTCTAATTTTTTTTGAATTAATTTAAAAAATTGTAAAAGAGGTGTGTGTTAAAACAAAATTTATAATGTATATTGACTTAAGTATTAATAACCATTGAAAAGTTGATGCGAACTATAATTGAAGTGCAATAGTGATAGAAACGTCACAAAACAAAACACTTCACCAAATTGTTTACTGATGGATTTACTAAATATCATTGATATGAAAGATAGTAAATTAAAATCAAAAAAGAAACTTGTTTACCTGTTACTCCCAATATCAATGGTTTATGGTCGAGGTTTATATTCTATGTTCTATGCAAAAGGCAAGGTACAGTGTTGCCACAATCTGATAAAATATCGAATGAAATAATTCAAGGTGTCAACATTTATATTAAAATAATTAATAATAGTAGTGTTCATACTTTTTTTTTACACCACGATGAGTTAGATTGAATTTTGTGTAAAAACTACTACATTCTGGGAGTTTTAATGGTTGTCATGGATAGCAGTGCTATTTAGGTTGCCGATTCAAAAAGAAAATCAGAAATATTTGAAAAATTGTGGTCATGGTAGTTAAAAATATCTTAAGGTGTTTCAATTTTCGAAAAGAAAATTATTTGTTTTCTAATTCCTAAACAAAATGAGATAAAAATTTTTTTTCTTTTTTTCTTGTGTAGTCATGAGCAGGACCACCTTCTGGTGCCGGCTTATCGTTTAATTTTAGGACACCCTGTATATTCTATATTAAATTATTTTTTTTTTTCAATGGACACCCTGTGTCTACATAATAAATATTTAACGTTAACCCAATTAGTGAAACTGAAATACACTTTCTGCTAAAGGACTACTTAGTATAGATAAGAGAGGTCCTTTATTACCAAAAGTAATTTATTTGATAATTGGCAACTCTATAGCAAAACTCAAAATGGGTATAATATAAATACAAAAAGGATTTTGACCTGATACACTTCATTCAGTTACAATTTCATTAGACCACAAATCAAGCTATACTCTTGAGAATGTGGTTTTCTATTTTACCTTTATAATATGGTAGAAGGGTTTTCGGTTACAAAGTGCTGGTCCTTCTGGTTTTCGGATATGTTTTAAAGTTAGAGTCGTACTTAAAATTTCAAGTGGATCCCGTCGACAGACTTCCGTGTGCGTCGCCATCTTGTATAAATGGCGGAAATCTCCTCCGAATTTCCTACAATTCGTGCATACAATATTTTGTTGTATGTCTTATAGCTATTAAGCTACACCGCTGTAAAGTAAAACACCTCACCAAAAATTAGTAATTATTCAAAACAGCGAGAACGTCATGCGCTTACAATTTTGTCCATATTTCTTAAACCCGTTATATTACGTAAACGTACCAAACATCATTAAAAAGGTATTTTTATGTACTACAACTAATTCATATATTGTTTTAGTAAAATAAGTAGTTTACACATATAAATGTATAAAACCATTAATAATTTTAAGTTTATTTGATAAACAATTTAAAAACTTTAAATTTAAACCCTGGAACAGAACATTTCAATCAGTACTACCATTCTCTAGCTACTAACATTATCTCATTAATTATTGTAGCTTCGTCATTGTTTATTTTAATTATATACGTTTCATATTTATAATTAATGCATTAGTTTTTGGAGTAAAACACATTAATTCAATGTTAATTCCATTATGCATGTTTTAAAATAGCTTTTCTGCATTATTTATGAGTTTTTGTTATAACAATATCGCATGGTAGATGGTGGTCGTATTACACATGAAAAAAAAAAAATAAAATATATAAAAAACATATTATTTACAAATAAAAATGAAATAAAAAATTTCACAAAGTAATATATTACATTGGAGAAGGACCGCACGCATGTGAAGACACAAAACAGACGCATTTCAGAATAAATCGTCTTTACGAACTCAAAAAGAAAGATAAAACTTGAGTAACCTTCCTTCTATTCCATCTCCTACCTCATTCTCGTATCCCCTTCACTCCTCCAGCCCTATGGACATTAGGCATCATCCCCTAAACACTCAAATATCATCCCTGGCGTTATCGTACTTGAAAAACTTTTTTTTTATGTACATATATATTTCTCTAGTATACTTTTTTATGATTTATTATTTTAGTCCTTATTTTTAAATTATTTCAAAGTCTTTTTGCATCATTAATAATTATTTATTTAATCTAAAAACTACGCCTTTTTCTTGTTTGTTTTTTAAAAAGATTACTTAAAAACAGTCAAAATTAATTGCTAGTATTTTTTACCCTTAAATGGGTAATAATTAACGGAATTGATGTGAGTTTTGTAAAGAATTATAATTTATAAGGGTGTCTTTTGCATTCAAAATATTCATATTTTTCATAATATCTAAAGAAATTAACTCATTTCACTAAATACTTTTAATACAAACATTAACTATATGCAAAATGAATAATTTCAATTTTAAGTTCAGGTTTATTTCTAATGAACTTTATGAAATAGGTTATTCCAGGCGTAAAGCCAGTTCACCTTTAAGACTACCTTGAGCCAAGGTTCCCTTTAAGGTACACACTCGTACCAAATTAATTTACATAGTAAAGTACTTGAAAATGATATTACATAAAATTATGTTTATAATATACACTGGGTCGAGTCCTTAAATGTAAGAGAGCGACAAACTGCGTCTGTACCTTTTAATCCTTCGTTGATATTTAGGTAATACAATAATACTAAATGTATTAGAAAATTATTTTCGTTATTATGAAGTAATAAAGATGAATTACAAATCCAAATTAAATATAGTTGAAATACCTAAAGTTCAACGGTGATTCATGCTTAAAAGAGGGTATAAAATCCATATAAATCTACTATACAATATTCAATTTTATCTTATTCGTTCCTATATATATTTTAAAACAACATGTGAGAAATGCTTGGTTATAGTATCGTAGATTTATACGGCACAAGTTGTTTTAGACATGAATCACCGTCGAACTCTCGTAATTTAAACTATTTAACCTTTTATGACTAATTTCCTGATACTCTAGACTCCATATGTTTTGCAAATGTTAAAGAAATACTTGTATAGGGTCTTTCAACAATAGCGGTCATTTTATAGATGTTTCAACAAGAGCGGTCATTTTAAAACAATAGAAAAAACACAATATTTCTGTGACATTTCGCAGACATTGTGTTTCAATACTAACTTCAGAGTTTATACTTTAGATTAAAATTATAATATCAACACTTTTAGGGAACTATATGCGTTTTTCTATTGATTTAAAATGACCGCTCTTGTTGAAACAGCCCTAAAATAACCGCTCTTATTGAAAGACCCTATACTAAATGGCGTTTTATTTAAAACAGTCAGCTCTTATTGGTACACCCCTTATATTTTACAGTCCAAAGATTCAATATGATAAGAATTGGTGAACACGTTTCTAGAGTCTGTATTTTAAAGAAATACTTAATTAAGTACGTTTAAAATTTAGACTAAAATTATTAGACTAGACTGAAACTAACTAAAATTCAGTACGTCTTAATATGTTTTTTGATCAAATTAATAACCCCAAAAGCTTTTGTTTTATATCACATTGCTTGCTAGCAGATTCCTAAATTAATCCTGCACTTATTGTTCATGAGTATTCGTTTACCGTAATCTGAAAGAAACGTTGCTTTTTTTTAAATAAACTGAAGTTATTTCCGCAACCATTTTTCTCACCTTCCTGCTAATAATCATTTGTTATAATTTAACCTGACGGAGTGATGTTATTTCCCAGAAAATGTGGATCGAGCGAAATCATATGTTCTCTTTTATCACATTAGGTTTATAAGATAAAAAAAATTAATTTCCTGGATGGCGTTTAGTTAAAATGAAAATGCAAACATTGTAAATATGTAAAAAGTTACTGTACTACTCGTAATACACAAGCTAAACACAGTTATATATCTTTTACATAAGAAACATTATAGTTTACCTAAATGTTTTATTTGCATAACAATTTTTAGTTAAATATTATGTATTTTGAGTTACCGGGTTATCTCATAAACATTACCAAGTTTTAAATAGCGCATACAAGTTTAATTGTCAATTAAACATTACAGTGATGCCATTTACTTTTAACCAAAGTACCACGCAGTAGTATTACGCTTGAAGTAAGAAATGATTTATTAAACATTTGTTTTTTAAAAGGGACTTTTCATCCTTCTATCCAATAAAACTACTTCACACTCTATCAAGGTTAAATAATGTTACGTTTTATTTCATTTGAGATTGAATATTCCCACAGCTATCAAGAGTGTACAATAACATGTATATTGAATTCACATTTGCACTGTAATATTAAGCATTTATTTATAATTTCTGGTGTTGGATTTATTATTATATTGAACATAAACAAAATTGTAAAGTGTACAAAATTCATCAGCATGTTCAAATAATCCTAATCAAGCATTAAGCCCTCGAGAGACATGTATACAGCATTGGCTTGTGTAACATAATTACTCCCTAATGTATATACTCTATCTCATTTTATTCAGTTTCTTTCTATATATGTTTGTCCTTTTCTTTCTAATCTCTCTCTTTCTTTAATTTATCATATTGTTTTATTTTTTGTTAATCATTAAAACATACTCTTTGTTTTTTTTACTTTGCAGCTGCGCTAACACCTCGACCTAAATCTTCTATTTCGCGTTATCCTTATAATCCAACATACCCAATTAATCCTTTTTATCCTTCAAGACGTCCTGGTGGACCATATACTCCACCTACATACAAAAGGGATGATAAAATATCGACTCAAGTGAAAGATATGCAGGGTGATGTTTACAACCACCACCCTGGCACAGAGGAGGGTGATAATTACAACCCTAATGAAAATGATATCAACTGTACAACTGTTAGCGTTGTCTCAGGAGAAAACACTAAAGTCATCGGCTACATTTCGCAATGGATTAATGCCTACATGTTTGTAGCACGTAAGTTTATTTTACCACATCGTTCGGGGGAGGTTTCTAGGCGTTTCTAGGCATTCCTAGCATCTTGCAACGTAACGCGAACATAAATACATTCAGATTCAGATCATACATCTAATGGTTGTTTCAGAATTTGCTTTTTTAATCCAATCTAATCATCTCGTATTTGTCAATATTATGTACGTTCGCTTTGTGGCTTCAAGTCTATGTGTGATTCGGTGAAATCATCATCGGTAATTGGGTAGGCTGATTGAAGTGTCTTATAGGATATCTATGAAATTAATAACGGTGGTATTATTTTAAGTAATCGAAAGGAATATTTCTAGTCTTGTTAGAACTAACTTAATACAAAATAATTAAAATTTAGACGTAGATGGTTGTAATAAGGTGTTGCTTCACATATATATATATAGGTCTTTGATATTTTAATGGCCAGTTAAATAAGGCATTGGTTTTGACTAATCGAAATAAATACTTTGAGCGGTGCGCTTATAGTAGCTTCACTTTACAAAATATAAACTATTACTTTAGTTGTTCACTCGGTATAGTAAAGATTGTAACTTCTAATTTGAGCTATGAACTTGACGAAACTGTGTCACCGACTTTAAAATGTGAATTCAACTACTATCGCGGCTATCAGATTGTACCTAATTGAAACAGGACCGTGGTTACAGTGGAAAGAACGTGAAAAGATGCAATTACAGGTGGAAATAATTAAATCGAATTCAAAAGCAGTACAACAACTTGTAATTACAGTAATTAAGCATTAAAACTGAATGTAATAATTAATATTACATGACACGTAATGCTAGTTTTAAACCAGAGAGACAAAACAATAAAACACGAACAAAAACTTTTTTTCTGAACAAAAACACCAATGTTTTGTAAAACATTTTTGTCTTTAAAAGTGTTTTAGTAAACAAAACACATTCCCATATAGAGTCCCATAACACACTTTGGTTTTTTGTGAACATTTGTGCTTGTCAGTTGTTGTTTATCATTTGGCTAGCAACTAGTTCCAAGAGCAGTTATAAATTAGTGCAGAATGTAGTGGACAAAAGATAATTCAAACACAATAATTTGTGGGATACTAAATTTTTATGGGACACACAGAAAAACACTAGAAACAAAACCAGTCTGTTCAATGAAATAATACAGAACATGTTTTTGTTTTGTTTTTTGAAAACAAAACTGTTTTCAAAACTGTCTCTTTAGTGTAAAACCAGTGTAATGAAGGATGACCAACAAAAAACTACATATGTAGTATTGGTAATAAAATTAATTATTTTAAGATTTATTTGACATAAAAAAGTTTACCTTTATAACATAACAATTTTTAGGTAAATATTAAGTATGATTATATAATAGAATTATGTTTCGACTTAAATTTATGTTTTCTGGCGTTAATAAAGCTGGTATATTAATATAAACATGATTAATGTCATTTACATTTATTTATTGCATATGTAACTAATTTTTGTTACGCATAGGTAAATAATAAAACAAATAAACAAATAGTAAAAAATATTACGTTAAGTAATATGTACATGATTTTACGGTTTGTGTATAGCGAGTAGTTAGGTAGGGTTAAGGAAACAAATTCTGAATTAGCCTGTGAAGAAGATGAAGATAGGTTTTTAATGTATGATTTATAAACATATATATATAAACGTATATGCATGATGGCTTGCTTGTATTTAAATATTTAACGTTGTTAATGTCATGAACTTATTTTGGGACATAATATACTAATTAATGTAATTCAGTAATTAATACTTTTTTACTATGACAGTAATACAAATAAAAGTACTTTAGAAATTACCAGTTTTTACAAATATGTCACTGTTATTTCGCTAATAGTTTTAATGTTATTTTTTCAGAAAATCAAGAGCGATTTTATCTATATCTGGTTTTAAGCATAACAGCTGGAGTCTTGCTGTGTCTTGGCCTTGTGATTGGCCGTCTACTTCTGCAACGTCATAGGTCGCGGCGTGACTCCAAGCTGCAAAACACAACTGTCACAGACCACACACTGCCCAACGGTTTTGCTGACGACATCAGCGAGATCGATGCAGACATAGATCTAACAACCCCCCTGCCCATGCCGCTAGCAGTCCCAGCAGTAGCAATCCACTCTCCAACAAGACATGAGCAGGTTGCTGAAGTTGTCCGATATGGCAGCGGTGGAACCTACAGTCCTTCGAGTGTCGGACCCTACACCCATCAAATGCCGAACGCTTACGGTCCCGTTGTTCACACACTAGGAGGCAGCATAATTGGTACACATGGGCACACGTTACGGAGAGGTCAAAGCATGCAACAACCTCCTATGGATCTTGATAACAACGCTCCAAGAAGTCTTAACAGAGGAGGGAACACTCAATATTATTACGGGTGACAAGGCGCCCCAGCTTCACCAAAAACTAGAGCCGCTGCCGCTGACGCTTCTGGGATTTGTCCGGGAGGCCGAACGTACTGCTTCTAGTGACGTTTATCTTTAATTATACTCGTACGTTTTACAGAAAAGATTTCTTTCAAATATTTTTTTATTTTTTATAACGATACCTCATTTTTTACCACCTGCACATTCTGTGCCGATCCAAATAGTGCCATGTCTAGAAATAATCCAAATTGAATTTATTTTATTTAAAGCAGTTATCATTTCCCGCTTATTTCTATTAATAAGAATACTTGTAAATATTAAAAATATAAATCAAATTTGAAAAAATAATCAAGTACTAATATGAAATTCCAATTTGTTTCAAATTCATATTGTGTAATCATAAATGAAGAAAGAAAAAGGCTAGTACTTGTCATGATGATAAATAAATAATTAATACCCATACAAAATATTTTTTGTAGGAATTTCACCTATACTGAATTAATCAAAATACTTAAAAGATATTTATTATGAGTAAACCCAATACATTGTATGAAATAAATACTCATAAACCAAAGAAAGAAGTACATACAAACAGTGAAATAATAAATGAAATTTTAAAAAGTGTGTAATTAGAACAGAACGAAATGATATAAAGAGAATCAGCCGATTTAAAGTAATAGTCAATATTAATGTTATATGAAATAAAACAGAATTTATTGAAAAATCTAAATGGACTTATTTAACAAGACTAAAAACTCTGTATTTATGAAATACTTATTAATAAAGTGAAAGTGTTTTAAATTATAAAAACTAATTAAAGAAAAGAAAAACAAAAAATGGAATAACTATTGTGACCAAAATAATACCATTATAATAACCAAAGACTTACATTTGTTATATTTTCATTATTTTATTATTATTTGTAATACTGTATGTATAATTATATTTATAGTATGTTTGTATATAGTAATTATAAATATATTTTTCTCTAGAACTAAAAAAAATGGTGAAAAAGCATAAAGCAATGTGAATATATAGTCAAATTTATAAAAATATAAAATGGTATACGAGATCGTATCGTATGAATAAATTAAAATAAATTTAATATATAACTTTAATGTGTACAATATATTTCTACAACCAAACACATCTGAAATCTTTTAAAATCAATTAGAAGTACTTTTATTATTTTAAACAATATTATATAATATAATTATATTATATATGATAGCAATAACTGTATTGGAGCTTTAGTGAGTTTATTTTATAAATATTTTAACAGGTTTTTTATGTATTGTACACATTAGTGTTACCTATATTAATATAGATAAATATTTTATGTAAATAATAATTATAAGAGAAAAGTTAAATCTATAAGGTAAATAAAACATAATGCATATATGTATGATACATATAGGAATATATGTATATATATATCTGAAAGAAATGGAATGATATAGGAAAGTATTGTACTTAATATATTAAAAAGTTTAATAGTAAATTGACAAAAAAGTTGACAGAATGTATTAAAAATAAGTAATGAAATATAAATTCTATATATGGTTATGAAGAAAAATATCAGTTTCTAGGAAAAATATGATTAAATTGTGAAATACCCCTATTTTGTAACTGTTTAACAGGTGTCTGCTAACTTCTGTCGATTTGTCTAAGATCTTTATTTTCTAAATTACCAGAATACCGAAATGTATGTATGTAAATCCATGGTAAATATACAGCAAAAGAAATCCCACACCTTGAACCGGATCTTTGAAAAATCGTAAGAAGATAATGAACTACAGTTAAACAGTTATAAAATAGGGGGTTATAGTTTATATTTCAAAACTTTGACGGGGTTATTAAAAAATCAATTATGCTGAAATGGGGTGCTCGTTCAGATCAAAATGGCTACTGTTTCGAAGTTACGAATTACGAATGTATTTTTAATTTATATAAATATCTTTTCCAATTTCTAAAATATTATATTAAAATACCCATTATTGGTTTACGACTTAGGGTTTGAAACTCGGCTTCGTATAATAGTAACTTGAATATACAAGTAAAATAAAAATGAAATTTTAAGTTAAATTTATTCCAGTTTGAAAAAACCACAATGATTTAATGTTTTTTAGTTTTGCATATGTATCTAAACATAATATACTATCTTTACAGCTACAAAGTTAATGATTACTTAATATGGAACGTTGGAGAAGTCTGTATTAGGTCTAAGAAGACTGCAACTGAAGTAACTATGTTAAAGTAATAACAATACGCAATTTACATATAATGTTAAGAAACTGGAAATGTTATTTATCTTTATAGACCTTCTTTATGCAGCAATGAAAATCATTTTCATAAATGAATGTATATTTAAAATTTGTGTAGCAAAAATTATAAAAATATGACAAACGTAAATATTTGAGAAAATATAAAATAAACTAAAAATAAAATCCAATGTTAACAATTAAGTTGTAATAATGAATTTATATATTTAATTAGATAATGAATCACTTTCAATTTATATTAGCAAAACATGGAATCATTCTTATTAAATATTAATTAAATTAAATATTACAATAATGTAATAATGTCGTCAAATACGAGTAAATGCCATTTGTAAATATCACTCAACTCCTACATTAATCACACACACACACACCACCACCACATAATAAATCACAATTCACCACATCACTTTACTGAATAATGTGTAACAAATAAACGATAACAATTTGTAAGAAATAAATGTAACTACGCGTTGTTATAAAAATGTTTGTTTTATTTTCCTTTTCTTCCTAAGTATTGAACCACAGATTTAATTGCAGTTTCTTTATTATATTGTGTATAAATAATAGCAATGGCGCAAATTAATAATTTCTTGTAAATAAAGAAGACCTTCATAGTCAGGATTAGATCCTAGATAATACAAATTAAGTGTGTAGGAGTCCACCTCCTGGCTTCGAAACTTACTTTCACATGTTGAAAAAAGCAAATATTTGCACCTCAATTTTAAAGTTATACAAATAATAAAACATTATTTGATCTTACTAGCGACATCTCTTAGAAAGTAGAGTAACATAGTTAAGGATTTGTTCAAAAGATGGCGCATCAATTTCAAGGCGCCTAAACAGTATGCAACATCAATTACACCTACATATAAATAGATGAATTATTTATTATTTTAATTTGATTATATCCCTTTCAATTTCTTTCCCTACATGTATGTATATATTAAATTTAAATATTTCGTCCTTGCAAAATAATTCGTAATATATTTCAAGAGAAAATTATCCCAAAATGTGCAATTAACATTTTGTCACTTTTAATGTGTTTGTTATTTTTTTTTAAAAATTTAGTATGATTTCTCGGGTTTCCTAGACACGTAGTTTTTATGGCTTCTAATAATGTTCTCCTTTTTTTTAACTGTATATTCCGACAACAAGAATGATCTATTCCAGATAAAAAGATTCACTTTTATGAATTTAAAAGAAATGCCTTCTTAAAATTGATAAAAAATTAATATTTCTAATTTTAACAATAATATAATTTTCTCAGTTTCTGCAATGAAAGAAGGTTATAATCTTGTTAACAATGGTGAAAAGGTTCACTTTTATGATTTTAAGAGCAATGCAATATTTTTAGTTTCTGTAATGAAAGAAGTGTACCTTCTTAAAATTGATAAAAATTTAATATTATTAATTTTAACAAAAATAAAATTTTCGGAGTTTCTGCAATGAAAGAAGACTTTAATCTTGTTAAAAATGATGAAAAGGTTCACTTTTATGATTTTAAGAGCAATGCAATATTCTCAGTTTCTGTAATGAAAGAAGTGTATAATAACCTTCTTAAAATTGATAAAAAATTTAATATTTTTAATTTTATTAAAAATAAAATTTTCGGAGTTTCTGCAATGAAAGAAGACTATAATCTTGTTAAAAATGATGAAAAGGTTCACTTTTATGATTTTAAGAGCAATGCAATATTCTCAGTTTCTGCAATGAAAGAAGTGTATAATCTTCTTAAAATTGATAAAAAATTAATATTTCTAATTTTAACAAAAATAAAATATTGTCAGTTTCTTCAACGAAAGAAGGCTATAATCTTGTTAAAAATGATGAAAAGGTTCACTTTTATGATTTTAAAAGCAATGCAATTTTCTCAGTTTTTTCCGATAAAACAAGTGTTACATTAACAACTTGTTAAAATTAATAATATTAAATTTTTATCAATTTTAAGAAGGTACACTTCTTTCATTACAGAAACTAAAAATATTGCATTGCTCTTAAAATCATAAAAGTGAACCTTTTCACCATTGTTAACAAGATTATAACCTTCTTAAAATTTATAAAAAGTTAATATTTTTAATTTCAATAAAAATAGAATTTTTTGATTTTCTCCAACGAAAGAAGACTATAATCTTTGATGCAGCTATGTTCGCTATGCTTTAAAATAAAAAACTGCATCATTAGATTTTAAATATCTACGCGATTCTGGCTTTTATGCGACCTTTTTTAAATTCATGGACTTTTTTTTCTAAAAAATTTTTTTGGATTTCTTGAAATTTTTTGATGCAGTTATGTTCGTTAGGCTTTAAAGTAAATAACTGCTTCATTACATTTTAATTAACTCCGCGATTCTGTCTTTTACGCGACTTTTTTTTAAATTCATGGACTTTTTTTTCTAAAAATTTTTTTTGGATTTCTTGAAATTTTTTGATGCAGTTATGTTCGCTAGGCTTTAAATTAAATAACTGCATCATTACATTTTAAATATCTCCGCGATTCTGGCTTTTACGCGACCTATTTTAAATTCATGGACTTTTTTTTCTAAAAATTTTTTTTGGATTTCTTGAAATTTTTTGATGCAGTTATGTTCGCTAGGCTTTAAATTAAATAACTGCATCATTACATTTTAAATATCTCCGCGATTCTGGCTTTTACGCGACCTTTTTTAAATTCATGGACTTTTTTTTCTAAATTTTTTTTTTGGATTTCTTAAAATTTTTTGATGCAGTTATGTTCGTTAGACTTTAAAGTAAATAACTGCTTCATTACATTTTAATTATCTCCGCGATTCTGGCTTTTACGCGACTTTTTTTAAATTCATGGACTTTTTTTTCTAAAAATTTTTTTTGGATTTCTTGAAATTTTTTGATGCAGTTATGTTCGTTAGGCTTTAAAGTAAATAACTGCTTCATTACACTTTAAATATCAACGCGATTCTGGCTTTTATGCGACCTTTTTTAAATTCATGGACTATTTTTTCTAAAATTTTTTTTTGGATTTCTTGAATTTTTTTAATGCAGTTATGTTCGTTAGGCTTTAAAATAAAGAACTGCTTCATTAGATTTTAAATATCTACGCAGATACTCAAAAAATTGCATTGCTCTTAAAATCATAAAAGTGAACCTTTTCATCATTTTTAACAAGATTATAGTCTTCTTTTTATATGGAGATTTAATATATTAATATATCATAAACTAAAATACTTATTTAAAAATGAATAATAAATTTGAAATCAGCATTTAAAAGTAAGTTAAAATCCGTTATAAAATGACAAATATATTTTCTTCAATTTTTATGAAAAGTAAGAAGGTAATAAATACTCTTCTTACTTTTCATAAAAATTGAAGAAAATATATTTGCATTTTATAACGGATTTTAACTTACTTTTAAAGTTATTAAATTTACAGTTATTAAATTGCTGATTTCAAATTTATTATTCACTTTTAAATAAGTATTTTAGTTTATGATATATTCATATATTAAATCTCTATATAGAAAGAAGACTATAATCTTGTTAAAAATGGTGAAAAGGTTCACTTTTATGATTTTAAGAGCAATGCAATATTTTTAGTTTCTGTAATGAAAGAAGTGTATAACCTTCTTAAAATTGATAAAAATTTAATATTATTAATTTTAACAAAAATAAAATTTTCGGAGTTTCTCCAATGAAAGAAGACTATAATCTTGTTAAAAATGATGAAAAGGTTCACTTTTATGATTTTAAGAGCAATGCAATATTCTCAGTTTCTGCAATGAAAGAAGGCTATACTCTTGTTAAAACTGTTAAAAATTTAATATTTCTAATTTTAACAAAAATTAATTTTTCCAAGTTTCTCGAATGAAAGAAGACTATAATCTTGTTAAAAATGATGAAAAGGTTCACTTTTATGATTTTAAGAGCAATGCAATATTCTCAGTTTCTGCAACGAAAGAAGGCTATAATCTTCTTAAAAATGTTAAAAATTTAATATTTCTAATTTTAACAAAAATTAATTTTTACAAGTTTCTCGAATGAAAGAAGACTATAATCTTGTTAAAAATGATGAAAAGGTTCACTTTTATGATTTTAAGAGCAATGCAATATTCTCAGTTTCTGTAATGAAAGAAGTGTATAACCTTCTTAAAATTGATAAAAAATTTAATATTTTTAATTTTATCAAAAATAAAATTTTCGGAGTTTCTGCAATGAAAGAAGACTATAATCTTGTTAAAAATGATGAAAAGGTTCACTTTTATGATTTTAAAAGCAATGCAATTTTCTGAGTTTCTGCGTAGATATTTAAAATCTAATGACGCATTTCTTTATTTTAAAGCATAACAAACATAACTGCATCAAAATATTTCAAGAAAATGAAATTTTTACATTTTGAAAAAAATGTCCATGAAAATAAAAAATGTCGCATAAAAGCCAGAATCGCCCAGATACTTAAAAAGTAATGACGCAGTTCTTTATTTTAAAGCATAACGAATATAACTGCATCAAAAAAATTCAAAAAAATGAATTTTTTTCATTTTGAAAAAAATGTCCATGAAAATAAAAAATGTCGCATAAAAGCCAGAATCGCCCAGATACTTAAAAAGTAATGACGCAGTTCTTTATTTTAAAGCATAACGAATATAACTGCATCAAAAAAATTTAAAAAAATGAATTTTTTTCATTTTGATAAAAATGTCCATGAAAATAAAAAATGTCGCATAAAAGCCAGAATCGCCCAGATACTTAAAAAGTAATGACGCAGTTCTTTATTTTAAAGCATAACGAATATACCTGCATCAAAAAAATTCAAAAAAATGAAATTTTTTCATTTTGAAAAAAATGTCCATGAAAATAAAAAATGTCGCATAAAAGCCAGAATCGCCCAGATACTTAAAAAGTAATGACGCAGTTCTTTATTTTAAAGCATAACGAATATAACTGCATCAAAAAAATTCAAAAAAATGAATTTTTTTCATTTTGAAAAAAATGTTCATGAAAATGAAAAATGTCGCATAAAAGCCAGAATCGCCCAGATACTTAAAAAGTAATGACGCAGTTCTTTATTTTAAAGCATAACGAATATACCTGCATCAAAAAAATTCAAAAAAATGAAATTTTTTATTTTGAAAAAAATGTCCATGAAAATAAAAAATGTCGCATAAAAGCCATAATCGCCCAGATACTTAAAAAGTAATGACGCAGTTCTTTATTTTAAAGCAAAGCGAACATAACTGCATCAAAAAATTTCAAAAAATGTATTTTTTTTCTTTTTTAAAAATGTCTAAAAATAAACATGACATAATTTATGGATTGCCCCTTACCTACCAAAGAGGATTAGAGCCTCACTGTAATTAGAAATAAAACTATAAATCTAAAAAATTAACTGCATTCTCTTATTTTTACATTTATTGCTATTTAAACTTCAACCAAATATAATATATTGAAAAATTTAAAAATAATACGCCTGAATTAATGGCAACACCAATAACTTAATTTTATTAATTTATTATACTCAGGTTCTGCAATGAAAGAAGGCTATAATCTTGTATTTTCATTTTTAAAATCAGCATGTACGTTAGAAAATACATATAATTTTTAGAAAATATAACAATTTACCTTTTAGTGTAATAGGATCATGAATTTAAACAGAGTTGTAAAATCCAGAAACGGAAAATATTTTAAATTTAATAATGCAGTTGATCAATTTTAACCGTGATAGTATTAACAATAATTAACATATTCATGCAATTAAACAAGGTTACATTAAACCCAGAAAAGTGTTGATATGTTTAATTTGATTTTTGCGGTCATTTATAAAGTTGAACAATGTGCCATCTATAAAATTGGTAGTGAACTACCATCTACTAGTTAGCTACTCTTTAATAGATGTCGCTAATAAATTCATATTTTTTTATATGATTATTAAAATTTTTAATTATTTATTAATTAACTACATTAGAAATAGACTTATTTTGATTGAAATCAATAAGAAATATTTTAAAAATGAATTATAATTAATGGTTCGAATATTGAGTAAACTTGTAACATTTAATATTTAGGGGTCGAGGGTATGGAGTTACGAGAATAAATCATTAAGCGCACGTTCATATTCTTTCATAACTTTAATATAATTTAGTATATCCACATATAGATGGCAATTATGTCTTTAGTCTGCAGCTTTACTTACGAAGTGACTTTCTTAATTCCATAAAATATCTATATCCCTTTATATTTACAATTGCATCATTTTATTTCTTTAAAGTAAAACGAGAGAATTATTATTGCGGGATTTTATAGATCCGTATACTTTATAAAAGCTTTTCTAAGTATTCTTTAATAAGGAATTGAATGTGAGCTTATCTTTCTCATCAACTCTCTTTAATACATTTCGACGAATTTCAACTATAATTTTACTTTAGTTAATAATAAACTAAGCTAAACTAAATTGTAAATGGCTTCCTAGTTCCACTTTTTTTTTTACTATTTGTGCTAAATTAATATTAATCTTTGCCGTAGAAAGATAGAAGTCAAATATTACATCACTGTAAAGGTTTATTCATGTTTTGCGTTTTGCGGGCACCCGTAGCCTTATTTTAAAATCAATTTAAAAGATTTAGCAATTCTATTATCAGTGAAATTCTCTAATATACCTTTTAACCCATTAATTGAATAGCAAACATAAAACGGTCCACTTTTATAAAATCCCCAAACTCGTTTTAATTTGATAACTCGTAAAAATAAATCATATTCAATTCAGGATTATCTCTGCAGTATTTCCCGTTCGTTTTTATTATCCCGATAACTGTCTTGCAACCAGTCTTAAAGAAGCTTTCATTCCCTTAATATAAAGCTCGTCCTTGAAAAGCTTTAAATATAAAACTTAATAATTAAGCTTCGTAAATCCAAACAATTTAGCTCTTAAGGAGTTTTTCGTGGAAATGAATTCGATTAGCGGTTGCGCTAAGCGCCTACGAAACTTCCGTCTGGCAACTACAATAACATGGGATATCAGGTTTATGAATAATCTTATAAAAAGCATTATAATTGCTATTAGTTTAGCTGGTATTTAATAGAAAATCTGTCAAAAATGTAAAGAAGAAGAAAAAGATAATATATTTCTGTTGTAATTGCAAGGCGATGTAATTCCTGCTGTTTAATATTTTAATATCTTCCTTGTACATACATCCAGACGGTTTTATGAATTCCGTTCCCACTACCCTTCCTACTTTACCCTTCTTCATCCCACCTCCCATCAGCATAAGCCTTTAGAGCTGCTTTTGTAGACTTTGCTGAATTCATATCATTAATACAAATTATAAAATTATACAATGGCATTCAGACAGCGCTTCAGCTGAGGGCTCGAACTGTGTGTTCTCCTCTGTTCTGTTCCCTGCTTTAGAATAGGACTAGTAGCAAATATGAAACAATAGAGACTTTTATATTGCTTTTACATTTTTTGCCGAAATAGTTTTGTGAAATATTTATATAAAAAATATCATAGTTTTTTATTTTAGATCTAGCCGATAAATACAACTGTGGATGTTATGTTATATTCATGTAATATTTACTTTCGACTTATTATTTACCGTAATTTTTTTTACCTAATATTACATTTTGTACTCTCTTTTTCCTTTCTTCTATTTCTCCCAGTTTGTATTCTATTTCTAAGGTTTCTATATCTTTTCTTTGCTTTCTTGATCATTGTCTTGCAAAACAATACAAATATTTTAAAGTTGTACAGGTAGGTGGAAAGCTTATTTTTCCAGATTTATATTATACTACATAATAAACAATTTTTATAAATGTATGTTATATTTCTAGTTTAAAACTTGAATGGAAAATACTAGTATATTTTTAAAAGTAGAACAAAGTAAAGTTAAAACTATAATTTACTTTAGTGTGCTCGTATCTGACAAACATTTGAAATTTATTGTGTTTAAATCCGGCTTACGGAGACAACAATCCTGTGAGCTATATGCTAATTGATAAACCCTTAGGTGAGCCACATATAACTCATATAAAAAAGCAGTGATAGCAGAAACAATAGCCATTGGACAAACCTTATATATATATATATATATATATATATATATATATATATATATATATATATATATATATATATATATATATATATATATATATATATCCAGTGGTTGTTTATTTAGATTGCAGATAAATAACTCGGTGAATAAAGTAGATATTTTTATTAAGGCTTTATCGTTGGCTGCCATGTTTGCTGCATTTCTGTGATTGCATTCACATTGTTTATATACCCGTTCATGGATAGTAACAATCAAATTTCAGTTCACTGTCTAACAGCTCTTGATAGTCGTTTATAGACCGAATGTAATGACCAAATCCGATTATAGGCAATACTGTATTGACCTAATTTCGATGCCGCGTAGACCATTATCTCTATCCGTCCTGCATTGGTAACGACTAGCGACCAACTTCGCTTTGTTTCTGCTGATACATCGAGGGAAACACCGGAATCAGTACTTAGCAGCTACAAGGACAAACTCAGATGCTAGGGCTTGTAATTTACTATTGCATTAGATTAAATATGTATGAAGTCGAGGTGAAAAACCTTTATATACATACATACACGCATTTTAGTATATAGTTGTATAGATGCAGAGATGGCCTTAGGGGTGGTAAGCAGGGCAACCGCCCGGTGCCTAGCATTCTCGCGCAACAACCCAAGTAGAACAATTCATTACTAATACGTATTTGCCTCTCTCTTTAAAAATCCCAGTAGAATTATAGCGTATCTCTTTCAAGGCATTCATGTACCTTAGTTTATCATCATTAATATTTGCCGTCTTTGTGCTTGTTAACTTTAACAAAACCTCCAATATAAAATTTTATTTCTTGTCAATTATCATCCAAAATACTACAATACAATTACATAAATTACAATTTATATAAAGATCTGCCACCCCGGGCCTCGCAAAGTTCTGCC
The DNA here is from genome assembly GCA_963678705.1 of Panorpa germanica. Classification (NCBI taxonomy): domain Eukaryota; kingdom Metazoa; phylum Arthropoda; class Insecta; order Mecoptera; family Panorpidae; genus Panorpa; species Panorpa germanica. The sequence goes on along the minus strand of OY783220.1, from coordinate 5,101,933 downwards.
GCCCGGGGCCTCGCAAAGTTCTGCCGCCCAGGGCCTCGTAAAGTTCTGCCGCCTGGGGCCTCGCAAAGATCTCGCAATGGCTAAGGCCGCTTCTGTATATATGTAAACCTTACAAACCAACGAAAAAAAACGGAGTAAAGTATTGTTCAATTAAAAGAAATGGTAAATGACTAGAACTAAAGTATACTTGTACATAATTGTAAATAAAATAGCTCTAATGTACTTATAAGACATTTTAGGCATTGTAAATTTTTAATCAAACTTATATGTTCCTTCTGAAATCGAAGTTTTATTTTAGTAATTTACATACACATTATAATAATTACACTGTTTAACTTAAATCATATTATCTTACTTACCTGAAATCAAAGAAGCAAAATTTAAAGTTTATTATTTAAATTTTTTTAATTTAAATTTCTTTTTATCTAATTTTATAATAACTTATGCACAGTGAGTTCTGTCGGCTCCAAATATGTGTTGGCAGTTGGCACATACTATAATGAAAGTAGCTATAACTAATATATACCGTTAGCTCATCTGACCAGAATGCAATAGTAATATCTCTGGTCAGTGTTAGCAACTAAAGAAATATAATTTCTTTACATATAATTATTAATCGATACAATAATAGTAGCTGAAGTTAACAAAGTCTTACTGCTGAAACTTGTAGATAGTTTGGCCTACCTACCAACAAAACATCTGCATTAATATCTGTACCATGTACATTGAACATTTCTCTACCCAACACTCAACACTTTTTGGGATTTATTCTATTCCACCTCGCGGCTAACTTCCCAACTAAACGAAGGATGTTTGTGACACATGAATGCACTTTCAAGTTTTTCTTTATATTTTATTTATTTATCAAGTTTCATACAAAAATAAATTTATTTTATTTTTCTTGTTCTTATTGGTAGAACTATCCGCGTTTCTTGAATGGATCAAAACAACTAAGTTATTGTTATAAACTTTTGTGATAGCGATTTAAGTTATTTTTGCGTTTGACCTGGATAACAAGGATTTATCTGTATACACTACACTGTGTTCTATATTGATGTTGATCTAAAAATAATGTCTGCTTTTGTTCAATTCTTTTCCAATACTTATTGAACTACCACTACGTTATTTATATTTATTTAAATACAAGCAACTAAAAGCTGGAAATAAATATTTGAATGGTATCTTCAACCAGAAGCTGACTGCATTTCCCGAGAAATTGCGGTGAGATAATGTAAGACGGGAACCTCACAGAGAAGCTCCAAGCAGTCTGTTTGTGATTGCATTCAATGAACTCTGACGTAAGACCCAAAAAAGATGTCATTTACGGCGAACATAGGAAATGGGCTTGTGTACTCATTTTTGGAGGTCGATTTTTCAATTGTTTATTGAACTTTGTATAAAAGAGATAACAACATAGCGGACGTGAGGTTACATGTCTTGGAATGTTCTACAACATGGAATCCCTTTAATAATTAAAGAGACAAAATGACTTTTTTAATTGTTAATATCTCTTAACATATAAGCAGTTATTAAAAAATAATTGAACATTTGAGGTTTTGGTAGTCAACTTTATCAATTTATAGTACACTTTTATAGAAATTAGGACATAGGACACAAGCCTATTTGACTGGGCATCTTGAAATTATCGCATTTCGGCAAATTCGGGCAAACCCAAAATCGACGGCTTTGGTTGCTTTCTGAAGGAAGGTATGGTTTTGAATTCTTCTCAATGTTAATTTTAGCGTGGTAGGGTAGGTTTGAACTCACTACACCACGAAGAAGCTTACCATCACTTTTATCTTCCATTTAATGGTAACATACTTCTTAATTTCGATAGAGAACTTCGACCTTAGTTTTCGAAATTTTTTATGACCGTGTTCTCCAGATGTGACACCTTCAAAGGTTCCTAAAACTTAAAGAATGTCCTGTGTGAAGATTCATTACTAGCAATAATGAAAAATTGGGGCTTCATTTTATAAGTTTTTCTCTGACGTCATGCGTCATGAATTGAACTAATGAGATGATATTCATTTCTTTGTTAATATTGGCAAATAAAAGCTTAACCTGAAGTTGAATTTTTACCACAATATTAACAAACAAATGAATATCATCTCATTAGTTCAATTTATGCCGTATGACGTCAGAGAAAGAGTTACAATGGACATGACCAGTTTTAAAATACAAATCATAAATAAATGATCCACTTTCATTTCTAATGGGCTATTACCATAGAATAGAAGCTTAACACTTGTCGTACGGAACTTAAAGTCAATCATTCACGATTCACGAAAGTCGATTAATGTACATCATTAGTAATTTATATTCGTCATGGGGATTTCTACAGAGCACACGTAATTAAAAGCGAAGCGAACATGATAAAGAGAGACAACCAGTAATTATGTCTGACTCGTACCGTCCTATCCACTGTCCGTCCACTGATCAGTTCATTTCAGTTCAGTTCAGTGTCCAGTAAATAAATATTGATATACCATTGTACTATAAATAATGTTCGTGCGTATGTGTGAACAAGATAGAATTACAATATCAAATCCAACACAAAACATCCATTATCATTATAAAATCAGAATGTTTTACATTAACGAATAAAAAAGGCATCAGAGAGATAGAAAACTAGATTTAATTGGTTTTAAAATAATTAAATATAATAAAGGAACACGTACTTGTTTCGTAAAAAAAAATTTGATCCGATATGTTAACAATGTAACAGCCTACTATATATATATTTTATTACGGCGTTACAAACTTTTTACATTTATTTTACATTCCATTTCTGAATTACCAAAACTTAAAATCAAATTATTTCCTTTCTTCTGCTCCATGTTCCTCCTCCTTTCCTCTTTCTATTTTCTTCTGCGACTCTTCTCAACATATCCTCTATCTTCTTTTCACTACTCGTATTTCTCTCTTAAATGTTCCGAAGTTTCGCTTGCACATTATGCAGAGATTCTCTCCAACTTCTCATTACTTCTACCATCAATCTGTTACCTTCCTTGCCTCTTTTCAAGAGCTGCTCCCCTTCATACTGCTGTCCACCCTTATCCACACATATATCACTTATGTGCTCCAGTGTCTCCACCTTTGCTTTACAAACTCTGCACTTTCTTTCTTCTTTGTCCACCCAATCTTTATGTCACTCTCATTTCCCCTCATATACTCTGGCATACCACTTTCCTATATATTGCTGTACCTAGCGTATATCTGCTGCTATCAATTTTGCTCATTTTTTCCTGCTGTTGTATCTGTTTGCCCCTAATTCTTAGCTCCTCTTTCTCTCCACCTCATCTATCACCATTCCATTCCTTTCACCCCTTCCCCTTGTCATTTTTTTATATCATCTACTTTCATTTTTCTCAGGACTGCACTAACACAGCCCACTAACAGTAAAGCATATTATTCTTCGATGATCTAGGTACTCGTCGCACAGACAAGACTATAATATGTCTGAGGAATATAGGGAGATATTTGAAAGCAGGCAAAGTCTGAAAAACGGTATTGACTTTATCAATGAATTTAATTTAATTTCTTGATTTTAAATACCCATAAACGTGTGTATTAGTTGTTAATAATGTATTGTAAATGTTTATAATTTTATATATTGTTTTAAGTACTAATAACTGTTAATAAAGTTGATGTACTCAAATAAATATTTAAAAAAAAATAATAATTTGAAATATGGATTTATAAATACTAAATAATAACAAGCGTTGCGCACCCCTAATTTGGCGGCTCCTTATTTCATTCTCGGGTATCCCGTTCTCCTAGTGAAAGTTTTTGGCACGATCTCTACTAGAACTGCGTTCTTCTCTTTCGTTTTGTTACACTCATACTATACTTCTTTTGGCAACTGTTGATGTTTCAGTTTTTTGTTTCGGGGTGTAATGAATTGCACAGCGAGCGTAGAGCAAACCCTTGTGTTGTGCTAGAACTACAGCTACGTTTTGCTACGTTATTTGATACACCATTCAAGCTGACCCTAAGTTACGTAATAGCTTAACGGATGCTGGGGTATTATTTTACAGAAACAAAACAATCTGTTGTTGTAACATGTTGCACTGACACTTTAAAAATGTTATCATTCCTCAAGTCAAGACCACTTACACTTCAAATTAAATTCACTTTTTTATAATTAAAAAAATTATATTATTTGTTCGATTTTATTTATGATATATATTACTTTCTTTTTTTCATTATAATTTAATGGTTTCTTAAGCCACGACCCTTTTTCACGCTGTAAATTATGATAACATCAATTTACATTATAATAATTTACAGTATTGAACTTGCAAGATCGTTTTAAACATCTCCTCGCTTGATTCTATCTGCTTGCCTTGTTCTCTACTTCTTTTCCCTTACTAGTATTCTGTTGTATTTCCATTGCATCGAACTACGCGACAACCACAGTCTTTCCACTGTTCTCCTTCCATACTCCTTTTTCTTTTTTCATCGTCTTCATCATCTTCCTCATCCTCCTCATCTTCTATATCTTCTTCTTTATTTTCTAAGTCTTTTTCTGTTTCTTCTTCATCCTCTTCTTCTTTTCCATCATAACTGGTGTCTTCTCTTTAGCCTTAAATGCTGCCCTGTGCAGTTTATCTTCGTTTTAGATGCCGATGGCACATTAGAACGACTAGTACGGTTTCTTTCAACAGCATTTAGTTTTTACAAATAAAATAAATATATAGTCTAATGAACCTGTATATAATAAGCAATCTCCTCCTAAATCTATTCGTTTGCTTTCAACAATAACTATATTTCTCACAGGTGAAGCAACCCATGCCCTACCCCTACCACTACCCCTAACCACGCTAGACTTAAGATCAAGGTGAGTTAATCCGCACCACTAAGGTTGTTATCTGATATTTACTACACCAGTTTCTATTTTAATATTTAATAATTGTGAGAACCAACTTTAATCCTATTAATTATTCTAACTACTACATGTATACTTGGATATAGATACTCTGTGGTATAACTAACATTAAAACAATCTGGTTAACCTTGTTAGAGCTATCTTATTAATGTATTACTGCATATCATATCACATATTCAACAAATTATTACGTCATATATAACATTTCCAATTTACCATCAATTTTTAGAAAAAAAACTTTCCTATGGATTCATTGCACGGAGTGCGTGAGGGACGGATATACAAATGATTTTATTTATGTTGTATGCACCGACATATGAGAAGGTCAGGTTAAAGCCGGCTCCAGAAGATGCGGTGACGTCTGATTCAAATGTTTACCTCCAACATGTAAGTCAAATATTGGAAGATTGACATGGCAAGTTTCCTACTACACGGCGGAACGAACATTTATTTAACTAATTTGTTGATATTATTGACACTGACACTGTTTAACAAAAACTTTCAAGTAATCAATAAACTTTCAAGTATAAAACCAATGCATGTTTGAAAATCCGTGCAGCAGTGCATGAAATGTAGTTCAAGTGTGTGGTGGAGGTAGAAAAATTCTTTTTGACGCGGGTCAAAAGACCGTTCAGCACAGTATTGAATTGGTAAACATTAAAGTAGAACCTTGTTCTCAGGATGAAGTATGACTGAAGATAGTTGATGTCACACGTGGTCTGTTCCAGTGTGACAGACCCCTTATTATTGCATTTCTTGCTTTGAAACCGTTACTTTATCTCTAAACTTTTCCGATTATAATAAAATATTTACGGAGCTTGAAATTTCTTTATTCAGTTTTCAAGGCATTACACAATTCACAGTTTACTGCCGAATGATAAGCCGAATCTTTTAATCAGTAAAAGAGATGCGAATATTTAATTTAGGTGGCGATTGTTAGGGTGCCCCCCTCTTTGTTTTATGTCTCATCACTCTCCGCACTCTGCCGCATATCGCTCTACCGCATCCTGGAGCTATTTTACTTATTTTATGTAACACCGTAATGGTATCCCGGAATTCAGTTTATCTCCCATATCCCTGGAGAGATACTTGATGAAGGGTGAAGTCTTGGAGTACACCAGGAACGTTATCGGGATCAGAAACAGAAACGGGAATAGGATAGCTGACAGTGAGTAACTCCTAATGTAACATCTGATAAATAAGTCTGCTTCATTTCACTTGAATGCTGGATGACATATATTATTACCTATGGTTTATCTTTCGTTTAAGATTAAAAATATTTCGGAGATATTAGATGGGAAAACTGTTTGTTGAACGTTTTATTAAAGGAATAAGAAATTGATATTGAAAGATCTGTCAATACCATATGGACCACCAGGAGTTGACGACGGAGATGTACAGGATGGTAGGTACATCGATGTCAATTTTGAAACGATTAGCATTTAGGAAAAGTGTTCAAAATCTGTTTTGTATTATTGGTATGATGTTGGTCTGTTGACTAAGAGACGTTCTGTCAATGTTTAGTTATTATAAACCTTGATTTATACTTTTTTATAAAATATTTATTTGAATTAAAACAATATATGCGTTTATAAACATTTGTAATACATAATTTATAGTCTACAAATACGAGTATGTGTATTTAAAATATGTAGATAAAATTACTTTCATTGATACAGTCAATAAGGTATTTTAGACTTTCTTTGCTTTCAAATACCTGCTTATAGTCTTCAGGTACATTACAGATTTGTCTTGTGTCATGAGTACTTGAAGCATAATATGCTTTAAAGTTGGTGAGCTAGTTACGTTCTTCAAAGATTTTAATACTTTTGCATCTCAACTCTGATTATTCCAGTCCAATAAAACTGTAGTTTAACCAATCAAAATGTCTCGGTTACATTTTACGTTAGTTAACTTTGGTCGGTCTATGTCAGTACCAGATTTGAAATATACATTTTTTATGATAAACTTTAGTTATACCTTAATAGAATTTTACTGTGGATAAAACACAGTTATAAGTTGTATAAATCGTTGTTGGATTGTGATCTGTTCTCTTCGTATTCTTTGTTACAATATTACGACAACGATCACAACGCCTATTACATTGTCGGGACTCGTATATGTGTACTGCATCACTGCCTAATAAGTTTATGATATTTGTGAGCTCTCACATCATCAATTAAACTTTGACAACAACCAAACCCAGTAAATTTATCTCTGGGATCGAACCCGAAGAGAAAGTTGTCTGGCATCAAGCATCAACGCTCCAGGCTCCTTTTGCCTTTTATCTGGTTTAAATTACTTCTTCATCTGAGCCTTTTTAATATTCATATTTAACGTGCATTGTTACTGCTCTCGCTGGATTTAGCGACTCCAATGTGTTTCTTTTTCTAAATATTTTCTACATATTTTTTTCATGATATATTACGAGACTAAACGAAAGACTGTACCACGTTCTTGCTATACCTACAGTGAGATAAGACCGAGATAAGACAATATAAAGACCGAGTTCTGAACTATTCTAATACATTAGTGACCAACCTAATGAAAGACAAGACTTTCTTCACTAGTCTGAACAAAACAGTTATGTCATTGAATACATACCGTGCAAGTTAGACTTATTGCAAAACCTATTGTTATAAAAATAAATTTAAATACAAAAAATATATTTAATTAATAATTTTGTAACTAACAGCTCATGTAGTTTCCTTTAGAACTATCCAAATTGAAATCTATAACACTCGAATATAGCAGAAATGTCATTTAAATAAATTATTGATTTTAATCCTTGCATACGAGTACATAGCATATGGAAAAGCGGCAATGTTTGATCTCTTAAATAATAAATTTTTGGAAAGTAAACATTTTTGAATGATATATTTAACAGAATACGTGACTGAACATCATACGAAACAAGTCCTATGCCCCCCTCCCCCCATCGATACAAAGCTCTATGTAAATATTAAATTTAACGGGGATGTTTTGCTAAAATGTTCGCTGTTATTGAATGCCATGTGCTGCCGTTGTCGTTGCCTCTGCTGCTGTCGTTCTGGGTACACTCCCTGGGTAGGTCGTAGATAACTTTGCTGGCAATATTTATTACATTGTCTTTGTCCCAATTTCTACTGAAGGTTAAACTCTATTTGAAGTTATGAAATATATTGGAAATTGAAATAATAAAATGTATCATATGTGTTCAGTAAGTCGAGCATACGCATTGAAATACTGAATGTAATTTCTATATTAAAGTAAGCGTTCATAGCTCCGCAAAGCTCTAATGAATGTGAATACATGTATGTCATGTACATGTATGTATTATTTATTGTTAATTGTGTGTGCCTTTCGGCTTTACAATCTACCGTATTCTATTTCTTATTACATTTCATTCCTATCTTAACAAGGAGCAAGAAAAGTTGGAAAGAATACAGGTGAGATATATTAAATGGTTACTAGGGCTGGACAGGTGCACGCCAGGATACATGGTGATGGAGGAGCTAAAAAGGGATAAGATACGAATTAAAACAGGGGAAAGAGCAGTAAAATATGAGGAGAAATTGACCAGGGCGGAAAGCAAAATTTTAAAGAAAATAAGAGAGGATAGCATAAAGAATGGGGGGAGGAGGTCCAAAAAAGAGAAAGGAGTACTTTGAAAGGAATGGAATGGCGATCGAGGAGGCAGAGAGGAGAAGAGAAGGAGGCGCAAGTGCGGAAGAGGAGCTAAGGAGAAGGGATAAGGAGGTACAACAGCAGGAGAGAATGAGAAAAATCGAAAAAAGCAACTATAATACAAGATATAAAAGGTTATGGGAAAATAATGTGCCTTAGTACCTTATAGAAAAAGACATAAAACACATACATGTATGAATATACATTGAATATAATATGTATATCTAAATGTTGTATGGGATGTTTGACATTCAGCGGGTTGTTTATCAAAATTCTGAATAACCCTTCATGCAATTCTGTAATCATCGAATGAAATGAACTGAACATGCTAAATGTTACTTTACTTGCCAGTACATATTCAATAAATGATTTAATGAAGCACTGAAGCTATAAAACAGTACATTTATACGAATATTTAGAGCTCTGTGTAAGACAATAACAATCAATTCTGTTATTAGAAACCACTCCCATAAATATATAACAGAACTTAATAGATTCAAACCTAAAATCAACGAGATAACAGTCCTCATGAATTATCTTTTAATATTTGTTAGTCATTTGGTTATGTAAATTTTATATAAATAGATTTTCAACTCGTATTGTCCATTTTTTATGCCGTGATTAATGAGTCTCGTTTATGTCCGTGCATGGAGCAGGGAGGCAGTGAGGAAGGGAGGCAACCACACGAAGGGTTTTCTGGTGTCGGGATAGGGAATGGGATGGTTTTGCGTTCTGAGGGATTATTATTATCTGCTTGTGCACATGTACATACTTCCATAGTATTCTACATAGTACTCCCAGTACTGTACCATGTTTCAACGTCTAAACTCAACCATCGTGAATCGGCGTTCCGCTATTCTCCTTCACTACTCCTTTTTCTATTCTGTTTCTTTATCTGACATCGTGTGATTCCTCTATGTCTTCCTAATTTTCTTCTTCATCCTCTTTTTCCTTTTCATCATTACTTGGCTTCTTTTTTTAGCATTAACTTTGACTTCTTTCTTAGACTCTGCTATTGAACTTGATAACAATTAAATCCTGAAAATAGAACTATATTCTACGGATCGAACCCGAAGACACAGCAGTCGGCATCAATAATTTTGCTTGTTTACTGCGTCGTTAAATATATTAAACTAGCTAAACCGGGCCATGCTTCGCCGTGACTCAGTCTAATATGAAATGAATAGGAAAGTAAATAAAAGAGACACACACACAAACAAAGGTGGCGATAAACTGGAAAGAAACGAAAGAATGAATTCGTATTCAAATACAACGTTGTGTTAAAATTTCGAGTCAATCGACCAACTATTTTTTGAGTTTTACGAGCACAAACATACGCAGAATTTTTATATACCTAATCATATAAAGAAGAACAGTAAAGAACTTAAACAGTCCTTTATTATTCACAGTAATAATTCACGTTCAATTCCCAATGTGGTTCAAGTTGACTACATAACCACTGTGACGTCACCAGTGACGAAACCAGTGAACTGTGGTTGTGAACATTTCAAATCTAACGTGACAACTATTCCTTCAATCCGACGACATGGATTCCTAAAGGGTGCTTAGTGGTTTCGCTTTGAATTCGATAACAGTCTAAATGGAATGAATGGAAACACCTCTCAAATGTTCAAAGTTCAGTTACCTGTTATGTAATTTAAAACCCTTATATACTAGATATACTATATTAATATATACATTTTACTATGTATAAGCGTATAAAGTAGAAATCAAGTACGAAGTTGCCGGGCATTAAAGCAGTATGTGGCACAATAAATAGCGGTATAAAAACATCGCTGTTCAACACCCAATTTCATTAAAGCACATTTTATAGAATTTTTATGTTCCATTTTATTTTCATCAATGTCTGTGCCAATGTTTCGAAAATAAATACACAGTTTATATGACAGGCAGACTCGTGAAAATAAATTATTTATTAGAAAGGTGCATATAAGGTACGGTACTCTACTCACTCGAACATTTCACAAATATCAAACAGTTTTACTTCCTTTTCTGTTTTTACTTATGAAATTGTATAATATCGGAATATATATGGGTGTATATTACTGTTATCTAGCTCTTTGTGGGAATTTCAATATTTGTAAGTTGAAATAAGTCTTTATCAAAGAATCTTTAGGAAATAAGACGCTAATGTATTAAGAAAATACTGATTTATTTTTAACTGACTAAATTTTTACATTTTTTTTAACCATGGTTTCTCGGGTTTTCTTTCTAAGTAGGAGACAAATAGGAGTTTGAAATATTTAATATTTTAATATTTTTTTCATTAAAAAGAGGTATTTTTTGAACACTTATTCAACATTCCCAGGTGAACTCGTATAAAGGTAAAAATTGTCCTAAATATGTATTTTTGTATTCGTAAGGTACCAAACCTAATAATAACTTCAATAATCATTTAGTTATTGTGTAATATATTTATATTTGGTCAAAGATAGCCGTGTGATGAAACACACGGATAACCTAATATTTTGAGGTTATTTTTTAATTAATTTGTATTAGTTCTTGCAAGAGTAGTGTCATCTACACGTCAACTTCAATAAGCGTGAATTAAAACAGACGTTCATTGAACATACTCGTACACTCCTAGTAATAACGGAAACGGGATACTTAATATGATCTAATAAAACATAAAATTACTTTACTGTCACTCCATTTGGTGAAATCCCCAGTGAATATTTGAATGGGAAACATGGATTACAATGGACGTAAAAAGGGTATTTAAACGGTGGACCACTAGTCTCGTTTAGGGAGGCACGCGGTACTGATACACCGTTGTATACACTATATGGTACACTGTACATGGTATACGGTATACGGTACACGGTACAGGACTTGATTAAGGTTTTCCATTAATTATGCAATATAGCTCCTCCTTATTGTACAAGTATTTAACGTTACGCTTGTAGAGATTTAGAAGAATATTTTCATTACAATTTTCGTTTAACCTAATGTTTCGTTTAAAGTAGCATTTAAATAAATGATGTGTCAGATAAAAAATTACGTATCTGGACAATTTATTGCAGTAGCAATCAATTGCATGTAATTAATTTGGGAAGCAAATTAATGCAGTACAATTCATAAATAACAGCTTTTCGCCTCTTTGCGGACACTTTCTTTTCGTTCAGCGTTTGTCTGAGGGTCGTACGTAGCCTGTTCCAGTATGAGAACAGCCTTATGATTTGATATACGAATTTAGCTCATTCGAGCCGTATCATTCATTCATGAATTTATTCTAACTACACAGTAAACAATTTAGTGAAGTGTTCTGTTTTGTGACGTTTCTATCACTATTGTACTTTAATTATAGTTCGCATCAACTTTATCTTCATTTGTACTCCAACAAGTGAAGTGGTTTCGTTATTTGTAGCCGATAAAATAGACGTTTCATATGAACTGAAATGTAAATGAACTTTTTCATGACAAAAAAATCATACGCATCTTCAATATGATGTCAAACTGACTCCAAAATATTTACTGGGTATATCGGTCCTTCTCATATTCATAAGGTTAGAAAGAGATAGACATAGTCGTGCGGCAAAGAGAGTAAGTCTACAATGCATTAGTAGTAACACATCGCAGAATGATATATAATTTGCACCACTATTGACAAATCGATATGTGTTAAACTTTCATGACAATCGGACTATTTGTTTACGAGTTACAGTGGTCTTACTGATGCTATTTTTGTATTTTTCAAACCAATTAAATAACCTGAATTTCGTGTTGTAATAGACAAGCAAAGCAATGACTTGACAAATGTTATTCGGACTACGGTATGTAATCCTACGAACTTATATAGTGGAGTGAAATTTGTAAAATCCCCTTTTTTTATTATAATTTGATAGACTTCTTATGGCTGCGGCTCTTAAAATGCTTTTAAGCATCTTATTTACAAAATGATGCATAGTATATAGAGTTAATTTAAGTAATAAAGTACATATTTATTTAATAACAACTGTTCTATTGTTGGCTAAAATAGAAATTAAAACCAATATATTATACTAGCTTTTACCCCCGTCGCAAGCGACGTCTGTCTTTTGTGTGTGCCTTTAATTTCATGTCAAATTTAAATTCCATATAGTTTACCCCCGCCGCAAAGCGACGTCCTTTTGGCGTGTATGATTTGAATCCAATAAAACTATTCGTAATTAAATTTCATATTTAACTGTTCTATTTTTAAATTGAAATAATAAATAAACTCGCGCACATATACACACATATAAATTGACTAAAAAAATATTATTTTTTTATCAAAATAAAAAATATTTTCAATTTATGCGTAATTTGACCAACTTTTTTTCAAAATTTGGGATTTTTTTTTTCGATTCGTAAATAAGTTACCAAGGTTAGCCTATATACAAAATTTCAACTTTCTAGCACAATTTTTACTCTCGGAAAATACTGCCCCCCAATAAAATTTTTAAAGGATATACTCTTAATTTTAATTTCATAAAAAGCGCCGTTTGAATTTCATAAAACGGGGTGCACTAAGTACGGCTGCATAAATTTCTATTAGTTGTTCTCTTTTTAGTTTCTAAATATAGTAAGTATTAGGAATATTTAAAATTGATTCTCATTTTTAAAATCAGCATAAGAAACTCTTTTAGAAAACATCTTTTATTTGTCAAAACAAAAAATTGATTTTTTTTCAAATTTTTAAAGGTTATACTCTTGTTAATTTCATAAAAATTGAACTTTTGATTTTGTTAATTTTAGAATGGTTATTAACGTACTTTTTCACGCTGATTTCAAATCTGCAATTTGTTTTTTTCTAGGTGTCCCTGTTTTCGAGATATCGGCAAGTTTAGGCATAAATAATAGAGATATTTAAAAATGGATTTCATTTTTGAAATCAGCATAAAAAACTACGTTCGAATACATCTTTCATTTGTCAAAACAAAAAATTGATTTTTTATTAAATTTTTAAAGGTTATACTCTTGTTAATTTCATAAAAATCGCAGCTTGAATTTCATAAAACGGGGTGCACTAAGTACGGCTGCATAAATTTCTATTAGTTGTTCTCTTTTTAGTTTCTAAATATAGTAAGTATTAGGGATATTTAAAATTGATTCTCATTTTTTAAATCAGCATAAAAAACTACGTTCGAATACATCTTTTATTTGTCAAAACAAAAAATTGATTTTTTATCAAATTTTTAAAGGTTATACTCTTGTTAATTTCATAAAAATTGAACTTTTGATTTTGTTAATTTTAGAATGGTTATTAACGTACTTTTTCACGCTGATTTCAAATCTGCAATTTGTTTTTTTCTAGGTGTCCCTGTTTTCGAGATATCGGCATGTTTAGGCATAAATAATAGAGATATTTAAAAATGGATTTCATTTTTGAAATCAGCATAAAAAACTACGTTAGAATACATCTTTTATTTGTCAAAACAAAAAATTGATTTTTTATCAAATTTTTAAAGGTTATACTCTTGTTAATTTCATAAAAATCGCAGCTTGAATTTCATAAAACGGGGTGCACTAAGTACGGCTGCATAAATTTCTATTATTTGTTCTCTTTTTAGTTTCTAAATATAGTAAGTATTAGGGATATTTAAAATTGATTCTCATTTTTAAAATCAGCCTAAAAAACTCTTTTAGAAAACATCTTTTATTTGTCAAAACAAAAATTTGATTTTTTATCAAATTTTTAAAGGTTATACTCTTGTTAATTTCATAAAAATTCAACTTTTGATTTTGTTAATTTTAGAATGGTTATTAACGTAATTTTTCACGCTGATTTCAAATCTGCAATTTGTTTTTTTCTAAGTGTCCCTGTTTTCGAGATATCGGCATGTTTAGGCATAAATAATAGAGATATTTAAAAATGGATTTCATTTTTGAAATCAGCATAAAAAACTACGTTCGAATACATCTTTTATTTGTCAAAACAAAAAATTGATTTTTTATCAAATTTTTAAAGGATATACTCTTGTTAATTTCATAAAAAGCGCAGTTTGAATTTCATAAAACGGGGTGCACTAAGTACGGCTGCATAAATTCCTATTAGTTGTTCTCTTTTTAGTTTCTAAATATAGTAAGTATTAGGAATATTTAAGATTGATTCTCATTTTTAAAATCAGCATATGAAACTTTTTTAGAAAACATCTTTTATTTGTCAAAACAAAAAATTGATTTTTTATCAAATTTTTAAAGGTTATACTCTTGTTAATTTCATAAAAATTCAACTTTTGATTTTGTTAATTTTAGAATGGTTATTAACGTTCTTTTTCACGCTGATTTCAAATCTGCAATTTGTTTTTTTCTATGTGTCCCTGTTTTCGAGATATCGGCATGTTTAGGCATAAATAATAGAGATATTTAAAAATGTATTTCATTTTTGAAATCAGCATAAAAAACTACGTTCGAATACATCTTTCATTTGTCAAAACAAAAAATTGATTTTTTATCAAATTTTTAAAGGTTATACTCTTGTTAATTTCATAAAAATCGCAGCTTGAATTTCATAAAACGGGGTGCACTAAGTACGGCTGCATAAATTTCTATTAGTTGTTCTCTTTTTAGTTTCTAAATATAGTAAGTATTAGGGATATTTAAAATTGATTCTCATTTTTTAAATCAGCATAAAAAACTACGTTCGAATACATCTTTTATTTGTCAAAACAAAAAATTGATTTTTTATCAAATTTTTAAAGGTTATACTCTTGTTAATTTCATAAAAAGCGCAGTTTGAATTTCATAAAACGGGGTGCACTAAGTACGGCTGCATAAATTCCTATTAGTTGTTCTCTTTTTAGTTTCTAAATATAGTAAGTATTAGGAATATTTAAAATTGATTCTCATTTTTAAAATCAGCATATGAAACTTTTTTAGAAAACATCTTTTATTTGTCAAAACAAAAAATTGATTTTTTATCAAATTTTTAAAGGTTATAGTCTTGTTAATTTTATAAAAATTCAACTTTTGCTTTTGTTAATTTTAAAAATGTTATTAACGTACTTTGTCACGCTGATTTCAAATCTGCAATTTGTTTTTTTCTATGTGTCCCTGTTTTTGAGATATCGGCATGTTTAGGAATAAATAATAGAGATATTTAAAAATGGATTTAATTTTTGAAATCAGCATAAAAAATTACGTACGAATACATCTTTTATTTGTTAAAAGAAAAAAATTGATTTTTTATCTAATTTTTAAAGAATATACTCTTGTTAATTTCATAAAAAGTGCAGTTTGAATTTCATAAAACGGGGTGCACTAAGTACGGCTGCATAAATTCCTATTAGTTGTTCTCTTTTTAGTTTCTAAATATAGTAAGTATTAGGAATATTTAAAATTGATTCTCATTTTTAAAATCAGCATATGAAACTTTTTTAGAAAACATCTTTTATTTGTCAAAACAAAAAATTGATTTTTTATCAAATTTTTAAAGGTTATACTCTTGTTAATTTCATAAAAATTCAACTTTTAATTTTGTTTATTTTAGAATGGTTATTAACGTACTTTTTCACGCTGATTTCAAATCTGCAATTTGTTTTTTTCTATGTGTCCCTGTTTTCGAGATATCGGCATGTTTAGGCATAAATAATAGAGATATTTAAAAATGTATTTCATTTTTGAAATCAGCATAAAAAACTACGTTCGAATACATCTTTCATTTGTCAAAACAAAAAATTGATTTTTTATCAAATTTTTAAAGGTTATACTCTTGTTAATTTCATAAAAATCGCAGCTTGAATTTCATAAAACGGGGTGCACTAAGTACGGCTGCATAAATTTCTATTAGTTGTTCTCTTTTTAGTTTCTAAATATAGTAAGTATTAGGGATATTTAAAATTGATTCTCATTTTTTAAATCAGCATAAAAAACTACGTTCGAATACATCTTTTATTTGTCAAAACAAAAAATTGATTTTTTATCAAATTTTTAAAGGTTATACTCTTGTTAATTTCATAAAAATTGAACTTTTGATTTTGTTAATTTTAGAATGGTTATTAACGTACTTTTTCACGCTGATTTCAAATCTGCAATTTGTTTTTTTCTATGTGTCCCTGTTTTCGAGATATCGGCATGTTTAGGCATAAATAATAGAGATATTTAAAAATGGATTTCATTTTTGAGATCAGCATAAAGAACTACGTTTGAATACATCTTTCATTTGTCAAAACAAAAAATTGATTTTTTATCAAATTTTTAAAGGTTATACTCTTGTTAATTTCATAAAAAGCGCAGTTTGAATTTCATAAAACGGGGTGCACTAAGTACGGCTGCATAAATTCCTATTAGTTGTTCTCTTTTTAGTTTCTAAATATAGTAAGTATTAGGAATATTTAAAATTGATTCTCATTTTCAAAATCAGCATATGAAACTTTTTTAGAAAACATCTTTTATTTGTCAAAACAAAAAATTGATTTTTTATCAAATTTTTAAAGGTTATATATACTCTTGTTAATTTTATAAAAATTCAACTTTTGCTTTTGGTAATTTTAAAAAGGTTATTAACGTACTTTGTCACGCTGATTTCAAATCTGCAATTTGTTTTTTTCTATGTGTCCCTGTTTTCGAGATATCGGCATGTTTAGGAATAAATAATAGAGATATTTAAAAATGGATTTAATTTTTGAAATCAGCATAAAAAATTACGTACGAATACATCTTTTATTTTTTAAAAGAAAAAAATTGATTTTTTATCTAATTTTTAAAGGATATACTCTTGTTAATTTCATAAAAAGCGCAGTTTGAATTTCATAAAACGGGGTGCACTAAGTACGGCTGCATAAATTTCTATTAGTTGATATCTTTTTAGTTTCTAAATATAGTAAGTATTAGGAATATTTAAAATTGATTCTCATTTTTAAAATCAGCATAAAAAACTCTTTTAGAAAACATCTTTTATTTGTCAAAACAAAAAATTGATTTTTTATCAAATTTTTAAAGGTTATACTCTTGTTAATTTCATAAAAATTCAACTTTTGATTTTGTTAATTTTAGAATGGTTATTAACGTACTTTTTCACGCTGATTTCAAATCTGCAATTTGTTTTTTTCTAGGTGTCCCTGTTTTCGAGATATCGGCAAGTTTAGGCATAAATAATAGAGATATTTAATAATGGATTTCATTTTTGAAATCAGCATAAAAAACTACGTTCGAATACATCTTTCATTTGTCAAAACAAAAAATTGATTTTTTATTAAATTTTTAAAGGTTCTCTTGTTAATTTCATAAAAATCGCAGCTTGAATTTCATAAAACGGGGTGCACTAAGTACGGCTGCATAAATTTCTATTAGTTGATATCTTTTTAGTTTCTAAATATAGTAAGTATTAGGAATATTTAAAATTGATTCTCATTTTTTAAATCAGCATAAAAAACTACGTTCGAATACATCTTTCATTTGTCAAAACAAAAAATTGATTTTTTATCAAATTTTTAAAGGTTATACTCTTGTTAATTTCATAAAAATTGAACTTTTGATTTTGTTAATTTTAGAACGGTTATTAACGTACTTTTTCACGCTGATTTCAAATCTGCAATTTGTTTTTTTCTAGGTGTCCCTGTTTTCGAGATATCGGCATGTTTAGGCATAAATAATAGAGATATTTAAAAATGGATTTCATTTTTGAAATCAGCATAAAAAACTACGTTTGAATACATCTTTCATTTGTCAAAACAAAAAATTGATTTTTTATTAAATTTTTAAAGGTTATACTCTTGTTAATTTCATAAAAATTCAACTTTTGATTTTATTAATTTTAGAATGGTTATTAACGTACTTTTTCACGCTGATTTCAAATCTGCAATTTGTTTTTTTCTATGTGTCCCTGTTTTCGAGATATCGGCATGTTTAGGCATAAATAATAGAGATATTTAAAAATGGATTTCATTTTTGAGATCAGCATAAAGAACTACGTTTGAATACATCTTTCATTTGTCAAAACAAAAAATTGATTTTTTTTCAAATTTTTAAAGGTTATACTCTTGTTAATTTCATAAAAATTGAACTTTTGATTTTGTTAATTTTAGAATGGTTATTAACGTACTTTTTCACGCTGATTTCAAATCTGCAATTTGTTTTTTTCTAGGTGTCCCTGTTTTCGAGATATCGGCAAGTTTAGGCATAAATAATAGAGATATTTAAAAATGGATTTCATTTTTGAAATCAGCATAAAAAACTACGTTCGAATACATCTTTCATTTGTCAAAACAAAAAATTGATTTTTTATTAAATTTTTAAAGGTTATACTCTTGTTAATTTCATAAAAATCGCAGCTTGAATTTCATAAAACGGGGTGCACTAAGTACGGCTGCATAAATTTCTATTAGTTGTTCTCTTTTTAGTTTCTAAATATAGTAAGTATTAGGGATATTTAAAATTGATTCTCATTTTTTAAATCAGCATAAAAAACTACGTTCGAATACATCTTTTATTTGTCAAAACAAAAAATTGATTTTTTATCAAATTTTTAAAGGTTATACTCTTGTTAATTTCATAAAAATTGAACTTTTGATTTTGTTAATTTTAGAATGGTTATTAACGTACTTTTTCACGCTGATTTCAAATCTGCAATTTGTTTTTTTCTAGGTGTCCCTGTTTTCGAGATATCGGCATGTTTAGGCATAAATAATAGAGATATTTAAAAATGGATTTCATTTTTGAAATCAGCATAAAAAACTACGTTAGAATACATCTTTAATTTGTCAAAACAAAAAATTGATTTTTTATCAAATTTTTAAAGGTTATACTCTTGTTAATTTCATAAAAATCGCAGCTTGAATTTCATAAAACGGGGTGCACTAAGTACGGCTGCATAAATTTCTATTATTTGTTCTCTTTTTAGTTTCTAAATATAGTAAGTATTAGGGATATTTAAAATTGATTCTCATTTTTAAAATCAGCCTAAAAAACTCTTTTAGAAAACATCTTTTATTTGTCAAAACAAAAATTTGATTTTTTATCAAATTTTTAAAGGTTATACTCTTGTTAATTTCATAAAAATTCAACTTTTGATTTTGTTAATTTTAGAATGGTTATTAACGTAATTTTTCACGCTGATTTCAAATCTGCAATTTGTTTTTTTCTAAGTGTCCCTGTTTTCGAGATATCGGCATGTTTAGGCATAAATAATAGAGATATTTAAAAATGGATTTCATTTTTGAAATCAGCATAAAAAACTACGTTCGAATACATCTTTTATTTGTCAAAACAAAAAATTGATTTTTTATCAAATTTTTAAAGGTTATACTCTTGTTAATTTCATAAAAATTGAACTTTTGATTTTGTTAATTTTAGAATGGTTATTAACGTACTTTTTCACGCTGATTTCAAATCTGCAATTTGTTTTTTTCTAGGTGTCCCTGTTTTCGAGATATCGGCATGTTTAGGCATAAATAATAGAGATATTTAAAAATGGATTTCATTTTTGAAATCAGCATAAAAAACTACGTTAGAATACATCTTTAATTTGTCAAAACAAAAAATTGATTTTTTATCAAATTTTTAAAGGTTATACTCTTGTTAATTTCATAAAAATCGCAGCTTGAATTTCATAAAACGGGGTGCACTAAGTACGGCTGCATAAATTTCTATTATTTGTTCTCTTTTTAGTTTCTAAATATAGTAAGTATTAGGGATATTTAAAATTGATTCTCATTTTTAAAATCAGCCTAAAAAACTCTTTTAGAAAACATCTTTTATTTGTCAAAACAAAAATTTGATTTTTTATCAAATTTTTAAAGGTTATACTCTTGTTAATTTCATAAAAATTCAACTTTTGATTTTGTTAATTTTAGAATGGTTATTAACGTAATTTTTCACGCTGATTTCAAATCTGCAATTTGTTTTTTTCTAAGTGTCCCTGTTTTCGAGATATCGGCATGTTTAGGCATAAATAATAGAGATATTTAAAAATGGATTTCATTTTTGAAATCAGCATAAAAAACTACGTTCGAATACATCTTTTATTTGTCAAAACAAAAAATTGATTTTTTATCAAATTTTTAAAGGATATACTCTTGTTAATTTCATAAAAAGCGCAGTTTGAATTTCATAAAACGGGGTGCACTAAGTACGGCTGCATAAATTCCTATTAGTTGTTCTCTTTTTAGTTTCTAAATATAGTAAGTATTAGGAATATTTAAGATTGATTCTCATTTTTAAAATCAGCATATGAAACTTTTTTAGAAAACATCTTTTATTTGTCAAAACAAAAAATTGATTTTTTATCAAATTTTTAAAGGTTATACTCTTGTTAATTTCATAAAAATTCAACTTTTGATTTTGTTAATTTTAGAATGGTTATTAACGTTCTTTTTCACGCTGATTTCAAATCTGCAATTTGTTTTTTTCTATGTGTCCCTGTTTTCGAGATATCGGCATGTTTAGGCATAAATAATAGAGATATTTAAAAATGTATTTCATTTTTGAAATCAGCATAAAAAACTACGTTCGAATACATCTTTCATTTGTCAAAACAAAAAATTGATTTTTTATCAAATTTTTAAAGGTTATACTCTTGTTAATTTCATAAAAATCGCAGCTTGAATTTCATAAAACGGGGTGCACTAAGTACGGCTGCATAAATTTCTATTAGTTGTTCTCTTTTTAGTTTCTAAATATAGTAAGTATTAGGGATATTTAAAATTGATTCTCATTTTTTAAATCAGCATAAAAAACTACGTTCGAATACATCTTTTATTTGTCAAAACAAAAAATTGATTTTTTATCAAATTTTTAAAGGTTATACTCTTGTTAATTTTATAAAAATTCAACTTTTGATTTTGTTAATTTTAGAATGGTTATTAACGTACTTTTTCACGCTGATTTCAAATCTGCAATTTGTTTTTTTCTATGTGTCCCTGTTTTCGAGATATCAGCATGTTTAGGCATAAATAATAGAGATATTTAAAAATGGATTTCATTTTTGAGATCAGCATAAAGAACTACGTTTGAATACATCTTTCATTTGTCAAAACAAAAAATTGATTTTTTATCAAATTTTTAAAGGTTATAATACTCTTGTTAATTTCATAAAAATTCAACTTTTGATTTTATTAATTTTAGAATAGTTATTAACGTACTTTTTCACGCTGATTTCAAATCTGCAATTTGTTTTTTTCTATGTGTCCCTGTTTTCGAGATATCGGCATGTTTAGGAATAAATAATAGAGATATTTAAAAATGGATTTCATTTTTGAAATCAGCATAAAAAATTACGTACGAATACATCTTTTATTTGTTAAAAGAAAAAAATTGATTTTTTATCTAATTTTTAAAGGAAATACTCTTGTTAATTTCATAAAAAGCGCAGTTTGAATTTCATAAAACGGGGTGCACTAAGTACGGCTGCATAAATTCCTATTAGTTGTTCTCTTTTTAGTTTCTAAATATAGTAAGTATTAGGAATATTTAAAATTGATTCTCATTTTTAAAATCAGCATATGAAACTTTTTTAGAAAACATCTTTTATTTGTCAAAACAAAAAATTGATTTTTTATCAAATTTTTAAAGGTTATACTCTTGTTAATTTCATAAAAATTCAACTTTTAATTTTGTTAATTTTAGAATGGTTATTAACGTACTTTTTCACGCTGATTTCAAATCTGCAATTTGTTTTTTTCTATGTGTCCCTGTTTTCGAGATATCGGCATGTTTAGGCATAAATAATAGAGATATTTAAAAATGTATTTCATTTTTGAAATCAGCATAAAAAACTACGTTCGAATACATCTTTCATTTGTCAAAACAAAAAATTGATTTTTTATCAAATTTTTAAAGGTTATACTCTTGTTAATTTCATAAAAATCGCAGCTTGAATTTCATAAAACGGGGTGCACTAAGTACGGCTGCATAAATTTCTATTAGTTGTTCTCTTTTTAGTTTCTAAATATAGTAAGTATTAGGGATATTTAAAATTGATTCTCATTTTTTAAATCAGCATAAAAAACTACGTTCGAATACATCTTTTATTTGTCAAAACAAAAAATTGATTTTTTATCAAATTTTTAAAGGTTATACTCTTGTTAATTTCATAAAAATTGAACTTTTGATTTTGTTAATTTTAGAATGGTTATTAACGTACTTTTTCACGCTGATTTCAAATCTGCAATTTGTTTTTTTCTATGTGTCCCTGTTTTCGAGATATCGGCATGTTTAGGAATAAATAATAGAGATATTTAAAAATGGATTTCATTTTTGAGATCAGCATAAAGAACTACGTTTGAATACATCTTTCATTTGTCAAAACAAAAAATTGATTTTTTATCAAATTTTTAAAGGTTATACTCTTGTTAATTTCATAAAAAGCGCAGTTTGAATTTCATAAAACGGGGTGCACTAAGTACGGCTGCATAAATTCCTATTAGTTGTTCTCTTTTTAGTTTCTAAATATAGTAAGTATTAGGAATATTTAAAATTGATTCTCATTTTCAAAATCAGCATATGAAACTTTTTTAGAAAACATCTTTTATTTGTCAAAACAAAAAATTGATTTTTTATCAAATTTTTAAAGGTTATATATACTCTTGTTAATTTTATAAAAATTCAACTTTTGCTTTTGGTAATTTTAAAAAGGTTATTAACGTACTTTGTCACGCTGATTTCAAATCTGCAATTTGTTTTTTTCTATGTGTCCCTGTTTTCGAGATATCGGCATGTTTAGGAATAAATAATAGAGATATTTAAAAATGGATTTAATTTTTGAAATCAGCATAAAAAATTACGTACGAATACATCTTTTATTTGTTAAAAGAAAAAAATTGATTTTTTATCTAATTTTTAAAGGATATACTCTTGTTAATTTCATAAAAAGCGCAGTTTGAATTTCATAAAACGGGGTGCACTAAGTACGGCTGCATAAATTTCTATTAGTTGATATCTTTTTAGTTTCTAAATATAGTAAGTATTAGGAATATTTAAAATTGATTCTCATTTTTAAAATCAGCATAAAAAACTCTTTTAGAAAACATCTTTTATTTGTCAAAACAAAAAATTGATTTTTTATCAAATTTTTAAAGGTTATACTCTTGTTAATTTCATAAAAATTCAACTTTTGATTTTGTTAATTTTAGAATGGTTATTAACGTACTTTTTCACGCTGATTTCAAATCTGCAATTTGTTTTTTTCTAGGTGTCCCTGTTTTCGAGATATCGGCAAGTTTAGGCATAAATAATAGAGATATTTAATAATGGATTTCATTTTTGAAATCAGCATAAAAAACTACGTTCGAATACATCTTTCATTTGTCAAAACAAAAAATTGATTTTTTATTAAATTTTTAAAGGTTATACTCTTGTTAATTTCATAAAAATCGCAGCTTGAATTTCATAAAACGGGGTGCACTAAGTACGGCTGCATAAATTTCTATTAGTTGATATCTTTTTAGTTTCTAAATATAGTAAGTATTAGGAATATTTAAAATTGATTCTCATTTTTTAAATCAGCATAAAAAACTACGTTCGAATACATCTTTCATTTGTCAAAACAAAAAATTGATTTTTTATCAAATTTTTAAAGGTTATACTCTTGTTAATTTCATAAAAATTGAACTTTTGATTTTGTTAATTTTAGAACGGTTATTAACGTACTTTTTCACGCTGATTTCAAATCTGCAATTTGTTTTTTTCTAGGTGTCCCTGTTTTCGAGATATCGGCATGTTTAGGCATAAATAATAGAGATATTTAAAAATGGATTTCATTTTTGAAATCAGCATAAAAAACTACGTTCGAATACATCTTTCATTTGTCAAAACAAAAAATTGATTTTTTATTAAATTTTTAAAGGTTATACTCTTGTTAATTTCATAAAAATTCAACTTTTAATTTTGTTAATTTTAGAATGGTTATTAACGTACTTTTTCACGCTGATTTCAAATCTGCAATTTGTTTTTTTCTAGGTGTCCCTGTTTTCGAGATATCGGCATGTTTAGGCATAAATAATAGAGATATTTAAAAATGGATTTCATTTTTGAAATCAGCATAAAAAACTACGTTCGAATACATCTTTCATTTGTCAAAACAAAAAATTGATTTTTTATTAAATTTTTAAAGGTTATACTCTTGTTAATTTCATAAAAATTCAACTTTTGATTTTATTAATTTTA
The DNA here is from genome assembly GCA_963678705.1 of Panorpa germanica. NCBI lineage: Eukaryota > Metazoa > Arthropoda > Insecta > Mecoptera > Panorpidae > Panorpa > Panorpa germanica. The sequence continues at coordinate 5,077,293 of OY783220.1, read as the reverse complement.
GAATGGTTATTAACGTACTTTTTCACGCTGATTTCAAATCTGCAATTTGTTTTTTTTTATGTGTCCCTGTTTTCGAGATATCGGCATGTTTAGGCATAAATAATAGAGATATTTAAAAATGGATTTCATTTTTGAGATCAGCATAAAGAACTACGTTTGAATACATCTTTCATTTGTCAAAACAAAAAATTGATTTTTTATCAAATTTTTAAAGGTTATACTCTTGTTAATTTCATAAAAATTCAACTTTTGATTTTATTAATTTTAGAATGGTTATTAACGTACTTTTTCACGCTGATTTCAAATCTGCAATTTGTTTTTTTCTATGTGTCCCTGTTTTCGAGATATCGGCATGTTTAGGAATAAATAATAGAGATATTTAAAAATGGATTTCATTTTTGAAATCAGCATAAAAAATTACGTACGAATACATCTTTTATTTGTTAAAAGAAAAAAATTGATTTTTTATCTAATTTTTAAAGGATATACTCTTGTTAATTTCATAAAAAGCGCAGTTTGAATTTCATAAAACGGGGTGCACTAAGTACGGCTGCATAAATTCCTATTAGTTGTTCTCTTTTTAGTTTCTAAATATAGTAAGTATAGCTTTTACCCCCGTCGCAAGCGACGTCTGTCTTTTGTGTGTGGCTTGAACTTCATGTAAAAAATTAAATTCCAGTAACGTTTACCCCCGTCGCAAAGTGAAGTCTTTTTGGCGTGTATGATTTGAAACCAATAAAATAATTCGTAATTACATTTCATATTTAATTCTATGTTTAAATTGAAATAATATATAAACTCGCGCACATATACATATCATATAAATTGACTAAAAAAAAATATTATTTTTAACAAAATAAAAAATATTTTCAATTTATGCGTTATTTGACCAACTTTTTTTCAAAATTTGGGATTTTTTTTAGGCGTGTATCATTTGAATCCAATAAAATAATTCGTAATTACATTTCATATTTAACTCTATTTTTAAATTGAAATAATAAATAAACTCGCACATATACATTGACACATATAAATTGACTAAAAAAATATATTTTTTTTATCAAAATAAAAAATATTTTCAATTTATGCGTTATTTGACCAACTTTTTTTAAAAATTTGGAATTTTTTTTTTCGATTCGTAAATAAGTTACCATGGTTAGCCTATATACAATATTTCTACTTTCTAGCACAATTTTTACTCTCGGCAAATACTGCCCCCGTGCCCCCCAATAAAATTTGGAAATTTTGAATTTTTTTTTATTAATAATATACGTAATTATTCTAGAATCCAAAATATAAACTTTCTCCAAAGTTCCCTACCGAGCCCCCGAATTTCTTTAACCCCTCCTTTTTCAATTTTTGAATTTCTAATTTTTGAGAAATGTCAGCATTGAATACCTTAATACACATGCAAAATTTCAACTTTCTATCTCTTACGAATTAAAAGTAATACAGCAAAAAGGGGTTCACTTTTTTTCCAGTTTTTCCAAAATTACGGGTTTCCAGGAAATTCAGGGAAAAATCCAAAGACGCTAAAAGTCTTAATTTTTTTCTCTACGAAATAGGAAATTTTCAAAAACTTCCCTGGAGCCGTTTTCGCGCTGCCATACAAAATTCAGTACCAAACATATAAGAATATAAACATATAAGATTATAAACAAACAGTTGGAACATTATAATATAGGATACTATACTCATACATATAACAAAGTGAGAAAATTACTTTTCTTAACCATTTTCAAAGTATTTTTGTTTACTGTTTTTCTATTTGAGGTTGAACGAAACTTTTGTAATGTTACATTCACCTTGACACCCCACCCTTTCCACTGTCTACCCCTATTTTCACCACTGCGTGCGCAGTAACTTTAAAAAACCAATCAAGACATTAGTAACGCTTTGTGGAAAACTAATATAACGAGATAAACAAAAAACACGAAAAAGAATAAAAAGTACAAGCAGAATTTTGGCTGTTTCGCTGTTTGACTTGTGGCTACTACTGTGGGGCGGTGTTTGTGGTAACTGTACAAGAATTTAATTAAAATACAGCTTTAAACATACGAGCTGACAATGACGTGAAAACAAACATGAATGAACTTCATTAGGAATAGAACAATACGAGTATACTGTATGTACTACTGCTTCTATGACATTTCCACTCACCACAGGAACAAATAATAGATGGCACTTTCATTAATGAACTTTGCCAACTACAAAATACTATGTTTCTTTTATTGCTGCCTTCTGGCATTGCAATTTTGATTCCATTAATTCACTTTTCAATTCGAAAATAAAACATGAGAAGTCTGAAGAAACTCAAACACTTGGCAATGCTTAGGTCAATAAATTTATACCATGATTGATAAAAAATGAATTCTCCAAATGATAAACAAATTAATAATAAACAAACGTACCAATCATATAATAAATAAATCTGCAAAACACACAATTAATATTTAAATTAATGCGAGATATAACGTTGTTGATGAAATCGATGTAATATAATAAAAAAAACAGCCAAGTGATAATGAAAAAGAACATGAGAAAGACGTAGAAAATGAAAAAGAAGATAAAGAAGATCTAGATGATGAGGAGGAAGAGGAAGATGGTGAAGAAGATAATGACGAACAGAAATCATAGAATGAAAAACAACGAAACAAAAAGAAGAAAAGGAAAAAGTAATAGGGAAAGAGAACATAGGAAAGGAACAGTGTGGTTGAGGCGCAGTTTGACGCAATACAAATACAGCAGAATACAGACGCTTACAGGGAAAAAAGGTTAGATATAATTTAAGTCAGAATGGGGAAGCAGAGGAGGTCGAAATAAGAAGAGAAGAAAAAGAAAAGAATCGAGAAAATGTTTAAAACGATCTTGCAAGTACATAAATGTAAATCAATATTATTGTATTCATGGCGGAAAATGAGCCGTGGTCCTAAGAAGACCATCAAATTATAATAAAAAGAAAACTAAAGAACACGTTTTTTTAACTTAAAATGGTTACTGCATCTACCTTCTTCATAATTCATGGTATATCCTGCCTCTAATTTTTTCTCCTCTCTCTCTCTCTCTCAAAAATTTTGATATTCTATGACTAAATTAAGACTTAAATTAACACTTCTATTAACATCTTATTAAAGTAGTTTTACTAGTGAACTAGTCTGAAGGCAACATATCGCAGTGTCGCTTTTAGTATGATATAACATATAAAACTTGCGTAACTTATTCTATTTCTTTTGTTCAAAAATGAATAAGCTAAAATTTTGTTTAGATGTAATATTTTTCAACATTTACTTTCGATAAATAGATTTATTTAGAATTAGGTCAACACAATTTTTATTCAAAAATGTTCTTCGCATTCACTATACTCGTATATCGATAGTATTTTGTATTTCGCTTTATCTTCTTTTCTGTCTGTCTTTTTCGCTTTATCTTATTTATATTCTGCAAGTTCGATACAAACCATATTACATAATACCTGACGCAAATGATATTCTGGATCTAATCTGAATAACCATCTGACTCTAGTGGAAAGGCGACACATTAATAATGCACGCCCCTCTGTCTTGACACAAATAGGAAAACGAAAATGGGAAATACGTTTCCTTCTCAACATCTGTCACTGTTTTATGTGTATAAGTAGGAGGACGGTTTCAGCTACTAGATAACTGTAACAAACAATACATCAGCTGTTACGGTGGCGTCGTTGTGTTTGGGTTTAAATTTTGTTGTGTACTTGTGGAAATCATTCGACTCAAATGCAGTTTAAAGGGGAATATGTAAATACAAATTACCTTATGTTACACAATACGTATACCGTTTAAGAATAAAAAGGCTGCTGTTAAAATTCCACAGATTGTGTATTGGATCAACTGCCCCTGATTGTTGTGTAAGCTCTTTTTGCCTCCTTTTAATAACTGCACAATTTTCTTTAAATTTGAAGAAGAGAATTACTTTCTTACTATTCTATCTAATTAACCAGTGGTTGGTCATTATTATGGCAAAGATTTCTACCCGTTTACATATTTTTGTGTATTTGCATGTGCATTTTTAGAGTTTCTAGTTTTTACATACTTTTATTCCATATTTAAATTTATTTGTTTTATTTTAGGTGTTAAAAAATTTGTTTCAGAGTTTTTAGGGGCTGGTTTTAGGTTCGGTTTGTATACGATGCCCCGGATAAATTCTAATGAGATAGTACAATAAAACACGAACAAAAGCACCAATGTTTACACCAAAGAAACAGTTCTTAAAACATTTTTGTCTTTTGTTGCTGTTTTAGTAAACAACACACATTCCCATCTGGAGTTGATATGATCAAAGGAAACCACGTTTTAGTCTGGCTTGTGAACACGTAATTTAGTTTTTAGTGAACACTTGCGCTTGTCAGTTGTTTATCATGTTTATAATATTATAGGTCACACAGAAAAACACTAGAAACAAAACCAGTTTATTCCGTGTGGACAGTCTGTCTTCGAGAAACATGTTTTTGTTTTTTTTTTTTGAGAACTTAAAAATGTGTACCACATCATATAGATGAATCTAAGGAACCACTATTTAAGAAAAATTGTAACAAGAAGTAAAGATTAATATAAAAGCAGAATGCAACTCAGTTATCAGTATGCAATAAGGTTTTTTTTTGTAACTTTTTCTCTGGCATCATGAGTTCAACTAGCGTGATATCCATTTCTTTGTTAATTTTGGTAAATAACTTGCATATTTTAACAAACAAATGAATATCAAGCTAGGCCAATTCATGACGCATGACGTCAGAGAAAAAGTTACAAAATAATGCCCTAATTCATAAAAACTAACCTATTTGTTTGTTCATTTAAGTGTGAAACAAAACGTTTAGCTATGTTTGCATGTATTAGTACATCCATTTCCGTTTCTCCTCATACATTTACCGTAATTACACAAACCCACACACGCTCACACATGTACTACAGTAATAATTATTTAGAGTATTTCGTTGCTCATAAAATATTCATAGATATAGATTCAATGCCCCGATAATAATATTGTATTCATAAAACAATTCTGTTTGCATGTGTTCATACTTGTGTGTGTGTTCTCGTATTCGTTTGGTATTTTGATGGCTGCATGTTTGAGAACGAGTAAATAGTGACACTCTATCATACCATAGATATTTCTCTTAGTATTTCAAAAGCACACTATCCTGACATTCTGTGAAACGTGCTGTTCTCTGCTGTACGAGTACTCATTTATTTCCATAAAGGAAGTGTTGAATATTACACAACATCACACTATACTACGGTAGTTATAAAATAGTAAATTCTCCCTCACACTCACGTGCTTCTAACTAAAGGAAACTAATATTATTTACCGCTGCGCAGCGTCGTAGATGCAACTTCTTAAAGTGGGCGTATTATGGATTTAACTCACGTCTCTCTATCCCCTCCCCCTTCTTTTATGTATATGAAAACAATTTTTTTTTGAACTATTATTAACCATGCCTGAGAGTACATAATTTTTACATGTAACTCACAAAACGCAAAAATTATTAACGAAATATAAAATTAACTCACAGAACATAGAATAAAATGCATCGTTGTATATTTTATTTAACCCACGTTACCTATGAATAAAACTGGTGAGTTACATGTAACTCACCAAATACTAAAACAACCCTTGAAACTTCGAATTAAGTAAAAGAAAACATTAAATATAATCTATACTTGTTAGTTATATTTAAATCACGAAACACGTGTGTTAAATGTAACTCACAGAACATCAAGACAACTCAAAAAATATAAAATAAATTTAAATTACATAGAAAGTATTTCATCTTAAAGAGTTATATGTAACTCACGCAACCTGTGACCCAATTAGCGTGAGTTAAATACAACCCACGTGGCGTTTATTATATTACTATTGCAATAATAAAATTCACTCAACTTTATTATAGAACGCTAAAGTAAGCGTATATAGATGACTTCCTTGAGAGGAAGAAAATTTGTATTATGAAATCTGTTAATATGAAATGTTTCACCTATATATTACGCCGATGAAGCATCGGATATTATTTTTCATATCTTAAATTGGTGCAGGTTTATTAGCGTAAATCCTAATTGAAACAAAAAAGTTCAGTGATGTAAAATCACATGAATAGGGTTGCCAATTAGCCTCGCAATAAAGAAAACACTAAGAAACTATTTTTACATATGATATAACTTTTCTGAATTACAAAGCAATTGGTGTAATGGTTTTTACCTGGGACTTCTTTCCTGGCTAAGTTAATATGCAAATTTTATATTCAAATTTATTCATACTATATATGGTAGAATTCTTAAAAATATTTTTGCTCACAGTTTATTTTATGCCATAATATTTTCTTTATAAATATTTCATATATTTCATGTCTTTTGCAGTTTCCATCGTACATGACTTGTATATTTGTCAACTGTAGCAGAATATGAAGCCTCCAATTGACTTATACTTCTGAGAATCCGTCAATATTACCGGAAGTACTACAGTCTTCCGCAAAGACAAAACATGTACATTGCTACAATAACTGTAATCTGAACAAAACTACGTAAAAGTCTGTATCACAATTGAAAACTTCAAGATCACAATGTTTAAAGGTAAGTAAGGTAAATTCTGCAATATTTTTATATCCAGGTATATCGGTATATAATACAATAATTAGATTAGACTAATTAGATCTTGCGAAGTTTTTCTTATTACTCTAATGATGAAATATTTTGTTAGGATTCATTAAGCCTGAAGCTAGCTGATTTGGATAGTTTTTAATTCGTTTCTTATAGATTTGATTTAGTGATTTTATCTATTTCTTAATAATTTGGATTTTTAAATCACGATGGAGGCGGTCATTGGTGATACGAGTCGTGTTTTTTAAGTAAGTACCGTTTTGGAATTAAAAAAAGACGTGCAAAGATATCGCAATAATTTTATTTTTACATTAAAGCCTGTACCTTAATCTACTTTTCTACATAATTTCCGTGAATATTGAGGCACTTGTCATAACGTGGCACCAGTTTTTGAATACCCTCCTCATAAAATTCTGCCGCCTGACTTGTTAACCACTGTATCACAACTGTTTTGACGCCCACTCCGTTCTTCATCATGCACATTTGTGCGGTCATCTTTAAATGCTCTCACCCATTTCCTTACCATTCCATCACTCATAATGTATTGTCCGTAAACTTCACAGATCTCACGATGAATATCGATCGGTTTTACGCCTTTAGCACTAAGAAATCGTATAACAGCCCGTACTTCACAATCGGCGGGACTTACGATTGTCGGAGACATCTTAAACACTCAGTAAACAACGTATACAATGAAGAATCAGACTGTAATGGCGTCAGTGCGTAGACAAGCAAGTACCGCAAAACGGTACTTACTTAAAAAACATGCCTCGTATATCTAAGTGCGTCAGTAATCATACGAAGATATTTTGACTGGAATCTTGAAAGATTTCAATATTCGAATTGGCTGATGTGCTCCACTTAATGTTATGAAGTGATTATTACTTTTAAATCAATAACAAATTAATTACCTAGCAAATAATTTGATATATGTCGAATGTTGGAGTCACACTAGTGTGTACCGGACGTAACCGTAACACTCTTGATGCAATAGAGGAATATCAAGGAAGAGCTTCTGTTTCAAACTACCACACTGTATCGACGCGCATCCCACCGTAGCTTGCATCGAATTATTTCACAAACTATAGACGACACTTCTTACAATATTTTGCTCTCATTGTAATATATATATAGTACACTCGATTTAAGTAATAATTTATAATATATACATTTATTTATTGGTTTTGTTTATATAACAATGGATTATTAGAAATTATAAACATAACGAACCTTAAAAGTTTCGAAAACCTATTTTTATTTAATTTCTTTTATTATTTATTGACTATCGTAGAACAAATTTACAAAGTTTCAGCAAGTTCTCTATTCTTTACTACTTCACGAGAATCTACTTAAGAGATTTATGCTGTAAGAAAGAATCAAAATATATGTTTAAAAAATGAGGTGACTAAACTGATTAGTGAACTGAAGGTATCCGTTGTGGGTAACAGCACTAAAGAGAGCCTGTGACAGTACTCATTATGAGACTATTTTGTTTAGCTTCCACGCGAAATCAATTATATCTAGTTATAACTGATCTGAGTTTTTAAGGGCGTGTGTTGGGTACCTTGACAAACCGTCAGCTCCCTCATCAGCCCCTCCGTACGCCACTGTATATCCATACTTTACCTTTACTCGTTATACTACATTAGAGAAGTAATATTTAATGCATCACATTTAAACCGCATATCATATTCCATTGTTGCAGTACAAAGTTGCAACTCGCAATATTCAAACAAATTGTTTAATTGCATTATAACTTTATAAAGTGCAAGGTGGTTTTTCCATTTTGCAACCCACGCTATCTAACCACGTTATTACATCGTACAGCGTTCTGTCTTCAATTTGAAATAAAAGCTCCACACTTTTGCGCTAATTATGATAATAATTAATTTATAATATGACCAGTTTAAAATGAAACTTTAATTTTACATCGTTAAATATTTAACGTTATATTTTATAACAATAAGCCAGTAAGAGAGAATATTGCAGTGCTAGACAATTTTCTATCTGGGAATTGATGGGGAAATAGACCAGGCTGAATTATAATTAGGTGATGTCACAAGTATTCTAAAAGATATTAGTAAAGCAAGTTAATACTATACTTTCTGGGAGAAATTTGGTATAGTGAAAGAGTTTAATGAGTAGATCATTTTTGGATGTGGCGCTACTCAGAAAACATTTCGGTGTCACTTTGCCATCATATTGAAGATGCGTATGATTCTGTTGTCATGAAAGAGTTCATTTACAATACAGTTGATCACAGTCGTTCATATGAAATGTATTCTTTATCGGCTACAAATGGCGAAACCACTCCACCTGTCGGAATACAAATCAAGACAAAGTTGATGCGAACTATAATTGAAGTGCAATAATGATAGAAACATTACAAAACAGAACACTTCACCATATTGTTTACTGGGAACTTAAAATTTCGCTACGTTTCCTGTTTTATGGTGAATTTAAAATGGCTGCCATATAGATGTGATATCTAAGTATAATTATATACTACAAACTAAATACGGCCACGCTTTACTATGGCTCACTCTGATATGATATGGAAGGAAAGAAAATAAAAGACACGCACACGAATTTGATTTTCGCAAAATTAAACCTATATAAAAATGATGTAACTTGACACTAATATAAAGTGAATAACTGTTAAAGAAATTAGCTGAACTTTTCATTTGTTATTAAACATTAATCTTATAAAGTTAATTAAATTACACAAACTTCAATGCACTTAATGACTTTCGCTGCAAAGTTTCTTATAAGCTTACGAACATAAGTATATTTAAACTTAATGTAAATAAGATACTCGTACAAGACTCTTAAGCCTGATAACTTTCTAAGTACCTCCTTACTGAGATCTAAGAGGTTTAAGCACATGAGAGTGTGTGTTAATTGTATTCAACAGAAAAGTTTTTATATTATACATCTATAAAATTATATATATATTTATATACATAAAATAAATTGTAAAACTATTAAGACATGTTAAAAATTGTGACTTTGTTATTCATAAAAAACGATTTGAATTAGAAAATCAATAAGTACTTTCATTGGAACTACTCTATTAGATTTTTAAGAATATTATTACTTAAAATAATAATAATAGATGCATGAATTATTTATTAAACGGTAATGCTGGTTTTTTGACTGACATCTCACATCAATATTATGAACTAATTGATTTGTTTCTGAGCTTGTATGCCATTTTATTGCTTTAAAAAGGTAAATTTTGCGAGGCATCCCACGAGTCTTAAGTGGTACTAATGATATTTATATCTGTTGAGATGCAAAGATAGTTAGTACTCGCATAAGCTGTTAATATAAATTGAGTGTATATACTACACTTAAGTATCTAAGTATCATCTCTTATTTGTGGGGCAGCGGTTTAAATACGTGTATGTATGTGATGGGGTTAGAAATAGGGACATAAATATGAACTATATTTTTAGTATGATAGTTTCACTATTTCATTTGCAATACATTTTTGACTAATATATTATTCTTAAGTTTCTTAGTTTTTTTTCATATAAATGAAGGATGATTCCTTTTAAACGTTTTACATTTTACATTCCATTTTGCGGCGCGCTGGACATATGTAAGCTCTTGCAAATGTCTAATTCATATATAATTTAATTTTAGAGATAACATTAAAGTTACAGCGTAATATATTGATCTCTATAGTTATATTAGCTACACTTATTGATTAGTCTGGGGTTAAAACAATCTAACTTTATACCCTTAACCTTGGGCTAATTCTGTTTATTGTTACTTCATTAGACTTCTAATGCTTATCTAACATGCAGACTTATAGTCTTAAGGATCGTCTTCACTGGTACAATATTTTTTTACAGTAATAAATATTACTTTTCATTATATATAATTCTTATCAATTATATATTGTTTAAAAAAGATTTACTTAGAATCACTATTTCTTATTAAGATCTGAACACAAAAGTCTTTCACATTAAAAATATTAAAGTCTCCCAACTGCGTTTGAGGAGAGGAGAGGACAACTGAACATATGGTGTGGTACATGTCAATTTAGGAAAAATTAAAATGACGCCTTGTAGAAAGAACTTTTTAAATTTACAGTTTTACTAACAATTTAATAGTAAACAATAATTTTGTTCAAAATATAGTTAAATTTACCGTAGTAATAAATTTGATTTATAGTTAATTAATTAATTAAAAATTGATAGTGCCTTTTTCGTGCAAACCTCCAATTTATGTCCCTCCTCATCACAGTGGTGGTACAGATTTTTGGTTCCCCTGCATGTTGTACTGCCATGGCTTATGAATTAATAATAATTACAGATCCAAATATTATAAAATCCTACTAATTATATCACATTACATATTTGTTAATCAGTTGTACACATATAATCAGTAGATAATTGTGCATAAAACCAAGCAAATTAACTTGTTAAAACATGGTAACACATGCTTCAGTACATTGGCGCTATTTGATTTAGAGCAGGGAATCAAAACCGACATTATTCTGTACAGATCAAAAACGCTTATTTGTTTTCGCTCTTTTGTTCTTCGATATAAATACCGTTTACGTTTCCCTGTGCAATAAACCGTCTTTCTTTTGCCATTGAAAATTTGTTGCACTTATTCCACATAACATTAGAAATTCTCTGTATATTCATATATGTTCCATAATGTGAAAATAATATCCTGTACATATATTGCATATGCATAAAACACTATGTACATGCAGCAATGTTTGCATTTGCACATACATATGACATACAGTGTAAGCTTTACATCACAACAGCATATACAGAGGATATGTAATATACATAAACGTATATACCTTGAATATAGTATGTATATCCAAATGCTTTCTTAAATTTTTAAGAATAATATATACATATATTTTTTCCTAAATACCTTTTGTAAATAACCATTTTTGAAACTAAGGTTATCACATATACATGAAAAAACTTTGTTCATGTGTACGATTACGTTCTTTTCAAAATGTTGGTATATAACATCCTTGGAAAATGTTTTGAGCTCCTGATTTCAATAATAATGGACGCTACAATTAAATGCCATGCATCAATGCAGTTTTGATGCGTCATAATGTGGTTGGTATTCCATGCCAGTATTGTTTCCATCTGATAATGAACGTGATTTGTTTTGAAACACAGTCAAGCTTACAATTTATATTTTGTTGAATATTTACTCGTGCGTTATTAATTTCTGTAAATTGTATTCAATAGTAATATATATTATTCATATTGATTTGAATTTAGATCACTGCATTTGTTACATCGATTGGTGGAAAGTTTAAAAATTGTAAACGATTGATCTTGCAATATTTGAACATATGATGGAAATTGTTGATTGTTGTATATTATTATTAATTGTTTATTGTTCGCCTTTCGGCTTTACAATCTACATTCTTAATACATTTCATATACTTCAACTTACAATTAAATTTACATTATTCTAGACCTTTTTATTTCCAAAAGTACTTTCTGCTTCTACTTTTCTAGACGCTCTTCCTTCATTTTCCCTAGTCTTCCTTCTGGACTGGTCTATTCTCTAGTCTATTTTTCTGGGCTGAAGTTTAACTGTTTCCTCGCTACTTCTTTCTTTCTCCTGCTTCCCTTCACTGCCTCTTTTAGTACTTCCTTTCTCTTCCTGTTCCTTGTGCAACCCAGCCACCAGCTAATTTATTCTCCTGTTTTTCCTTTCCTTCTTATTATTTCCGCCATCCACCTCTTTCCTTCACTGCCTCCCTTTAATAGCTGGCCAATATTCCTTTCGCTCGCTACTTTTTCCTTACACTCAAACTTAATGTGCTCCAGTGTTTCGTCCTCCGCTCCGCACACTCTACACTTTCTTTCCTCACTACTTTCCCAGTATCTGTTTCCTTTTTCCTCATTTCACAATCTAAACCTTGCTGTTCTTCTTATGTGTTTTATGTCTTTTTCTATGTTGATTGTTTTTACTTTTTTATTTTGTCCTGACTATTATGTTCTAGATATTTAGGAATAATGCCGTCTTCATCGTTCTAAAGACGTTATTGTATATTTTTACATATAGAAATTCAATAATTGAAGCCTCATGTTTTTTTATTATGTACGTAGCAACTTTACTTTACACCCAGAAATATTTTTCAAAAATGTCCATTTTGTGGTTAAGTCACTCTAAATAGTTTTACTATTGATTAGTTACTAAATAAGGATTGTATTGTGCTACGAAAAGACTTAAATTATTGTATCATTAACATATATCCGTCATTGCGGTGACATTTGGTAGATATTGTGTTCCATTACTAATCTCAGAGTTTGTTCTCTACATTAAAGGTGATAAAAGTATCACCACTCTTGTTGAAAGCCTATTTATTATAATTATGTTTCGTCTAAAGTATTAAGTACGTATACCTACTATTATTTGCTACAATATTAATGATGGTAATAAAATGGCAATTAAAAAACAATAAAGAATTTAATAACAATTTTTTTAAGAGGACTAGTTATAAATTACGTAATTGTATTAATGAAATAAATTGCTTTAAATTAAAATAGAATCAATCTTAACGTTTGACAGAATAAAAGATTGTTCAATTAAACAACAATTTATAAATGTCTTGGTAATAAATCTCATCTTTCTGTTTCTGCAATCAATGGAAGTTGAGAAGTTGTTTTTGATTGCAATTTGCTGACTTCACTTATCTTCAGTACTTGTTCAGACATTCTCATTACAGAAACTCCAAGTGTAATTGTACTTGTTGTGTAAGAGTGCTGTAGATTGTATGTTGAGTTAAATGGAGGACTAGTACATAACCTATGTGATGCAATAACACAGAATATCAGGCGCAACGTGCAAACAAACATGATTGGAGCGAACTATTTGATGAACTGGATGCACTGTCTGGATTGGGACACAGTAGCGTCAGAACATTCTCTTTATTATTTGATAGCAATTTAATTTAAACGATTTTCACTGTTCCGCACTGCTCGCATAAAACGCGTTGGTTTCATTGAATAGAACGTGAAAGATAAGGAAAGCGAGAAGGAAGAACTATGCAGCGACAGCTATCGTACGGTATAGTTTATGGTAGGAGTCCACTAGCGATTCGTGGAACTTGTGGTAAAATCTTTGATTGTCTTCCTGCCTGCATCGCCAGTATTATTTCAACGATACTTGCTTCTAGAAGGATTTTAACGTCAGGTAATGGAGCCACGTGGACCACGTGGTTCGATTTTTGTAATATTTGGAATCATTCCCTTGCTTCATATAACTTAACGTAGCTTTCAATATGACCCCACTACTCTCCCCTTGGATGGAGCGTATTTTTCCCTTAAGTTCACAACAAAACTATTTAAAAATTATTGGGTATAAAATAAACAAGTCCGATATTTGTTTATATATTTATTTATAGTTATAAACATTCTGACTTATTGATATTATTAGGTACATTTCTTTTTTAGTTGCGACCAAAGCATGCTCTTCTCCTTGACGTTTCTTTTCTAGTACAATGACGTCTTCTTCATCGAACCACTCGGAAGTCGGTTAGAGCATATCAAACTCACATAGAAATACATTTAGCTTGCTCCCAATGGCCTTACGTAGCTCTGCATACCTTTCAAACTAATCTCTTTCCGATGGGATAAATGAGATGCGGTAGGTGCTACAAGTAGATGCTTACCTCAAATCATGAAAAGTGCTATCATCTGTATTGCCCCACGCGATAGATTCAAAGAGTAATCCTTTGAAATGCATAATATGTCAGTTACTGTCACATTAGACTTTAGACAGTATGACTTTACCTTCGCTTCTCTTATCTTCTATATTTCATTCATAAAGCTTGTGCGTCCGTTAACTTTAGTGTCAACTTTTGGTGCTAGGAGTACAACTAACATTAAATTACTTACTATATACAAATTATTGATGCAAGCGCTGCGTCATTAAAGATAATGTACTGAAAGAATGTTATTATAGTGTCCAACAACCTAAAAACACTTTTGACTTGATTTTTGATACCTATGTTTGAATTGTACCTATGTATTACACCTTATAATACGATTAAACACAATTAAAATCAATATCATGTTCATGCAGCAGTCAATATAAATTAAAATTGACCACAAAGGTGCAGACCGCAAATGTAAAACATAACATACTCACTCTCACCTGTACTGCAACACCACTGAACATGTGGCAAGTGCCAGTCCCTTCCAGTTCCAGTTCCAGTTCTAACTCCAGTTCCAGCAGCTCACGACTCACGTGTTACTGAGCCTCCACGTTCGTTCTATTCGTAGTTCAACTACAACATAATTGCAATCGACGACCTGGAGAAGTAAACAGATTACTGGTAGGGCGGTAGGGTAAAAGTAGGGGTGGAAGGGGAGTGTATAAACATCACATCGCATTCCCAAACTAATAAAATGCAATACTATATATGAATCTATCACAAGTCAATGGGATTAAGTTCATTTAGAAACAGATTCAGTTTTTTTGTAAAGTCTTAATTATTGAGTATTATCTAATTCTTTTATCTTCTGAATATTTGTATAATAATTGTTATTAAGCCCACATCGACGAAGATAAAAATTACCATAATAAAATATAAATAGATGGTTACAACAAGGGTAGATGATGGCAAGGACTAAATGGAAGAAGGAAGTTGTGAGATTGACTGAACTTAAGAAATGAGAACAGATTTAAGGAAGAAGTAT
Organism: Panorpa germanica; assembly: GCA_963678705.1. Lineage (NCBI taxonomy): Eukaryota > Metazoa > Arthropoda > Insecta > Mecoptera > Panorpidae > Panorpa > Panorpa germanica. The sequence continues at coordinate 5,061,962 of OY783220.1, read as the reverse complement.
CAAGATTATGTCAAAAGATATAAAAGAGAATTAGGGGAACAATACAAGAAGAGTGGTGAGGAATGAACGCAGGGATAGCGGGAATTAATTGTGTAATTGGGAGTGTAGTGACCCAAAATGGAAGTAAGGATACTACTTAGGAGAAGGAGGAGGAAGGAAACTAAAAAAGAGGAGTACAAGAATGAACAAAGAAGAATCCGATAAAAAGTGAAAAGGATAAGTGATATAAAAACATAGAACGGCATGTGAACTCACAATTAAATTATTCTTACTATAAAACCTTATGTTTTCTTTTGGTAATTAAGTTGTTTTGCTTATTTGCTATTATTTTTAAGCACTTTCCAAAAATTTTGTATTATCAGGTAAAGTTTTAATCGCATCTAATATTTCACTGTTGCTTTTAAAATTTAATATGATTTAAAGTTCCTAATTCGCCACATCGTCAGATTTATTATTAATTAATGCTGGTGAGCTGGAATTTTGCAATGATTACTTTTCATTTTGGTTATAGTTGACATAATTTTGCGAGACTCGTTTCTGAACCATCTTTTCTTACTTAAATTTAGATAAAGGAAATAATAATCCTTTCTTTTTTGCTGACTTATGTTAATGAAACCTTTGTTCCTCAAATCGGAGTTCAATTAGGAAAATAAATACATCAAAGAAATCCGTAACTTTCTTTTAAATCGCTTTTCATTTTCACATACTTTTTCATTCAAATTAATAAAGCAAGATTATCAAGTAAATGTATTATATCACATTAGTTTTCTCAATATTCTATTTTCTAGACTTAATCGCATTGGCTTCTGAATGGCTCATATGTCCAAACACTAACACTAATATATAAACAACTTGTATTAGTTCAGTACACCAGTCAGGTACACAGATATATTGTAGCCACGTGTACAATGGAAACATAACGGGAATAATCACCGAGCTTTAATGGCCTGTATGAGTGTTAGTGTATCCATGGTTGTGTGATGCATTCGTAGGTCTATTATACTCGTACCTATACTTTGTTTTATGATTTGACGTCTCATTAAGTCAACTAATTATGTACATTTTGATATCAGATAGGGTGTACATGTTTGTACAATTCTTTCGTGATAGTGTTGGTGTAGGAGACCACATTATCATAAAGTTACGTAGATGGAATTTATAAAATAGCAAGTGTAGGAGGAATAGGATGATACCGCATAGTTCAAGATCATAGAACCTTCAAACCTACATCATTTTATCAAAATGAATCGAAATTTTATCGAAATGAAAGCGGGGCCCGATGATATTTTAGCTTTGCTAAAATGACGTAGGTCTGCGGACTCTTTGCGATCTTACTTTATTAAAGAAGGCTATTCTATTTAGCTTGCTCTTGTGTCGATATTAAAAGTTTGGTAGCAAAGGTAGCACGTCGTTATTTTTCTGGTTAAGCAAACAGTTCTTTTCTATAACTATTGCGCATTTATGTGAGGCCAAAGCTTAACTCATAGTCACCCGTATGCATTATTTGGTTTTAAATTGGTTTTAGTTTGGTTTGGTTGGTTTATTTTCACTATTTTTTTTAAAACAAATTTCATATTTTCTTTATTTAAAAATTATTACATAAAGACATTTAATTTTTTTTTTTTTTTTTTTATTAAAAAAGGCTTTGTCTTATTCAACCTGCTTGCCATTACATAAAAACTTTACAATAATTATTTAAAATATTTACATAATAATAATGTCGATATTAATAATAAAATACAGTTTATATTTCAATTTTATTAGCTATTATGAAATTATAGATTTTCTTTGAGCATTCTTCTATACTAATCAGGTAGGATATGTTTGCGGGAAAAAAAGCCTCCTCAGCTAAGTTGTACATCAAATCGTCAATTTCTTTTTTTAATAGTCTGCATCCTGTAGTTACACTTCTTTGCTTGTAGTTAACCTGCCAGTCTATATTACTTCTTTCATTGACAATTATTTTGACATCTTTATAATTCCATTTGATATCAAGAAATTCCCCATTAAGGCAAGCTTCCTTTGCTAGTTTGTCAGCAATTTCATTTCCTTTTATACCAGAGTGACCGGGGATCCATAGGATTTTAATATTTATACCTCTATTCTTTGATTTTAAAAGATATTTTTTAATTGAACAAATCTTGTAGTTGTTATTATTTTTAAAAATGTTGTTGTTTAAAGATTGACATACACTATTAGAGTCTGTGATTATTAATATATTTATAAAAAGACATTTAATACGGCTTATTAAACTGCGTATATTTATAATTAAATAAATGAATGAAACTAAAATAGCGCTATTTAATTGTAATTACAAGTTTATACACATCTTTAAATTGTCAATCCAGAAACGCAAGAATCGGCGTTTGTTGTACGATTGTCGTTTGTCGGTCTTGTTACTTCTCTGAGAGAGAGATGTATCTAAACCAGTGATTCTCAAATAGTTTCTTAATTTCTACAAAACTGTACTATATATTGTTAATTATTTTTAATTATTTACAATGTTAAAAAAGTTTAAGCGTTTATTTAAAAAATTACTTATTAAAAGAGTTTAAAATCACTAAAAATGTGTCACTGTTTCGCGTCATACGTTTAGCCTTCTACATTGCCATCTCTCTTATACAACAAAGTTGAAATGAGAATTTTTTGAGGTTTCACAATATTAATGGAGACTACTAATCAATATTTTAGTTTCTAATCAAATGAATAACAAACAATAAGGTGCAAGACCTTTCCGTTAAGTATCGTTCAAATATGTAAGGTGTATTTGTCATAAAAAAGTTTAACTGTTATGTAACACTTCTTTGGGTAATATGATGTAAGGTTACATAACAAATCTTTAGATATAAATATATGTTTTCTGTACTTAATAACACTTTTTATGCAAGATTATACAATGTTATAAATTAAGTCATTATATTAGTAAAAGATCTTTAGTGTCTTTTGCATTCATTTGATGAACATGTAGAGAATTACCTATGTTAAGCTTCGGTAAAGTAGAATATGTTATGTTAAGTAAAAAGTTTTACGTTATATTGTTCATGACTTTACGTTTTGTGCTTACAGAGACTCGGTCTCTTTTTAGTTAAAATTCTGTTACTTCCTTTCGTCATAATGTAATTTGTTGTACCACTAATGAATTAACTTTTTAGAATCCGTGATCTACTCGTACAAGTAGACTAAAGGTTAAGACATGATGGCCCAGTCATTTAAGCTTAAATTAGGTAAGAATCTCGGAATTCGAGATACCCAGCTGTAAGTCTGTAAATACTTGTATATTGACACCCTAAAAGTTGTCTCAAAACCTACATATGGTAGGGTGTGCGCAACTATTAAATTTCAAGGTCAAAGGTCACAAAAATCGGTTTTTTGCGCTTTTTTTGTAAATATCTCATTTCCTATGGGTTTTTTGCTATTTGTATTTATTATCAATATTGTAGAATACAAAATTCTCTACAAATTTTGTTTAAAAAAATTTTTTATACGGTGAACCGTTTTCAAGATAGAGGGCGGAGAGCGCGCGGTCACAGGATCACTTCAGGTCAACCGGTGCCTCCGGTCGAAAACGCGCCATATATAGTTGATGAACTATCGATAAATCAATGATTATAAATATTTGTCAATTTTTATTAACTATTATATTATATTTTATCATTTTCTTCATGCATTAAATCTATATCTATTCAATAATACTGATAACCGTTTCCTAAAATTAAAAAAAAATTAAGAGATATGGTCAGATATGGTCATCGAAAAAAGTCTCATGAAATCGATGAAAACCGAAGGAGGAGTATCTCGTGGTCGAAGTACGAAAGAAAGTGTTTTGTGTAAATGGGTATATGCTATGTACGCCACAAATACTATTTGTGAGGAAATGGAGAAGTTCTGTAATATCTCATTGGTGTCGACCGAGCAACACGTAGATTCCAGAGACTCAAGAGTAAAAAAAGACAATGCTGACGTAAATATACTATTTGATTGGTTTAAACTCCATGATCCTTTTCCTAATACTACGCAGTTAATATCGATAGCTTCTGGAATTGTTGGAAATGAGCAAATTAACTGCCACAGAGCTTACGAAATTGGATTATAGTCTATGAAGAAGATCACCGGCTTATCATTTAATGAAATAAAGTTGAAACGTTCCGAAAAAGTAATGCCGCTTTCCAGTGTTAACAAATCTGTAAAAATAAATGATTGTAAAGTTGCAGTGGATCCATTATTACTCTTCCAAAGAATTACTGTCAGCAAACAATTTGAAAGTAATCTTGAAGAATATCTTCAGTATGAATTGAGTCCGTATCCAACAGCTCTATTTGATAATGATGGCATGAGAAAAACAACAAAATCGTCATTGTATGACGTCATTATGCCCAATTGATTTTGTTCTCAATGAAAATAATGTGACGTTCATTATTGATGGCGGATTTCTTCTTCATCATGTTGTATGGAGCAGAGAAGATACTTTTTCTATTATTTTTGATAAATACATGAATTATTTACAAAGGCATTACAGTTCCAAAATAATTGTTGTATTTGACGGATATTCAGACTACAGCAAGAACGTAAAAGCTATGGAGCAGCAGAGAAGAACTGCTGCACTTTCAAAAACGTATGAAGTATGTTTCGATGAAACAATGGTTGTACCAGTTACACAAGAAAAATTCTTATCAAATCGAAATAACAAAGATATGCTCATTAATATGTTAATTGAAAAATTACAAGCTGCAAATATTACTACTAAATCATTTCTAAAAGTTTTTGAGAAACTGACAAATTTGGATGAACTAGCTGCAGCATTCGAGGAAGAAAATTGTTCGGCCCAGAGATTATTAGAGAGTGGAACTCAAACCTTATTGGCAGTCTATAATGCTCCGAAATCTGTGAAAAGTCTCGATCATCTTCGTTATAGGCATTACGTCAAGTCTATAAAACTTAATAAACCTGTGCAGCTTTCAAATATTCCACCAACAAGTACAGCTGCTCATCAACATTTCAAACGTGTATATTATCAAGTTCAAACTTGGTTAGGGCATGATTTGGAACCCCAGGTATGGGGTTGGGCAATGCGAAACGATTTTCTGGAGCCTATCATGACAATTTTACCACCTGCTCCAGAAGATTTGCTAAATACAATTTACTGCAACTGCAAGAGTGGTTGTGGTTCGCGATGCGGATGCAGGAAAGCGGGCTTGCAATGCTCTTTAGCTTGTGGCCAATGTAATGGGCAAGCTTGTCTCAATGCTCTACCATATCAGAGCGACATTAACGAAGATAGAACCTTTGACCCAGAATTCATGGAAGAACTTGAGACAAATGTCGTTGAAGACGATAATGAAGACCAGTTTGAAATTTACCAGCAGCCAGAAGACGACGATGAAGAGGAAGAAGATGATTAAAATTATAAATTGTAGTTTTTGTACCCTTTATTCCATTTTTTTACTTTTAATAAAAATATGTGTATTGAATGATATTTTTTAATAAAAAGATTAATTCATAATTTATTTGTTTTTTTTTTTCATCATATAAGAAGTTATTAATATTAATTAGGTAAAAATTCAAATATAATTCCTATATTTTCATTAACAATTTCTGCAATTACATGGACAGGTAAGTGTTGTTAAATAAATTAATACTGAATAAAAAGTGGATAGGTTGGGAAAAAAATGATAAAATATAATATAATAGTTAATAAAAATTGACAAATATTTATAATCATTGATTTATCGATAGTTCATCAACTATATATGGCGCGTTTTCGACCGGAGGCACCGGTTGACCTGAAGTGATCCTGTGACCGCGCGCTCTCCGCCCTCTATCTTGAAAACGGTTCACCGTATAAAAAAATTTTTTAAACAAAATTTGTAGAGAATTTTGTATTCTACAATATTGATAATAAATACAAATAGCAAAAAACCCATAGGAAATGAGATATTTACAAAAAAAGCGCAAAAAACCGATTTTTGTGACCTTTGACCTTGAAATTTAATAGTTGCGCACACCCTACCATATGTAGGTTTTGAGACAACTTTTAGGGTGTCAATATACAAGTATTTACAGACTTACAGCTGGGTATCTCGAATTCCGAGGTGAACTTACTATAATGACTGGGCTATGAGGTTGAGAAGCGAGTTGTAACTGCTGCTGTCGCCGTCGGGTGTAATGGGTGCTGGTGTCGGTGCCATTGCTGGACTACTACGAATATTGCTAGTGTCAGGCCGTCAGACTTTCAGACCGTCAGGGTGTTGGGGGTGTTGGAGTGTCGGAGACATTGTCGTTCTGCTTTCTGTTCTCTTTATACCACCCTTAAATCTAATATTCTCCTGTCTTTTCCCACTTTTAGTACTAGTACATTCGCCTGTTCTGATCAATATCATTTTATTCTACATCGTTCTCGCTCTCGAGGGAGAAACAAGTAAAGTGGGCGGACTTTGTACAGTGTAATAGAAAAAAATATTTAATAGCCGCTAAAATAGTTTACGTATAAGTAATTAGACGATAATGATGATAGGCAGATGCATACTGTATGTATATTTACAAAGACAGACATACAGAGAGAGAGAGAGAAAGAAATAAAACAGTTATACCCTGCGTACCGGTAGGAAAAAAGGAAGTGCAAAATGAGAGCAACCTTTTTACGAAAAGAAAACGTCATTATTGATATTAGCGTGTTTTCGAAAGGTCCTGAATATATATTTTTGAATTTATTAATTTAATCTATGTGTCCTTGGACTTTACATTCTTCTAATATTACATCACGTGTTTATATTTCATTACCAAATAAGACTAAAATCTATTTTAACTTATCATTACTCTTGTCTCTATAATTTCTTGTTTCCTACTCCTCATTGTTTTTCTCCCTTTATTTTTTTTCTTTCTTTTTGCTTGCACCTCCGCCATTCACCTCTTGTCTTCCTTATCTGCTCTCCGCAAATCTTTCCTTTCCTTTTCCCAATCCATCCCAAAATAGCATTTTCCTCTCATCTGCTCCAACGTATATTTCTCTCGCTTATACATTCTGCAATCGCTTCCAATTCTTGCCAATATCTCATTATCTTATGAAAACAACTGATTCCCTCCTTCATAACGTTTCATCTACTTTGTCTATAGTATCCCTCCCTTGGAGGATTTTCATCAGGTTGATTTCGTTTTCTAATCTCTGTCACTACACCTGCATTGTTTCTCTTCCTCTACTCCCCAGTATCTATTTCCCCTTTCTTCATTACCAAGTCTAAATCTTGCAATCATTTCTTTTCCTTTTACCCTTGTTTTTCTAGGTACTGCGGTATTCCTTTCGTCTATAACTTGTATTGTCCCTTCCTTCATCCATCCTCCTCATCCTATCCTGTTTCTGAACCTCTGAAACTCTTTTGTTTATCATACTTCTTACCTCCTTACACTTACTCCTCCTATCTCCATTGCCGTTATCACTCTTCCTTCATAATACTGGCTTCCTCTTTTTATCCATCTTGTAATACCTCCATTTCTCCATCAGCAAAGTACATCCATTTATATAACATTTGTCATTTCCCACAAATTATTTACTAATGTTCATTTAACAGTTACTATAGTTTACAATTTAATTTAAAAACTTTTAAACATAAATATTTATAACATGCATCGGGCATTAACATTACATAACCAGATGCAATGCTCCTAACCGGAAATAAAGTTCAACACTTGTTCTACTTCCGGAGAACCTGCACTTCTCTGTAGACTGTACAATGAACCTACTACCGTTAGATTTATATAGGTCATTTATTTAACCAGCTAATCTGTGATATTTATTTTAAATTGCTTGTACAGAAAAAGTTACATAAATAATTTTTTAATAATGAATAAAGGACCTTATTCGTGCTATGTTTTGTTTGCGTATAATTAGCTATTTTCTGCTAAATAAAGAAGTAAGGGTTGGTGGTATTTATATCCATTGATTCGAAGAACAGATAATGCCTTGTAAGATTTTGTAAAATCACGTATTATGTTCTTAAGAGCTTTATTCGAAACTTTTGTAATGTTGGAGCTTTATAAAATATTTAATTAAAACATTTAAAATTTATTATGTTTGAATTAAGCTTACTGGTGATACTATACAAAGCTGATTAAGTTTATCTTAATTCAATAATTTGCATATATTAAATATTTATAAATAAAATTAACTACCAGGTAATATTGTTGTTTGGCATCGTTGTAAGCAACGTATGTTTCTTTTATTTATAGTCTAAATAGAATTTGGTCTGTGTCGTAGAAAGATATAGATATAAGACAGCGCTATAGGAACACGTTAAAACAAAGAGACACCTCTAATAAAAATAACGGCACAGTTGTCGAGACTATATGTGATTAATGCCAGGCTACAGTGTCTTCCGATCTCTGGATCTGCGCGTTTTATTTTCTGTATTTGGCTGTTATTTATATTATGTAGTCACACAATCACACAATCATAAACTTATTAGGCAGTGGTGTAGTTTACATATATGAGAGCACGTTATCATGAAATCTGGCAACACAGGAAATCCGTCGACAGTAAATAAATATAGAATAACTCTGAGTATATTAACAAACACCAGGGATAGTAATGATAAAATATTCGTTTATTTTATAATTACTCATTTCCTTAATATTTCCTCTCGCAATTAAATGTATTTTTTGCTTCTATGTTTATAATTCCCATAACCAGTAAATGGAATTAGTTTTAATTAATTAAAAAATTTAATGAAATAAATAAAACAAAAAATATTTTTATTTATTGTTCCTAATTACATTTTAAATGATTCTGTTTTCTTTCTTTACCATAAAACGAATCAAAACAAAAAATTAAATAGCTATGTATGTTCCGCAAATCCCAACATCTGCCAGAGATTTATATCTAGTCGTTAATCGAAGAAAAAGTACTCCCTCCGTCAGGCCCCGTCGCATCGCGCAATACGGTGCTGTGCTGCTGCATGAAATAAATGCTGGCAGGGAGCACTGGATGGTAGTGCTTGCTAAACTGTGTTCTGCGTCGCAACTTGTTACAAATGTTTAACAATATTATAAAAAACCGTAACTACCTACTGAGAGAATTAGCTAAACCGAACTTGACTTTCTTAAGGCGTGCGTAAGACGTTATTTGCTGTGCTCTGCAATTCTTTCTCATAATTAAAAAGTGTTCTCGAAAAGTTTAAGAACCATTGATATAAGGAGATAGAAAATGAGCATCTTGTCTTGGTAATGCGTGGTTATGGCAGAAAGGTGCTATAAAAAAGTGTCCATTGTCATAAATTGTAACAAATGACATTTAGAAAAAGAAAGTTACGTATAAATGATAACGCAAGATATGAAACTGTGCAATCAGTAAACTGCTGGAATTTGAATGAATCGTTTATTAAAGGTTAAATGATAATTAAGTTCTGTTTCCAGCCTAATACTTAAGCATTTCTTAATAAATTCTCCATATTTATGACAACAGTAACCATGAATACATCATTCTTGTTGTCGGGATATAAAGTATAAAAAAAGCAGAATATTATTATGGGCGATAAAAAGCTTCGTGCCTAGGAAGCCCGAGAAATAATATATAAAAAAATAAATGCTCCATATCTACGTTATACTTTTTCTTTAGTTTTACGCCGATTTTAATATTTTGGGTCATATTTGTTTAGTCTCCTTATATCTTCTTAATCAAACCAGGAAATAGTGAGACTTGTTGATTCCACCACTTTCTGACATTATTCTGCTACGCTGCTATGTTAGTTGAGTATTAATTCATGGGCGAGTTAGTGAACGCATATTTATCGCAGAAGTTAGTTAACTTGGACCAAATAACTAAGGACCAATAAACTAAGTCTAGGAAAAATTTATTATTTATTAATTACAGATTTGTCCAAAAACACGGAGGTTAGAGTAGAAGAAAAAAAAGTCTAAGAAAAAATAAAAAAAGTATTAGTCAAGGCTAAAGAAATTGAGTAAATCGATGATGAAAGGAAGAAGAGGATGAAGAAGCAATTGAGGAAGACATAGAAAATGAAGAGGAAGATAAAGAAAATCTAGATGCTAAGGAGGAAGAGGAATATAATGAAAAGAGAAATCAGAGGATGTAAAACAACGAAAAAAAAAGAAGAAAAAGAGAAAGGAGTAAAAAGGAGAATAGTGGAAAGCCAATGGTTGATTATTTGCGCAGTTTGTTGAAATGGAAATGGATCAGAATACAGACGGTTACAGAAAAAGAAATAAATCTAATTCTGTACTGTGAGTTCAACAACAGGCTTTATATGTGTCGGCTTTAATGATGGCAATGAAATACATAAAACATAAGTTTACATTTTAATTACACACATATCATTAGATATTCCCTGATTATATTCATATATACTTCATAACGTGAAAATAATATCCTGTATATATGACATTACATACTATGTACAATTGTACATGCAGCAATGTACACACCTTTGCATTTACCTTCACATAGTGTAAGTTTTACATCACAACAGCATATACATAAGATATGCAATATATATATATATATATATATATATATATATATATATATATGTATATATATATATATAAATATATATACCTTAAATTTAGTATGCATGTATATACAAATATTTTTTGGGTAATGTCAGTATTTCACTTCTACGAGGTACTTCAAAGAAGAAGTGTTTAATCTTCTAACAAAGATCTTATTGAATCAGCACATAATTAAAATTTTCAATAACATTATCAGGAACTATTGTAATCGCAAACCAATAAAAGTGGTTTATCTATTACATGTATAAAAATTACGTAATGGTATCAACAAAATAAAAACTGTTAAAAAACATTATTCATTGCTGAATTTTTCCTAATATTTGAAGAATTTGAACTATACCAACCATTTACCAACTCACTCACCCAGAGAGTGAAAATAAATCGTAAGCTTCTATTGAATTGTATGCAGCTGTATAGACTGTTTATATAACATACTTTTAGCAGCACCTTTCACAGGAAATGCAGTGAGAGATAAAGAGCTTTTCACACCTCACCTATGCTCTTGTTATCTGAGTTACACCCCCTTACCCACCTCCGCCTTGTAGACATACACCTATATAGAATATATCACCACATATGAATTCTTTACTATACGGTTTAAGTAGGTAACACCTGAAATACTTTTAAGAGATATTGTGCTAAAGTTGATAAACTATTAAATGTATATGAACAGAGTGTCTAGTGAGAAAGTACAACTTTAAAAAGTTGAAGTATCTCGTTCTATACGCCTTGTGTGCTAGCTTGTAATAATAATTTTTTGCAGAAGTTGGAAAACTCTTTTTACAATTTGATACTCGTAACAACTAATTAGAAAATGCGATGCAGAAGACGCAGTAGTCTAGAGATAGTACTATTATTTAGAGCACACAAAATACTTATGATATATATTTCTTACATTCATGTAATATTCTTCTTAGACAAGACTTAGATATAAATTATTTAAAAGGGTCTTATTTTTTATATTGTACAGTTCATATTGGAAAAGTTCAGCAGTGACTTATGTTTAAAATAAGTTGTGCCGTATGTATCTACGATACTATGAAAAAGCTCTACCTCATTCATTTGTTTCTAATATAAATAGAAGAGAAACACATTAATTCATTTGTAAATTTACCTATACAGTTCTTATAACCTCTTTTATGCATAAGTCGCTACTAAGCTCTCGTGATTTTAACTATAGTTATTTTAAAAGCATTTATTCCTTTAAAGCAGCTAGTAAAGATTTTATAATTCTTAAAAAGATATTTTTTCGAAAAGCAATTTATATTTCGAAAAGCAACAAATTGGTCACAAAACGTTTGTATTATTTAAAATCGTTTACGTTATATGTAACAATTCTTATGTCAGATAAATCTTAAATACACGTAACTGTGTAGAATAATAACGTTTTAGTGCTTAGCAGAATAATTGTATAGTTATAATATTTAATATAAAAAATGCTCGCACTCATTTAGTAATTATTACATTTTATTTTTGTAAAGTTCTATTTTGCTTGTTTTGAACTTCAAGTCGTATTTCTGCTCTTTTATGTGTTTTTTTTCGTTTGCGCAATAAATAATACAATAATTTTATATTCGTATTACATTTTGAAGAGAGATACAGCTGAGAACGAATATAATACAATTTAAAAAAAACAAATTCTTATAAAACTCTGACTAAAAGAACGATCATACATCAAGATATTAAACTAAAAATATTTCACAATGGTTATTTGAATGAAAGATGGAACACTGCTATAGCCACAAGCAACGGAGTCGTTGGGTTAGGACTCTTCTACATTCGAGCAGACCACGTGCGACCACCAAGTATCATCGACTCCGCTCTGACAGCAGAGCAAACTTCTAGCTTAATATTTAGGCGGCAGTAGACCACTGTTGTCGCACAAGAATACCACTTAGTTGGGATTGAGTCGCAGATATGAAATAAACGTTGGAATTCGAATATTATCAAGATTCTATTGCAAAAGTAGCACCTAGATTATAAACAAATATTTGGAAGCAGAAAGAGCCTGAAAAAACCTGTTTAACTTTATCAATAATTCTAATTTAATCTCTTTTCTTTAAATACACATACTTGTATTTATAAATGTAAATTATAAATTATATATTACAAATGTTTATAAATGTATCGTTTTTAGTGCGAATAACTATCCAGTTGATGCACTTTAACTAAGTGAGAACGATGTCGATAAATTTCGGATTCAAAAGGTCAGAACGTAGACATTCAGAACATAGACATTCAGAACATTCAAACCAACATAATCATGCGATTAAAGTCGAGCGTATTCCGTTTCAGTGTGTGATCAGCCTTACAATACAGCTCAGTTACTTGTGTAAAGTAGGTTACCTTTATTCTGACATTTCGCTGTTGTTTGGTATTTACTAAAAGCCTCCTTTAAATTCATCTAAACCCTTCAAAATGACGCTGATATTATTTCGTTTCTTTTATTTCATTTCTTGTGATCATTTTTATCTGTATTGCAAACAATTTTACGCAACCCCATGTAAACGTAACGCAAAATGTATTATAAATGTTATAATTTGGAGAATAAAAAGAATAATTTTTTACGTTCAAACAATATGTAAAGAAAAGCCGTAGATCCCTTCCTAAAAAGAACTTTGATGAGATTAAAAGAAGAAGAAAAACGAAATATCATGTTGAATAGAGAAAGGGCGGAAGTTACTTACAGGTAATATATTTCAGTTCATTAATCAATTATAATTGAAAATGTTGGAAAAGTTTTCAATACGATTACATCACCAGGCAGAACCGGTTGGAGAATATTATTGTTGCCCTTCTGAAACTCTAAAAACAACACCAGCTTATATTGTAAAATAAATTACGAGTATATAGAGAAAACAACTCAGATAGAAAAACATTCCGTTAAATATGTTTAAGCTAAAGGTAGTTCTTGACTTACGACATAAGCTGATTCAGGAAAATATTTAAGAAAAATAAAATTTTCAAAAAAAGAAAACTATTATTTAACATAACTAACGAGGGTACAATGACAGATTAAGACCTCTGCAGCTTTTGAGAGCTTCTTTTTATATGTTCTCGACTTACGACCAAAATCTAAGAACCCACTTCCGTTGCAAGTCGTGGACTACCTGTATAACTAACAACCTGCGCTTGGAACTAAGAAATTTTTACAAAATATATTTTGAGAAACACAATACGTTATGAGATTCTAAGTTTGATCCAAAGTTGTAACAGACATTCTAGTTTATGCCAATTTGAATTAAAATATTTAAAAATAATATCCCTAAAAAAAATTTAGTTAAAAATTTTAGCTAAAATCAGAATACCGTGAATTTTACCTCTTAAACATACTGCGCCGGCTCTGTCGCTAAGCATTTTACTTATTACATAAAGAATATAGCAGAATGCAGAAAATATATCAGAAATAAAGGAAGGTTGTTTTATTAAAATAGAACAAAAATTCACTTCGTTAATCATTCAAACTTCTAAAATATTTAATGAAGAAAAACTGATAAAAAATATCTATGCGTTCGCCATAGTCGAGTTCTTAAAATTAAACTATTATCATGAACAAAAAAGACGAAGCGATAACACTTACAAATTATTTTGGTTAATAGCTTTATTAGGGTTCTCTCGGGCTAATCTAGGGCTAGGTACCAACACAATAAATCAACAAATTATTTTAAAACTGCAGACCTATAAATTACTCGTGTAAGTTTGTTTCAATGACATAATTTTGTTTCTTATAAACTAAAGAAAACTTCATTAATATCCATGAACTTAAACTTTTTTAATTTAACAATTAAACCAACTCTTTGATAAATATGTTACCGCAATATACCCGTACTTCCTTGAGCTGTAATGCAACACCCAACACGCAAAGTGGAGAAGGCATGCTGATATATAAAAACATAAAGTTAAGAAAGTTTTTGAAACACTTGATTTCAGTTCTTATATAAAAAAGAAATTGCAGTTCGTTAAAAGTTATACTTATGCATGTATTTCATATGTCGTGTTGAGATGTACTTAAGTAATATAAAGAAAATCTAAGATCTTAATTAGCATAATGACTTCTACCGTTTAAATTCTTTTGAAGTAAGGTGTTCCATGAAAATCAATTAATGTGGATAATTAAATAAATTAAAAGAAATTTTATTCATTCCTTAAATAAAGAGATAATGCAATCTGTCTGTGAAGACATTTAGCAATATATATGTAATGCAGAATAAGCTTGTACGGTGTATGTCCAATGACATATCCGATGTTCAAAGAACACAATAATTAGATTAGACTAATTAGGTCTTGTGGAGATTTTCATTTGGTTTGTATGTATATATATATTTATTCATTTTTTAATGCGTGCCGCTTCTTCCCACATTAAATTGTTAATTTCATTTCATTAAATTAACTTACAACTATTGGTAAAATCTATTATTATTTAACACTACTGACACCTTTTTCTTCTTCTTCCCCTTATCATTCTTTCTGTAATCTATTCCTTTACATAACCATTTTAAACTCCATGATTATCTCTCTTTTCCTCTTTCTTCTTTCTTTTTCTCTGTACCTCCGTCATACACCTTCTTTCTTCCTTATTGAGTCCTCTCAGCAGCTCCTCTTTCTTCTTTTCTCTAACAATCCTAAACTCGTCTTTCCCTCTTATATGCTCCAACGTCTTCCTTTAATTTATTAAATACTAAATTATTTTATCGATGTCTTAAGCCCTATTCACAGCTAAGCTTTTACTTTAATTTCGAGTTTCAATTTTAGTTTTATGTGGTAGTATGTTTTAGTTTTTATTTTAAATTACTTAGTCCACAAAATTCGTCATGCAGCAATAATATTCTTTAATTAGTATTAATCGTTAATTATTATTTAATTTATTTATTTCTTTTCCCTGTTTTCTTATAAATTTAAGTCAATGCAATAATTGTTAATGAATACAGTTATGTTTAGTTTGGTTTAACTTTTATTTTTGTTCTATTTAACAACATTTTTATTAATTAGTTTAATTTCCGATAGGCGTCAAGTGATGCTACCGCCGCTAAGGTAATTTTAAGAGTGCAGATAGACCTTACAAACATTCATATGCTTTGTGAAATAAACTAGCGCGAAAGTGTGGATACTTGGTACTAATGTTATTTGCTTGAAGTAGAAATAAAGTAGCAGGGACAAACTTTTCTAAATCATAAATCAATGCCTGGATTAAGAATACTTATTTGTTTAAGTACTAAATAAATATTAAAAATTTTGTGTTATCTATAACTAGTTAGCAGACAAAATATCAGTAAAATGTGTTTAATAAGAATAAGGATTTTGATAGTTTTAATAAGGCTGAAAGTTCAAATATTCCACTATAAAATGTCGGTGTATTCTTTGCTACAACCCACGGAGAAACAAGTAAATGTTAAACTGTTAACAAGATGAAGACAAATTTCACCCCACTACACAGAATATTTCATCCTGCAGTGACCTTTGGCTTGTGTCACAACACTACAATTATGTATTCCGCAGCCCCCACGTGACCTGAATCACCTTTACATTCAACCCGCTGTGAGCATAGTGGATCACCATGGGGCTACAAGAATGAGCGAAGGTGTGGTAAAGGGTTGGGGGTAGTTACGAATAGGGCCGGACATCAAAGGTACTAGGTTTAATGGGCCCTAAAGGAGGGCTTCCATTTTAGCAATAAATACTGATAACGTTTTTGAAAGATACAATTGCTTTCTACCCCATTGCAAAGAAACGTGTAATAAATATGATTTAATTTGGTCTGATCTGAGAAAAAATTGTTAGCTTTATATTTGTCTCCGCTTATTCAAGATATTCAATATACATCGCTAAACACAGTTAGCTATATGTATTTGAGGTTTATCTAACATAACAAAACTTATCTGTTACGTAAACAATTTTACCTAATATACAACGTTTTATGACCTCTTAAAAAAGGCTTCTTGAAGAAATAAGTGTGCCTAAATGACAAATAAAACTTCTAAAGAGACTCTTAGAATTACAGCAAAAACACTTTTTTAAGAATTAAACACTTTTAAAATAGCTTTAAACTTATAATTTAAATTTTGACGACACGGTGTGCGAGAGCATTTTTGATTGACGCTGATTGTTGTGTCTTTGGGTTCAATCCTCGAACCATTTTTTTAAATTTACACTACATTTCATGCCTTCTATATATTTTATTGCATGTGACGTCACAACGCTTCTAATCCTATACATCACCCCTCCCTTCCCCTTCATTCACAATGCCACATAATTGTGTATGAGTCTACGACATTCGGAGTAATATGGACGTTAAATTTCAGTTTAATTTAAATATTAATAAGTTCTCTTTAAGTAAAATATTACATTAATGTAATGTTTATGTTTTCTGTCTAGCGGGTATGGTGTTGTGCTATGCCTCCAGGCCCCTTAATATGCATTGCCGGCTCTGGTTACGAACATAGACTACAGTACAACGGGGTACACTCAATTACACTAACGATATTACTCTTGACACCCCCGCATTCCCTTTGCCGTTATTCTTTATTCACCTGCCGCATTCAATGCTGAGTGACACAGTTACCACGAAGAATACACAACCAGAACAAACGCCAGAACCGTTGCCGAAGCCAGCACCGGAGCCGGAACCAAACAAACGATGAGTTAACTTAATTGGAACTAGAGAGAAATCTATTGCACTTAAATAAAGAAACTTTAAAAGTTATAAAATAGCATAGTAGTTTGTACAGGGATCTGTCCCCTACACTTGTCCCTGATCTTACCACCCCCATAAAGACAGATATATTTTATGAACTTCATTTGAAATATAATAGTTTTAGAACTTGATTTAGAATGAAGCTACGACAAGAGTCGTTTTTAAATAATAAATTTGGTAAAGTTAGTCTTAAATTAAATGATATTTTCGTATAGATGTTAAAGTTACTTATAACAAACTATATATTTACAAGTTAAAAATTGAGACTACTTAAAAAACGTCTTGAGCTATAAATTGTGACAAACTGGTGCCACTGAATGGAACTGTTTTGGCCGATTCTCTCTTTCTAGCCTTTACGGTTTTTTCTAGTTGTTTGCTGTTCTTCCCTCTCAGATGAGAAGTGGTGGATCCATGGTTATCAATTGACGAAGAAACGCGTCTGTATTACGTCAAAACATCGCCAAACTCTCGACTAAGAGCCAATTTCTCAATAGCCAGTTAACTGTGATATTATAAAGCATGGTTGATATTATTTAATATAAGCTCTCTATTTCTATGATGACTATGAGAAAGCTCTGTTCAAAGTGGGTGCCGCGTTTGCTTACTGTTGACCAAAAACGACAACGTGTTGATGATTCTGAGCAGTGTTTGGCCATGTTTAAACGTAACAAACCGGAATTTTTGCGTCGATATGTGACAATGGATGAAACATGGATCCATCACTTCACTCCGGAATCAAAACGATCGTCATCTGAGTGGACAGCAACTGGTGAACCTCGTCCAAAGCGCCCGAAAGCACAACAATCGGCTGGAAAGGTTATGGCCTCGGTATTTTGGGATGTGCGTGATGTAATATTCATCGACTATCTTGAGAAAGGAAATACCATTAACAGTGAATATTATATAGCGTTATTGGAGCGTTATTGAAGGCCGAAATTGCAAAGAAACGACCGCATATGGCAAAGAAAAAAATTTTGTTTCATCAAGACAACGCACCGTGTCACAAGTCAATCAAAACAATGGCAAAACTACATGTATTGAACTTCGAATTTCTCCCACATCCACCGTATTCGCCAGATTTGGCTCCCAGCGACTACTGCCTGTTCGCAAACCTGAAAAAAATGCTCGCCGGTAAGAAATTTCGCACGCATTAAGAGGTTATCGCTGAAACTGAGGCCTATTTTGAGGCAAAAGATAAATCGTTCTACAAAAGTGGTATTGAATGATTGCGTTGCTCTTGATGGAGATTACGTTGATGAATAAAGCTAATTTTGAACTGACTGATTTTGAAAAAACTGTGTTTTCTTTGTTACGCCCGGGACTTTTCAGCCCATGTGTTAACTATAGGTTGCATTTTTCGATAGGCAACTGTAGTAGATCTTTGACAAAGCTACAATTAAAATATCCATTTTATGTCATGTTCCTAGTTATGCCACAATTCAAGTTTAAATGACTACTACATCTGAAATTTGTTACACGTGAAAAATGGCACTAAACGATGACCCACAAATTTGACTTAAATCAGTAATTCTTATCAATCACTCCTCATATATCAATTAAAAATAGTAAATATTTTAATTGTTTAACCTTTTCAAATAAATACTTTAGCCTTATCCTAACACAAATCAATTGGTTAAGCAACCTTTAGAATAATGTAACAAAAGTGAATAAAAACCACCCCACGTATATTTCCACAAGTTTATGAACAATTCCACGTAGGGGTAGTGGTAGTAGGGCATCACGCTGTACTTTAATCGCCATACAGTATATTGCGCGGATGGAATGTGTGAGCTGGTAAATATGTATGCCCAAATTAAACATTAAACAACTACAAGCAGGGGATGTGAGCACTCGTGTGAGGATGAAATCAACAACGATTGCTTTGTGGTGTTGTGGCCCATTTAGCGTTAAGAGAAGGGTGCTTTTTATATAAGGACAGGGGTTTTCGTTAAATAAATGCAAAACATTTTTTTTTGATAGTTATTAAATAGTTTTTTTATCATGGTTGAAATAGTTTCCTGGATCCACAGGAATTTGTATTTTCAGGTCTTTGTAATTACGCCTCACGTAAACAGAATACACTACTGCCCAACAAACAATTTGGATCCGAAGCGTATAAAATTCGAGAACGATATTCTAGAACTTGACCTAGTATAGGAATCGACATTTGGGCGAGATAGGGTGACTTATGGACAACAAAAAAAGAATCTATCCATTTCGAAGACATTTTGGATCAAAACGGAGATAAGAGATTCAGCAGTAAAATTTCTTTTCCTGGACGTACCCAAACGTACAAATATATTTTCTACCTGTGGCTTAGAATATTCCTCGAAAAATCTTACTTAAATTGCTATAAAATGTTTGTAGGGTGTCAGTCACTTAATTTTATTTATTTATTTAATTGCTCGCCTCTCGACGTTAAAATTACTTCCTGATTCTTTACAGTCTCTTTGTATTATAATTTTAATAATAAAAATAGAAATCAACAATAAAAAAATATATATTTATTTGAAATATATATTATTTCGTTTTTATGTTTTTCGCCGTTTGTCACTTCGTTTCATGTGCTTTGTCATTCTCCACTTTTTGCTTTCTCCCCTATTGGCTCATTTCTATCTTTGTCACTCTCTTCTTGTTAGTTTCACACTTTTTCTTTACTTTTCTTTATACTGTTGAAGATCTAAATACGAATCTTTGCACCGATAGCGGCTACAGGCAGTCTGCGACCATCACACTCATGAACGCTTTATAATAATTATTACGTAAGTTAACAATACTTCATTGCCCCAACTGGCTGATGCTGAATACGGGCATAACGTTTCAGTAAAATTCAGAAATAAAATCAGCGTAGGAGCTGTACTGCGAACGCTATTGTACGTTAGTGCTCTCTAATCATTTGAGCTACCACCGCTGCTGATAACTCGTCAGTTACAATCGAAGATATTTATGGTTTGAATAGTATTTTTGTAAAGATTTTTCCAAACTGGTTCTCGCCACAAAACAATACATTATAATAAAGTATCAAATCAAATTATATTGACTGGACATATATTTTCCAAACCAGTAAATTAATTCGTCTTTATTAATTCTTACATGACACGCCCATGGCTTTAGAAATGCGGCCATAAAGTAAATGTTTAAAGCAACTATACCGTTGAGATTATCCTTTAAAACATGAGGGTCTTTAATATTAAGCTAAACATGGTTTGAAAGCACAAACAGTTTGTTTTAAAGCCTGGTTCTCGTAACTACTATCATTTATCTGTCTTAACTAATTAAAATAGAGTATCATTGTGATAGAGCTTTATTTTTCTAACATATTTGTTTGTTGTAAATGCATTTTATTCATTTCTAATCATAATAGTAAATTTATATTTTAACTAAAGGATAAGTTCTATCGTTTGCTTGTTGTACTACTAGCAAAATTTGACTGAAATTTTACACAATTCAGTAAGTTACAAGTTAACGTTGTAATCTAGTCCAAGACAAAGTAAATGTGCCCACATTTTATATAAACAGAGGAGCATCAGCATTCATTTGATTTAAAATACTGTAGGTGCATTGCTCTAAATGTAAAATAAAATAATTACATAATATAAAAGCTAAAAATTGTAATATTTATTAGTCATTTCTATAAAAGTGTATTATATATTGATAAAGGTGACTACCAGAACCTCAAATGTCTAATAACTCCTTATATTTGAGGAGACAATAATTAACAACTAAAAAAGTCGTTTTGCCTCTATAATTATTAAAAGGATTCAACGTTATTCGAAATTTCGTTATAACGAAAATTCTAATGCATAGTACGTCACATCAGACCTTATGCAATCTCCTTTGTAGAAAAAAGTGTGCGTGTGAGACGTCATTTACTACTAACAGCTACGTTGTGTATCTCATAAAATATTATATTGCGAAGGTTGTGAAATAACGAAAAAATAATTTGGATTACTTGTTTTTTCTGTGACGTATTATGCATACCAAAAACAGGTAAAACTTCGCCAATATACATATACTAAAATTTATTTCATTAGAAAAAAAAACACCCCTTAAATAGAATTCAAAAGCCTATTGTTTTAAGTAAATAAAGCTTTTCCAACAAATACTTTTAATGTTAGTGTACCTTTTGAACTAATTCACAAAGTTGTGAATTTAATTCTAACATTATAGTAACACATAATGGGTGTTAGCAAAAACACTAATCACCCTGTATAACATACGAATATGAACATTTATATAATAACTGAAATCATTAAGCAAAGTTGTTATTGTAGTTTAAAGTACACAGAGTTTGGAGTTGCATAAAGTACGTCATTATTATAGATTTCTTGCCACCTCGAATCAAATACGAATAGTGTTGAATAAATGTCACGTTTACTAAACATATGGCAACACTATTGCTATGTTTTATAGGTTATGTTAAATTATACTTGAAATAAATTACAGAGACTTGTAGAATTTAATTTATTTATGAAACTAATCACTACTATATAAACTACATAAATGAATCTATTAAAATAATCTTTTTAGCGTCTTAATAATTGATTTTCAAATTTTATTGCAAACGCAAACATGTCTTAATTAATTTTTAATTTTTTCTTAGTTTTAATCTATTATTTTATAACTATCTGAAAACTTTTCATCCTAAAAAGGTATTCTTCATGTTTTATAATCTTTAAAAAGGTTTTTTTAAGAAGTTTTATGAATACGCTAATGCGCAAAAGGATAGACTACGACATTATTAGACGAGATATTAACAGATTTTCAGAAAGCAGTGAAATAGTTGTTTAGTAGGTCAAATCGTTTACATAGTCTTTTCTTATGTTTTTTGTTATTTTAGAATTTGAGGCGATTTTAACATCAAGCTCATGTTCGCCTGAAGTTATTTTATTTTAGTTAAATTTGATTTATTAAGTTTATATCAGTTAAGAATTTCTTCCGGATTGTATGAAAACATGTCCTTTAGTTCACCACTGATGTTGTGTTTTGTTCATTGAGTTTGATTTTGTTATGTTTGATAAACTGTAAATACACATTACTGTGTTTAAAAAAGTGATTTTAAGTAAACGACTTTATGCAAAATAGAGTTCAAATTTTGGATTATCGAAGTCTCTATTTTTAATTTACACATCATTGATTGCATATATAATCAGATGGACATTTGATTAAATTTGAATTAATTTAGGACAATAGAGTACTATATCTATGTCCGACGGGGTTTTTTTACGTGGTGCACATAGCCTCTCCCTCCACTCTCTCTCTCTGCAGAACTACCCTCTTACAATATTAATTAAGCTCTACAGCATGGTGCAGGCTGATATGTGATCATTAACACCAATCAGACTGAAGACATTCAATTAATAATTAATTTTCATTAATACTGCTCTAATTTGGTCTAATAAGATTAGATTTCTTCTTTTCCAATTCCAAGTCATATTACAACTTGCCAAACTATTGTTTTGCGTGAACAGTATTTTTCCCATTAAAAAGCAATGCTTTATGAACACATAAAATTCAGATTTTTCCATTGGTTTGAAAATTGCAAAAGTAGCGTCACTAAAACAAGTGTAAACAAGTGAACTAATGGTCGGAATGTCATGACATTTTAACCTATATTGTTTGAAGGTTTATGCTCTGTAAAAATCATATGGATCTGTTAAGGGGGAGTAAGGTTTCAACTATTTTTCTTCCTTTTCTTTCATTTTTTTTAAATTTATTTATATTATTGTACAACATATTAAGTTTATTGTGTCAAAATTTGAAATCGATTGAAGTAAAACTGTCGGAGATATAGAGTTTTAAGTGTTCACCTCTCTGGTCTGCTTTCGTGTTACTTTGAAACTATTAAATGCGGTTTCTCACACGTATTTTAAAATAACAAAGTTTCTGATTTTTTTCATGAAAAATCGGTATTTTGACTTTTAAGTGCTGTAAAAAATTGAAAAATCCATGAAAAGAGAAAAACTCGCCAGCGTTACCTGCAGAAACTTATCAACTAATAAAATTATTTTGGTTTTTTGATTTTGAGTGGCACGGCAATGTTAATTTTTTTTGTGACGTCTACGGATATTCGCTGTCAATGCCTCATTTCTTGACATTTACTTATGCAAATTTCACAAAGAATTCTTCAAATGTCATTTGATCATGTAGTTATTATATAAATAATTATATATTAACTGTGTCGTCAAAAAACATTATCGAAAATATCCTCTTTTTTATCCTTTGACCATTTGGTGCCATTTATATGCCATCTAACGAACTTATTCAGTGATGTGATATTAGCAGCCTTACAAAGATTATTTAATGTAATGCATCCAATGACTTCTATGGTGAACAAAGAGCAGACACAAACAAAATATAAAACACAGCAAATATGTCATACTTTTAGCTGTAACTAACCAATCTAGTTTCAAATACGAGTATAAATTGGACCTGGCAACCTTTGTATTAATTCACCAAATCCTATAATATCTTTAAACCCAAACACAGGTATCATTCAAGTACAACGTAAATTAGTTTCCCATTTCCACCCATATCAAAGATCAGAGACAACAAGATGGATGGATTTGAACATGTTCATGCAACAGTTTAATTAAGGATTTATCCTTTACCTTTCGAACCTTTGTCTGATATATTCTACCTCTTGTGGGATGTTTAAAGTGTGACCATATACCAATACCTTGTACCATTTGATTTAGGACACATTGATTATAAATGAAAACCCCTTTGAACATCTACCATTTTCACATTTTGTGTGATAATGAATATTACATTACAAAGAGTTACTATTGTACCTACTGGGGAAACAAGTTATGTTCTAGGAAAGGTAAGAATGATTGGGGTAACTTCCTGTTTTAAATGATAGCTAATTAATTCTTGCTTTCCTTACTAGTTTATGTTTGTGGATATTATAATATATTTTGTGAGTATGTATTATAGTATCCCTCTTGAAATTAATAATGGAATTAAATGATTTTAACATATGACCAAGAAGAATTTTGCGATAAGGTTGCAAGGTCCTAAAAGAGAGCTGGTAAGGAATGTCTACCTATTTTGAGACTTTGATCATGTCATAAGTCATGCTTATATGATATATTCTTAGTAGTGTAAGCTTTAGGGTTCACAGGTTGGCATTGCCGCATCAAATGCTTAGAGCCACGGCCCATTTCTCGCCCCTTAAATTACAATCGTCTTAAATATTTCCTCTCTTGATTCTTTCTGTTAACCTTGCTCCCTATTTCTTTGCTTTTTTTCTCATTTTTATTTCTACTTCCCCATCCTTACTTGAACTAGATCTAACCTTGCTTTTCCTATAACACTCTGTATTTTGTTGTATTTCCATTGCATCAAACTGAGTGCCAAAACCACTGCTTTTCCGCTGTGTTCCACCATACTATGTTACATGTCCTTTTTTCCCCTTTTTGTTTTGTTTTCTTTTCATCTTCCTTTTAATCCTCATTCTTTAGAGTTTCTTTATCTTCCTCTTAATTTTCTACATATTTTCTGTTTTCTTCTTCATCCTCTTCTTCCTTTTCAGCATCACTTGGCTCTATTGCTTCAATCTCAACTTTGAATATTATGTTTGTTATTTCATTGAGTCATATAACCATGAGCTGAAGAGTTTATAATATAGTTAATAGTTTTCTTGTAATATTTATATAGAATAGAAATTAACACTGCATTGAGGACCATTAATAGAATAGGAGGAATAGGACCATTTTTCATTTTTTTTTTTAAATATTTATTAAGCCATGACTTCTACAGCCATCTTGCTAGTATGGATAAATTTTACAACATTTTATGCAGCATCATCTTAGATTACTTCTAAGTTTATTATGTTTGTATGTAAAACTTTAGAAAGCTTGTTCCATAAAGTGTCATTTTCAATCTTCCTTTCCTCTCCCGAAATTCGGTTGGGAGACTGTAATATTTTTATTTTATCATAATCGACAAATAGTAGTTATAAATTTTCAGGACGTATCTTTTTTAAACCATATACAATTTGTGATAAACTTATTGCATAAAGAAAATAATTTCATAATGGTTTTTGCTTGCTTCTATATACTCGTAATTTTTCTGGCAGTTCAAATATGCATTTCACTTGATAAACATTTTTTAATTTAACATAATTTAATGATTGATATGTAAATAATACTGCTAGCAAGATTAATGAAATTAATTTTGCTAAATATTTTATTGAAAGTTTGGATACATATTCTTACTCTTCCGTTAAATTACACGGAGGTAAAGAAATAAATATGATAAGTAAGAAATACGGTATAGTTTTCAAAGTAATCCACTCTCAGCTCACTTCAGTTTTATCAAAATGACATAAAACAGTCATTATCTATTTCACAATAGAACTAGTGAAATATTTCCTTCCGCTAGTTTTACATAAATTATATATGATATGTACGAGTATGCGACTGTCAAAACCCTAAAGTAATATATTTTCCCCACAATTCAAACCTTCCTGATTCCCTTGATCCCTTCAAATCATACCACCACCCCGCCCCGTTATGTAACACTCAAACTCCAAATCCATTGGCGTGTACAGTTCATCAGTGCAGTAGACACTATTGTTAATGACGTTCAGTCCAGTCTGATGAGTCTTTTGTCATAGTTCAGAGAAGTTAGAGGTTACAACTATTCACAGCATCAGCTGCAGATGTATAGAGGTTTGTATAAATATCAGGCGCTATTATATTTTAAAGCAAATATTAATTACTATCTAAATTTTCGTATGGGTAGCCATACAACAATATATAGGCTTATATCCGGAGTGTTTTAATTATTGTGCTAAAAACAAACAGTGTAATATATTCGCTCAATGTAATAACTGGATGAATATCTTATAAAGATGAACTAATATCTTATAAAGTAATCTTTCCTTAAACTTATAGTTTTTAAAGAAATTTTTAAAAGTCATTGTTTTGGAAAATCTCGTAAAAGTTTTATGTAAAATCTTGGACAGGAAGAAAAAAGTTCTCTATGTTCAAAATGACAAATCGAAATCCAGTGGCGGGAGTGAATGAGACGTGAATACTTACAAATATAATTTGACTGTAAAATTAAAATAGAAAATAAATTCTAATCCAATTATACATACTATATACATATCGCTATGTGACCCGGCGTAACGGTGGTTTCAAATATAACTTTATAAACATAATATCCACTCCCCCTTTTGTCTACGCCACTTGAAACATTTTCAATAACCGTTTATCGTTGCACTGCCCAGAATATGTATACGGTTTATGGAATATGGAAACCAATATCAACACAAAGTTCGAGTGTATACATGTAACTTGAATATTTTATTGGATGTGGTCGAAGCGCCTGATTCAACTCCCTGGAGGGAGGGGATCAATCACATGGAATGGGAATAGGGGATTTCCCACACATGAAACAACTAGTTATGTTAATCGGTTTATGTATTATAGATTTAAAAATTGCTATTGTGGTTATAATCAGAGAGTTAAAATCGAAACTATTTGCTGGTAATTGTTCAAGTACTTTTTTATGTGTTTTTCATTTAAAATGAATGTGTTATGTTTTCGCATACAATAATTAAATACTAGTAAAAACGGTATTCTTTTTAAAAAAAAGTGAATTAAATTAAAAGACATGATTGTTAAGTATCAATTCCCACTTTCTGCTTTAATTTAATTTTGTATTTAATTTAAATTGTTCAGCATATGGCAATACGCGGTGTCATTCACAGTACCATTTTAAATTTAATTTATTTTTTAAGTTTTTCTAGTTTAAAATATTAAATTTAGAAAAAATATATTATATTATAACCTCCAAAATATGACAATCTGTCAAAATGCAGTAGGATTTGTATTTAAAAGAAGTTTAATGTCAGTTTTTGAAAAATATAGAAGAGAAAACAATTTCTATTACTAATTGTCATTAAGAATAGCAATTTTAATTATTTCACATCCTAAAACGCTTGCTGAAATCGTTTATCTTTCCAATACCAATCAAATATCACAGATTCCAGCACTAATGCACTATTTGTTTTTGTTTGTTTTTTATGTTTTCCATACAAGGACTAGAACGGAAGTTATATTTAATTAAAATATTATACATTATAAATATTATATTTTTTTATCATACAAAAAAATCTGCATATATTATTTGATTTAATATTTCTAAAACCACATAACATAATTAAAGAAAAGATTTTAATTACTGTTGGAAATATTATTGGTATACATAGTGTGTCTGTGTGTGTGTGTGTGTATGTGTATGTGTATCTGAATATGAAATGCAAATTCAGCATGTAGTCGAGCTCGTACCAAAAAATGTAATTAAATTCCATTACAACAGATGTTTTATGCTTGCATCTTGTTTTGCAGCGCAAGAGAAAATAAAATACATCCAAACACAGAGCAATACTTGCTGGCAGAGTGGAGTGGTAGCGAATTGAAATGATAAATTATGTTAATTAATATTGAAATAAATAATTCAACAATTCGACTGAAATATTGAAGCTTAACAACATGAAATATAATTGAAAAAAACGTTGTGTATACAAACAATTCGTTGATGCATTTTATAGTAGTTATGTATTTATTTTTAAAAATGATATTATTTATAAGCAATACAGTGGTCGAAATAATTGATGTTTTACGTCAGACTATGTCTTTGGGTTCGATCATAGGACCAGTTATTTGAGTTGAAACAGTAAACAATTTGTTGAAGTGTCCTGTTTTTTGACGTTTCTATTACTATTGCACTTCAATTATAGTTCACATCAACTTTATCTTCATTTGTATTCTGACAGGTAAAGTGCTTTCGACATTTATGGCCGATAAAATAGACATTTTATATGAACGACTGTAGGAAACTGAACTGTAAATGAACGCTTTCATGACAAAAAATCATACGCATCTTCAATATGATGGCTCTAAAATGTTTACAGAGATATTATATGTTCATATAATCATAATCCCATTAGGCATCAGTGTTGTTTACATATATGAGAACACGATTCCATAAATATTGCCATTATAGCAAGTTTCATTCATTACCTGTGCTGTAATTGAGAGTAAAATTCAAGATGTTAGGTGCAAGAATGAGAAATTGTCTATCACTTTCATTCATTTAACATAACAAAATTCACTACGTGGTCGGTGAGCTTGCTTATTGACAGGATATGGAGAGTGGCGAGATTTAAAAATATTATTACAATCTAAGGGTAATTATGTAGATATTGATAGTGTAATACAAAGTGTGAAAGAAGGACAGAAATCCTAAGAAATTACAAGAAGAAAATTACATTTTGCATACTTTGTTAACGCTGTTAGCTATGTCAGAATACATAACATAAGTTATCCTTTGATAAAGGTAAATGCATGTTTTCTTAAATTAATAAAACTTTTTATGCAAAATTATATAAA
This sequence comes from Panorpa germanica, assembly GCA_963678705.1. Taxonomy (NCBI): domain Eukaryota; kingdom Metazoa; phylum Arthropoda; class Insecta; order Mecoptera; family Panorpidae; genus Panorpa; species Panorpa germanica. Next base: position 5,033,345 of record OY783220.1, on the reverse strand, counting down.
TCGTATTATAATTATATAATAAAACGATTTTGATATCTTTTGTATATATTTGATAACAATGTAACAGAATTATGTTAAACTTCGATAACTGATAAACGTAACGATTGGTAAAAGATATTACATTAAATAATACATAATAGTTAACGTTTTGTGTTTAGCGGATATATACTCGTACCTTTCCAAAGATACGTTGAAGTCGGTGAAATATTTTATGTAGAGTAAACCTAGCAAGAACGCGGATCAATAGTAGTGAAATTAACTCCTCTACGACCCTTGGCTTAAACTTAAGCCAATGCAGTGAGCTGAATGGTTTTGTTGTCTGTAATAGCATTTACTTCAAACAGGGTTTTACCGTTGTAGTATGTTTACTATTTGTAGAATTAAGCTTAATGTATAGTATAATATGATATAATCTACACAAAAAAATCTAAATTGAGTCTGAATGCGGCAAATTGACATAAAGGCTAGTAAATAAACTTCCCTGACTAATTTGGGTATGTTCATTACCAATATTTTGATTACCAACATCAATTTTAATGATTTAGGCTTCCATCTTTAAAAAATGGCTGCTAAAAAGATGTCGCCCTAAAATAAAAACAACAATTATCGACTTTATCAATGAAACTAATTTAATCTCCTTATTTTATATAGCTACTAGCTGTCCCGGCCACGCGTTGCTGTGCCTAACGTAGCGCCATCTATTGAATATTTACTCAATCTAGTCAACAGATTTCGATTTACTCAACAGAATATTTACTCAATCTAGTCAACAGATGTCGCCATCATCGTCGCCCGATGTCATATGTCATATACAGATAATTAATAGACAAATAATTAGCAATAAGATAAATAAATTGAGATGTAAGCTATCCTATCTTTCAAGTTGGGTCAAACTGCACACGGTGTACAAATTTCATTAAAATCGGTTAAGTAGTTTAGGAGTCCATCGCGGAGGAACAACGTGACACGTAATTTATATATATTAAGATACTCGTGTTGAAAATTATGTATTGTAAATGTTTATAAATGTATATATTGTTTTAAGTGCTTATAACTGTCGAAAGTTAATGCACTCAAATAAAAATTAAAGATATAATATATAAACATATTACATAACATTTAAAAGGATTTGTAAGGTTCTACAACTATGACTTAAATACCTTTTTAATAAAATAAGTAATTTTCGTACAAATGTATCAAAAGAAGTTTTGAGAATATACTTGTACACTTACTAACGCATATTTCAATCGAAAATTAAAACAACGATCCGTAAAATATAAATTGACAAGCCTATTAAGGCAAAGGTCTAGTTATACAGATTAAATAATGTTTTTATATGTAAAATCGACGTAAAATGTATAAAAGGTATGTACCTACGTAGTAGAGGTATGTACCTATGTAGAGATACTTGTGAAATTTAATTATTAGATAATCTAATTGTGGTAGATAAATATGTAATAAAACCAGAAATAGTTTGACATTAATGTATAATATTAAAATGTTTAGTATACTTAATAAAAGCGATTTATTGCCTCAGAGGCGTATCGAGAGAGTGGGGGTTCGTCCTAATCCCCGACCCAACATAAGCCTCCAAAATCTCGGTGAAATTATGACTACGTCTAATTGATTTTGAACCGCCCCAGGTCTCGATTAGTCTCAGTACGCCACTGCATTGCCTATACCTTGCAAACAAATATAACATTCTTGTGAACATCAACCTTTTTCCCTTAATTGTCAGTTCAGCTGCTAGAACGAGATCAATTAACAAAAAGGGTCTTAAGAGATGACCTTTGTAGGTCGTTTGATAACTACAGCCATTTACTCGCCAGAAATAATGTATAAACTTTATATCTGTCACATTAAATTAACTCTCTTAGAATATAAACAGGAAATAAGGAATACAATGTACAGTAGACCCCCGTATAACGCGGTTAATGTATAACGCTTCACATTCATTTAATAAATCCATTGCGTTGACTGCTTTCCATGCTGACACGTGAATACCTACTTTCCTTCGTTGCATGAAGTGCATTCGCAATTTTAATAAGATTAATAAAATAGGTTTACATGCCGAAATTGAACACGTCATTATTATTTGATAAATTTGATATAACACAAAAGCCATTTTATCTGGAATGAAGAAAGAAATGGAATTGTCACTGGATATAAGTGAATGCGGTGGTATGGATGCGGTGGCAACATTAATTTTTACTTTCTACAAATCTCATAAAACATTCAATCATATATATATCTTAATATATATATTTCTTGTGTGCGTGTGTATGTGACTGAACTCCTCCTAAACGGCTGGACCAATTTTGATGAAATTTTTTGTGTGTGTTCGTGGAGATTCGAGAATGGTTTAGATTTACAGTTTGGTCTACTGGAAAATGTTTTTTCAATTAATTTCTTATTTATAAGGAGTTGTTGATTTTGGAATGTTTTACATTAGATCCGGCGGACGGCGCTATCATCGCATTCAATATTATTCTATTTCAATTTTAGTTTGTCCCGACAGATGGTGCTACGATTAATTTGAAAAAAAATTTGTTATTCAATTCATGTGCTGATTAAAATATTAAATGTAATTATTTTTTAAAGAGTTTTGAAGTGTGTATAAATAATTTTGTGAATTCAGATGTTTTTTTAAACAACCAACATAACCTTCAAGTTTATTTGTGTAGTTAGAGGATTGAATTTTTTTAATTATTTTTATTGACAATTAATTCATTTTTGGAGATATTAAATAAAAAAACTCACAAAATGCGATTACATGTTCTTTATCTAAAATTTGTCATAATAAATCTTTTGAGTTAATTAATTAAAAATTCATTATCAATAAGTAACTCATATTAATTGTATATTATTTTGCAATATTTTATTTTTGTAGAAAAATGCCACGTCTTCGTGGAAGAGCAAGAAATATTGGTCGACGTACTCAGCACGCGCAATTAGTTAAGCCTTCCGTTGCGTGCGCCGTGAAAACGGTTCAAGATACACAAAAAATATGTATTAAAGAATAATAGCTCTTTTAATGATCTAAAAAACAGTCCACGATAGTATATGTCTATCTTTTAAGATTAACTCACAAAAACCGTTTTTATGGTATTTCAACAAAAAACTTTAAAGATTACAATGATAAATAACTCCGAAACAAAACCAACTCGCTCTCTGCGCTGGCCGGCGCGGCGGGAGAGAGGCGGTGCTTGCGGGCAAGCCGGGAGGGGGGTGTAGCTCAACGAGATACCATGCCGCGCGGCTCACTCGCGCGGTCGGCTCCCTACTGAACGGTTGAATGCAGCGCTAATTTGTTTATGCGATATAATTATCATCGTAATATTACTTTTTAAACACAGTTTCATTTTGTAGTTGTTTTCTATATAGTAGGTACTTTATTTGTTTTAGGATAGTATTTAGTTACACAATAATAACACTTTTTTGTTTTTATGTAGATTATCTTATCTTAATATATATAAATTACGTGTCACTGTGTTGTCCGCTATGGACTCCTAAACTACTGTTGCAGTTTGACCCAACTTGAAAGATAGGATAGCTTACATCTCAATTTATTTATCTTATTGCTAATTATTTGTCTATTAATTATCTGTATATGACATATGACATCGGGCGACGATGATAGCGACATCTGTTGACTAGATTGAGTAATTATTCTGTTGAGTAAATCGAAATCTGTTGACTAGATTGAGTAAATATTCAATAGATGGCGCTATGTAATGTAATATGACAAAAACGTTAGTCACAGCAACGCGTGGCCGGGACAGCTAGTATATATATATATATATTTATATATTTTGTTGCATTTTTGAACAACGTTTCATAAAATCTTGCATGATCGGGTCATACTTCAAAACTGTAGGGTAAACACCCCCGCCTCTCTCTCTCACTCTCTCTCGCGTGATTGATTTTTTAATATGCCGTGTTTTTTTCCATAACTTTTTTATTTGTCGTAATATCCGTTCTAAAGATAATTGCTTCACGTCTGTACGAGTTGTAACCTGTTTAACGTTGTTCCAATTTGATGTAATGTTATTTTTATTGATTTTTATGTCAATTTACATTTGAATGATTTGAATAATTCGTCGTTAGATGTACAGGTACAGGTACAAAACCAACTATTTGTATTTTCATTTTGATGGTAATAATAGTTTACAAATTGTATATAATTACATCACAAAGAAATTCTATATTTGATAATTATATGGTTCTGTAATTATTGTTAAAGCTTTTACTAAACTTTTATAGATGTTTTAGATTTGATTATATTATGTTGTAAAATACAGGATAGGGAAAGGAGTAGGAGATTGGAAGGAGAGGATATGAAGATTAGGACTGATGGCAGAGGAGATATATAAGAAACAGTATGAAAGATGAAAGGTCCACAGAGTGAAGTAGGAAAGAATGCAAAAAATAAAGGAAGGAAGATACATAAAGAGGTACAAGCGATTGTAAGCGACAAGGATACCAGAGTATATATAGCTATAAGACATTTTAGGAATTGTAAATTTTTAATCAAAGTTATGTGTTGTTTCTGAAATCAAAAACTTTTATTTTAGTAATTTACATACACATTATAATAATTACACTGTTTAACTTAAATCATACTATCCTACCTGAAATCAAAGAAACGACATTTAAAGTTTATTATTTAATTTGTCAATTCCTTTTTATCTAATTTTATTATAACCTAACATTATGCACAGTGAGTTCTGTCATGATCGTTTTGGTATTCTTGCTTCCATTTACTTTCGCTAGTTGGTGCTTTTACATTTATATTTATAGTTTAACAAAGTGTGAGCACCAAATGTTGTGTGATACGATGGGCCGGCTATGGCATTTACAGTCAGGCTGGGGAATGGAGAGAGTGGAAGCAAGTATTGGATGAAGCAGGAGAAGATGGTATGCAGAACCACTAGGAAATGGAAGAATGATTGGAGTAGTGGTGGAGAGTTACGAAGAGGTGTAAGGGGAAGATGTTAAAATAAGCATGGAGGATCTGTTGCTATGAGAAAGTGAAGGAAGAAGATGGATAGTGAAATCAGGAAGTAACGAAAAGAAAGAAAAAATGGATGAGTATATATTTGTGTCATGCTATATGAATTCACTTTGTACGAATTTGCATTCAACAGTAGTTTGTACTATCGCATTATTGGACAGTACTTAAGTTATCCTTAAGAATTAACATCAATAGTAAATATTAATCATTTTGATTAATTAACGAATTTTATAAAAATCTGAATACTTTTTTTGTAATATAAGAAGAAAAATAATTAAGTATTTTTCATTCAGTTTAATGAAATTCGCTAATGAAGCTTGTAGTATTTTTGCAATAGAATTTATTAATTACAAACAGGTGTAGATTCCCGCGTTTAAAAACGTGACTATTGCTAAAATTAATGATGAAACTTTCAAAATAAAAAACAAAACTCACAATTTGCTATATTATTTTTTATCCTTTAACTAAACAATTTTTAACAACTTTGTAACAAGTTTCATATTAGAAAAATATGAAAGTATACATTTATGTTTATGTGATATTGCGGAAGCATTTAGCCCACAAAGCTTTTGATGCTCCATTTAATTACAAAGCGTTTTGCATTTCGTTGCGGCTTAGCCGCTATCAAACTATTTCCCTACCAACAATGCAAGCCGCAGCTTTACACAAACAATTAAATTAGTCAGACCAGCAACGAGTAACTTTGGTCTTTGGTATTTCTTCATCAAAACATCTGGTTTCACAACATAAAATAACTTTTTCATCACAAATATTTTTGTTGTTTGAACAAATCTTCTATTATTATGTAGAAAGGTATTTCTCCAGAATATTTAATAAAAATAAATTTTTATATAGACCTTTTACTAGTACTAGTATAGATACAGTAGGTTGTTTGTATGTGTAACGGCATTGGTACAAATATGGTTCTTTCCAGTTTCCAGCATCCTGGAACTTCACGGTTCTCGGGCTTCTGTTTTTATTGCAGTAGAGACTTTCAATGCGTTGTTTTCGTTCCATAGTTTTACCCACTCTCTGGAAAATTCTGCTTTATATCCTTCGAAGAGTTTTCCAGTCTTTCGTTCCACTTCATGTTTAACTACACAGCCGCCGTTTGATCTATAGGGGGTGGCTGAAATATTACATTATATGAAATAAATTATGTTTGTTTTCTCATATGAGCATGTTTGAATTTATATGAAAAAAATCTCTTTGACTTAAAAACACGAAAATATTTAGACCTTATATATATGTATATAAGTATATAGGCTATATTTTATATAATGAAATAAATAGATTACTTCAATTTTCTTTTAATTAATGTATATATATTATTATTAAAGTTTTGACGTCTAAAATGCTGAAATGTTTTTTATTTTACGTCACCATATTCCTTTCATTATTGTATATATCAGCATGGACCCAATAACTGTATAGCTTATAGTTCTTCTTGGGTAGCAATTTTATTGTTTTATCATAAAGAAACGTCAAACCAGGATTTAAATTTGAATTTCTTTATCTTAAAAATATGAGTGCAATTAATTCTTTTATTTATACTAAAAACTACGAGTATCTGCCCCAAAGGATTTTTGTAAAGTGCTTTTTGTGAATAATAGTATTATGTGTAAACAAACTAAATCTGCTTGTGTTATGTAAAGTAGGTGTAAGTTTGATCTAAATGTAGGGTAAAACTATATATGATGCATAAAATATTTACGGCACTAACAATTTTTATACAAATTCTTAAATACATATAGGGTCGATCAATAGTCTCCTAACATTTGTCAACACAGAGCGATACATTTCGATGTTGTAGATTTCTTTGCACCAATATTACTGAACTTCTCAGGCTGCAATTAAATACATTGATTATGATATTACCAGCCACATTTCCAATTCAAATTTTTGATCAAAAACTGTTATCAAAAAGAGGACTAATGGACTTTTCCTTTGGGGATACCTTTAAAGGAAAGTTTATATCAGCAACCCAGAGACTATTGAAGAATTAAAAGAAAACATATGTAACGAGTGCAAAACATTTCATCCAGTTCTGGTTACAGGAGTAAGCATACAAAGAGATAATACTTGAACATCCAAACAATTTGGCCAGCTGTCTAATGTCCAATAATTCCGTAGTACGCAGACTAGAAAAGAAAGTACCTCAGGACCTATTAAGCTTCTAATCAGAATCTAGGATCCATTGAAATTGAGGGATGAGTCAATGGGCACACCCCGCGCAAGACACTTTATTATTTTTGCGTACCTATCGCTGCATGACCTCTAAGAAGGACAGATTGTAATAATCTATAGATATCAAATTTTAAAAAAAGGTGTAAAAATATTCCTATTAAAGTGAAACCTCATTTGTGTAGCTTAAAATACAATAAATTGTTTATTATTTTTATAACCATTTAAAATGTTAAGAGACTATTGGTCCACCGTTAGTATGTGTCTACACAATAATGTCTGTACTTAATTTTGAATGGTAGGCTGTAGTGTGTGTATAACATTTTTTATGTAAGTTCGTAAAGTATGACGATTTTATTTTGGTAGAATTGCAATAAAATATATTTCGTAATATTTGCAATCGAGAAAGTTGTGTATCATTTAATTTTTTATAATTGCTTGAAATATTCAACTGATAACGCGGTAGAATATGCTGACTACTACAGAGCCTTAACAGCCCTTACCTAATTAAGAATATTCATCACGTTCCAGATTGCTAATTACCACACGATTAGATAACTTTTATGAAAATTATAACTTATTGTTACAGAATCAGCAACACCCTATAACGAATTCAACTTTTGCAACGCTTGTTGTCACCGACTCCTACTCCGACCTCGATATGTAGGGTGTCGCTATTCGCCATATCCTGTGTTTTCCAAGTTACACATCCTCTATGTACCGTAAGGAACTTGTCAACAGTCGTTTTGTGAACAAATACAAAAGATTCGTATATTATCCGCCTACTTGTAGCTTGCCCACATCAGAGGGATTGTAAAACGAGAAACAAAGAATATGTATAATGCCAGGCAGCTGTATGAGGATATTCGTGTTCCATTCCGACTGAGTGGAAAGACAGTTTTAACATATGACCAGTCAACTTTCAAAAATATTGTCTGTGTATATATAATATCAGCAGATTTATTTATTTCAATATTTTTTTCTCTTCTTATTTAACGGTGATTTCATCTGTTGATAAGAGAGGCGTACCGAGGCATTTAGGGGCCTGGTGACAGTTCGCAAATTGAGCCACCTGGGTAAATAATGAAACATCTTTTTATGAAACCTCTCCTCGCACGGTTCATAAATTTGATTCCAATAAAACATTAAGATATTCGATTTATGCATTCTACACTTTGCACTTCAACATCATATTGAACATGCCTATTATTTGTTTGTCATGAAACAATTCAATGCTTAGTAGCAAGTAGTCTGTTCCAGTATGAGATATCCCTAACAACTAAGCTAGATCTGATAATAAGAACAGAGAGACTAAAACTAATAAATAATTGCAAATTTTTAAATATTTCATTAAAACTTCTATATCATATTAAAACAATGACATCCTTAATGCAAAAGAAGTGTTGATTTAAAGTAAACATTAAGGAAGTCCTTTTACAAAATGACTTCATTTAAATAAAAAAATATAAAACGTTTTAAACAACTTTGTAATAATTTAACTGTTTTAAAACACTCAAGGAAAAGCTAATGTAAGTGTTTATGCAATTTTAAAATGAATTCAAAGTCCTGACAAAGCTTTATAACGGGAATGTTAATATATTCTGTGAATTCGTCATGCCTATTTCTCTACAACACTCCTCTATATCTTCCCCTTCTCTCCGCAGTCCTCCCTTCCATCCAGTGCTATTACACAATGAAATTGAGGTAGTAGAGAATACGAGTAGTTAATGTAATTGAAGAGTTCTCATTTCCACTAAACGTGTCGCAGAAGAGGGCATTATGTTTCACATTAAAACCACAGAGAATTCTTACATTTGGTACCCATAAAGGGGCGGTTGCGCTGGGCTGGGCTGGGCTGAGTACTCATACAGAGAAGTTTAAGCTTATGGTAAAATGCTTTGAAATAATTAACGTTCCAAGAAGATGTCATACAAATAGAACGTTTCATTCAAGATTTTTTTAATCTGTGTTTTCTTTAATGGTTTCTATACTTTATTTCATACTGTATTTTACATTGTTTAATCAATGTGAAATATTTTTAAAATGGCTTTTTATTGCAAGCAATGTCGTTTAGCGTTAACAGCTATTATCAGTGTACATAATATTTAATTTTTTAATTATAATTTAATGGGATTCCCAAGGCCACGGTCTTTTTTTCACACTGTAAATTACAATAATATTAATTTACATCGTAGTTCTTGATCGTCTTAATCATTTCCTCGCTCACCTCGTTCTTATTTCTTCGCTGCTAACCTCGTTTTCTACTTCTTTTCCCTTTTTTCTCCTTTTTTATTTGGACCTTCTATGCTTCCTCATTCTTACTTCAATTTGATTTAGCCTTTCTTTCCCATTCTGTTACTACCTTTTCTTTCCCTATTTCTTTTCCTCCTATTCATTTCGTTGTCTTTCATCCTTTAATTCCTCTTCTTCCTCATCGTTTAGATGTTCTACATTTTCCTCATTTTGTTCTTCATTGTCTTATTCTTCTTTATCATCGTTTGAGTGTACCTTAACTATGACTAACCTTGTTCTTATTTCCTTCTTAGACTGTGCCGTTACCACTTCCGGTCTCATTTTCATGTAATGGAATGTCCTTTATACATAGAAAATACCTCTTGCGGTACTACATCTATCATGAGTGTACATAGTTTTTATTATTCGTTGATTTATATATTGCTTATATTCCATTCCGAATACTGCTCATCATCTTAGTAGAGAGAGTGAATGATTTTTTAGGATTTTGTCTGTTGATTTGATTAAAAATGATTTCCCAATGTAGTCATTTTATCCTCCCACGTTTCACTGCGAACACTCGTATTTACTCCAATCACCATCTCCACATTTACCCCCGCCACTGCATCTCATTTAGTTCAAACATTATATCAATAAATAGTAAAAGCAATACTAAAAATTACAGACAATTTTATTATTTTTAAAAGTTAGATACTAAAAATATTTCATAGTAAATTCAATTATACGAGTATAAAGAACTCTCCACCTTAATGGATGTTATTCCAGATTTTTCAATAAAAGAAAATGTTTTTCTTCTTTAAAGTAGTTATGACCAATGTAAAACAAATGTTTGGTTTTAGTAGTTCCTTTGTTACCATTTTGTAAAAAGCAGTTTGTCGCCGCCTTTTTGAAACAAAGGTCTCATAATTCATCCACATGACAAAACGACACCGTGCGGCTGTTTCAAGCGTGACGGGAGGCGCTAGGCGATGGGTGGTGGAAGTAGACGTAACGGGACACGAAGATGTGAGAAACACGTATATGCCATGACATCACCATGATCAACCATCCCCCATCCCTAAACCCCCAACCACTACCATCTACATGCCCTGGGGGGCTACGAACTACGACAGGAGGGTGCTACGGAATGTAATAGATGTATAAAAAATGATGTGTTAGAAAAAAAAGAAAAACGAATGCGATTCTTAAATTGTACATACTAGGTTTTAGTACTTTTCAAGTATTTTGCAAAAATCAAATTTTGTTGGACAAATTTTAATTTGTTGGGCTACCTTTTTCGCCCCGTAAATTGTGGACATAGAGAGAAGGAGCGATGAAAGAGAAGTAGAAACAGGAGAGAGAGTAGAAGGAACAGAGAAGGAGTAGCGGTTTAAGTTTATCTCTTTCGTTTTTATTTTTATATTTTCTTTTGGAAGTAGTGAGAATGAGTATATACATATATATAGATTAAGGATCACAAATAAAATGTTATTAAATACTAATAATATGAAATTTAAGGTTTTAAGGCGGAAGAATGTAATGCCTAATGACAAAAACATTAAAATAAAATAATAAAAAATAAAAAAAATAGTTATTTAGGACAAGTAAATCTGTATTATAATTTTGTTCAATTCAATTCAGTTTCAATTTTTCTAAGATGTACCACTAATGAATTGGATGATCTAAACATTGGATGCTTTATACCAAAACACATATTAAATGAAAAAAAAATTTCAGAAAAGTAAGTTTAAGTATTTGCTCCTTAGGCTTCTAATGTGATTTAATATATTCCTTATATTTCATCTTAACTTTCAATATGCACTCTTTTGCAATCTTACGTTTTCATGTTTGCCCACTCTCTCTCTCTCTCTATCTCTCTCTTGTCAAGTAAGTCTGGACTAAAGGTTCGCTAGCACTTTATATCATAAAAAATGTTGGTTATTATGTTTTGGCGATAATGTTGGATTTTGTGTATTGTGTACGCGATTTCATACTACACGGATCATATTAACCGTGTTATAAGAGTTCCATAGTACCTTCAATAAACCAAATACGTATTAAATAAATGACGATCCTTAATGACATCGTATCGCACCATACAAACACCATAAAGCTTTTGATTAAGAAACTCATGGAAGATTCCACAAACACATAAAGCTGTCGGCTATAAAGTTCACTATACAACAGTAAATAATTTCGGACCCAAAAGTTATTGACATTAACCAGCGATATTAAAGTTTATTTAAGAGCTTAAACACAATAATCTGTGTGAATAATATGGCCGCATTACATGAGTACCAGCCCCGGCAAGTATTCGTACAATGCGGGAATATTGGGATGGGTATTTATTTGTTTAAAGTATGAAGTCTGAAAATGGATTAGTTGCAATAAAAGAATTTTATTAAGAAATCCACGCAGGACTTAGATTTGTGTATGAATAGTGAGGTATTTTGATTGTGTCTCTGTCGTAGACCATTTACTCTGTAGAAGAACAGAAGAAAAATTAGATAGTGTGAAAAGTTTATCAAAAGGTAATGGTTTTTGATTTCTCAACGAATTTTCCAAAATCTCTTGTCTAGAATTGTTTTTATAATTTAACTTTATTCATGTTGTTCATAAATATCACCGTTTCGAAGTCGTAAAAACGTTTAAAATTAAAAAAAAACTGCGCAGTTTATGGCATTTAGAAAAATAAATAAAATAGCCTCGATCGTTCAAACCTTCTTAAAAACATATTCGGTTATTGGCCTTTCTTTTAAGGTATCATTTTACGATAATAAATAAAATTTAAATAAATTATTTATTAATTTTATTCATTAATTGTATTTATTTTATTATTGTTAAGGGCATCCGTTAGATGATTTTACAATGGATTATATTTTCTTATTTAGATTTTACTAAAAAATAAATTGATCAAAAATACTTTAGACGCTTTAGGCTACGGATGCACTGTGAAAAACAATAACGTGAAATTAATAATAATTGTGTTTATTAAATCATTAGAGTGCATGTGTACATGTATTTATATGATTCAATGTATTTCAGAATTACTCCGCTATTCTATTTCGCGGTTTTGAGCAATCCCTTTAACAGTGTATTTAGGTTTAACCAAAGCTATTAGTCTTATTAAGAAAATAAAGTTCTTTGAATAATCGCCTAAATCGCTGATGGTGAGCATGGTTAAAATGCAGTCATATAAGTTACTTTGCTTGTAAGACATTTAGTGTAAGCAGGACATATTTAGCGGGTATGCGTATTAATGACAATTAGTAAATATTTTGAACGGTTCATTCCATTTATCATTAATTTTTTTTATTGCTAATTTCTAATTTTTTCATTGAATTAAACTTTTCTTGTCTTGATCTTTCAAAGGTCGAAGCTTTTATACGATTCACCCTTATCGCTATTCACTGTTACCCCTGACCCTTGGCCCTTTATTGGGTGAGGGGTGAGACATGGATTGTACGAATATGTGTCTATGTCTATTCAGTTCAGTTTTCGGCTGTGCTTTGCTTTATACTCGTACTACAGTACTACGCTCTACGATACTCTACAATACGAATTCGACGACTACGACTATACTATCACTATATAGTATATACAGAAGTGAACTCAAGTCCGCGGGTCTGCCAGGGCGAGGTCGATCAATTTATTCAAGGCTAAACATTTCCCCTTCTCCTCACTTGAATTACGTCCCTTATTCTGTACACCCTTTTCCGAACAGTCATCACTTTTGGTATACGAATGAACGACGAATAGATATACGATATTTTATACAGCCACACGCACTTTGTCTATCTTCGCCTGTCGCCGTAGTAATAGTGCCGTGTCGGCGACGTCGGCGTTATGTCATTTACAACATATGTTTCAGCTTTATCACTCGAGAGGTTAACGTTTACATCGATATGGATTATGAAGTATATAAACAATAAACCAACTAATGCGAATACGGTAGAACTCTGTACAACACGGGTAATGTGTCACGCATAGTATGAGTTCGCGTTATAGGAAAGGTGTGGATTAATTTAAATATACAAGCAAATTTAAAACCAGTGCTGGACAAAAATAAGTAACAACAAATTGAGAATGATTAAGGAAAATAAAAAAAAGTGGGAAACTTCTCATCAAAGCAACAGACAATTTTAAAAACCAACTTCAGACTAAGAACAGGACGTACGAGATTGACGCATCAACACTTAATGAGTCAAAAAACAGCTTTGCAGTGCAGCAACTGCCAGACACAAATAACAGTCCTTCATCTACTAGTAACCTGCCCACAATATCAAACGCAACGAACAAAACATAACATCAGTGGTGAACTAAAGGATATGCTTTTAGACAATCCAGAAAAAAATCAAAAAGTACTCGAATTCCCTACTGATATAAACAAAATAAGCCAAATTTAATTAAAATAAATTAACTTCAGGTGAATATGACCTTGACGTTGAAATCGCCTCAAATTCTAAAATATATATACAAGTATATTTGCAACTACTACCTAGATTTGCACCTGTGGCGACTCCAGCAGTTTCATTTATGAACTGTTAACATACAACTGTCATTGCGATTACATTTGACAGATAATGTGTTTCATTACTAAACTTAGACTTTGAACTTCGAATTAAAATAAAAATATCACCACTTTTCACGAAAATAATTTATTGATTTGAAATGCTTCTTATTGAAATAACTTGAAATAATAATAAAAAACACAAAAGACATACGTCTATGGCTGACTGCACTTTACAGGGGTGGAGAACACAAATATTGCAAAGGAAACTTTAAAAGACTATATGTTCATCATCCCTGTTAAAATGAAATAAATGCGAATAAAATTTTGAATCTAGGTACAGATTCAGATACATACGTATTGCATTAAATACGTTTTTAATTTAGTAGAAGTATCTAAATTATTAACGTATCTATTATTATGTATTTAATGATGTAGTGCTAAATATTAGGAATAAGCTTCATCTCATAATAAGTTTGGTAATGCGATAAAACTCGAATACACTCTACTGAAAATATTCGATTCGTATGTAGTCGTTTTCAATGTTATAGTAGCTTAAAAGTCTTGCTCGTCAATTGTTTTCTAAGAATTTTTAGTCAGACTGTACAATGCAAACAGTAAAGTATTATCCGTGATTACGATTACTTCTGCTTGACGGAGTATGATACAAAAAAAACACATTTTTATTAAATTTGTAATTACGTTATTAATGAATGAATGTTTATACATTTGGTTTATTCAGACGCATTTTATAAATATATTAAAATTAAAACTAAACGGAATATATATATAAAAAAAACAAAACAAATTTAAAATAATTTTTAATTTATAATGAAAAAGTTGGCTGTTGAATAATAATACATTTTTATTAGATTATTTTTGATAGTTGGTAAAGGTACACTCGCAATGCTAGTTACCCAAGAATATTTGTAATATTTATGTAGTAGATACATTAATTAAGCTGTAAGTTTTACGTAAATGTACTTAGCGAGTTGGTATATATAATCAGTGCATGAGCGCCGAAAAGATAACTTTCAAGGAGGTATATCTACATCAGTGAGGTCCATGTTTAGTTTTCATAAGAAAAGGATAGTCAAGGACATTGAATTCATGACTTTTCAAACAGTGACTTTATTAATAAAAAATGTATTTCTTAATTTTTTTAGTGTATTTTCTTCCATGTCAGGGGGTGCAACTATACTCCCTTATATCTCCATCCCAGCACCCATTAGAGGCAATTACATTCAGTAAAGAACTCTTTGATGTTTACAGAGCAATACTCTTTTTTTTTGTATTGAATTTATTTTTTTGGATTTACATTCTTACTTAAATCGTTATTTATATTAATATATTTAATTTTTTCTACGTTATACTTAAATACAATCTAGTTCATACTTGAACTCCTCCTTCATTAAACCTTAAACTTAAAATTAAAGACTTTTCTTCCTTCTTTAATTCTTTCCATTTTTATCTATTGTACTTTTCTCTCTTTTTTTATCTCTTTCTCGCTTTCGTTCCTTCTATTTATCTTTTCTTCTTCGCTATACCACCACGCTGGTTTCATTTGATTAAATATTATTTCATAAATTACTTCATAATTGTCTAATTTTGTTTTTGAAAAACATATGTATGTATTAATTTATTGTATGTGTCGTTACTCAGGTAGAAAATGAATCTTGGAATTAACTTGTGGAAAGCTACAATGTGTGAACATTGTACTCCAATACCACATTTCCTGATTCTTATACTCTTGTCCCTATATCTTCTTGCTCCTTACTCCTAATTTGATACTCCTTTTCCTCTTGTTCCCTCAGGTATCACAATCACTTCCTCCACATTTACCCCCGCCACTGGATGTCATTTTATTTTACATCTAAACTAAAACAAAATAGTCATTAGTACTTTAAATAGATATGAAAATTATAAATTTCAAATAACCCATGCAATCGTTGGAGTAATTCAGTCCTGCTCCTGATAAAGCTTAACGTAATAGTTCAGCACATTTGCATCCCAGACTTGGGGCGTGTGTTATCATAGTAGAACTATTAAATGTCATTCTCCAAACCCCGATTACGTGCACTGGCTGCATGCAAATGTTCCAAAGTGTTCTGCCCCGTTTCCATTAAAACAATTGAATCTACTTACATGACTTAGCATTTCTTTCTGTTCTTTTGAACTACTCGTATATAATTATACGTTGCCATGAACGTCGGAAACTATTATCCGTTCTAAATAGCATGCAATTTGAATATTTTTACATACATTTTAGTGAATATTGAATGTGGCCCCTCGTAGCCCCTCGTGAACAGAAAAAGAATAGTACGAGTATTAACGAAAATAAGTTTTACAAAGAATTTAAGGTGGATTCTACAGACATGTTTGTAAATACTTCGGCTTAGTTAATAATATACTGAGGTATAGTACGTAATTATATTAATTTGCTACTTGTTATTACCTTTTAAGGTCACCCAAATTTCATGCTATTATACCGCCCCCCCCCCCCCCCCTAACTTAGGTAATATTATTTCTTCTTAGATTCTTACTTAATTGTGTTTTGTGCTTAATTACATTTTTATTTGTGATCCTTATTTTATCTACCCATTCCTAACTCCTTCAAAAAAAAATTAAAACTAAAAACAATACAAATATATTTAAACCCATCTGCTTCTCTCTACCTACTACTCTCCCTCCTCTTTCTACTCCGCCATCTATCTCCTTCCCTTAATAACTTCACAATCTTCTTTTCACTTTTTACTCTTTTCTCACATGAGTATTAAATGTGCACCAGCGTTTCTATCCTTTACCAGCACACCTTGCTCATCATTTTCTCTTTATTTTCGCAGTATCTGCTGCCTTTCTCTTCGTTTCCCAATCTAAATCTTGCGATTTTTCTTATGTTTCTTATATCTTTTTCTCGTATGTATTCCAGTATCTTTTCGTATCATAGTAATGTCGAATATGTCTAATTAGTCTTTGTGTAAGAGTTTTCGAACCAAGTTCTATGCCATAGTTTGAAAATTTATTTAGTTACGTTCAGGAAAAGAAATATAATATTTTGAAGTTTAACATCATAAATGGGGTGTGGACTATTTACATGATTTTAAATATCTCCGAGATAGAGGTCCGAACAATTCCGACTCCAAGTTAAGTTCCAGCTTGACGTGGAGAGGTGCTAATTGTAAAAGCTTATTGGTTGAAATCTAAGTAGACGTGGTGTAATACAAAATTTCGCCTCAGTTTCCTATCAGAAATTAAATCGAAACGATTACGCTTGTCGATTCAGATAATGTCTGAGAATATCGTATTCGAATTTTATTCGCTTCTGATCTAAATTGTTTATAGGGCATTTTTAACGCTTCTATATTTTATATTGCATTCTACTGTCACATCTTGTCACACTTTGTCCTCTTGCGTGTGATGTAATTTATGAATAGCCCCTTATTGTAATTACAGGAATAATTAAAATTGAGTTTTGTTCATGTTAAAGCTATAATATTTGTAATTTTACTTTCATAAGTTTGTTTGTCACCAAAATTTCATTTATCCAAAGTATGTTTTAGTAACTTTCAATACGTATTTTTCAACTGGTATAAAAACTAATTTAAACTAGATGACTTAGTTCACTAAAGCAAAACACAGTCATGTATAATCCACCTTCAGAACGCCTGAAGGTACCAAATTAGTTCTTACATGTTCTTTAAAAGTTAAGCTTTGAAGTTATATGTACTTTAAACCCTAATGTAAACTATAAGCCATCACATTCAACCCTCCGACAGCAGCGCCACAGCTTTTGAGCGACTTATGTGAAAAATAAAAATGTTAATAAAATATAGCTCGTAGTACGAGTACGATATGATGTTTATATAAAATACACTGGAACAAATAAGCACATAAAATTATTGTCAAGTACAGACATAACATTTGAATTTTATGAAAATATTTTTTATACTTTTATTATGTACACTGTAGACACACTCTGGCTGTAGGTACAGCACAGGCACAAGTTCAGGCACAGGCGGGGTAAGCTGACGTATCCGGTCATATTATTCAGCAAAAATGCTGACTCTGCAGAAGCTTGATATATACTCGTATGTCATCAAAATTTATTTATTAAAAAAATGTTGCACTGTTCCGCATAAATTTATTTAGTTTATGGCGTTAATATTGGTACTGCTGCGTGATGATGATTCTTAATTAAGCAATAGCTATTAGATCCTTCTAATTGTGGGAGAAAGGGGATAAAGCTTTAAGCTTTGTAACGTCACATGTAATCTAAAATATTAAAATTACTTAAGTATGCCACAACGAAATAAACAATATGTAGAGCTATAATATATGTATGTTGTTTTGAAGTTTAAAATCGTTTGTTTGTTTGTTGAACACTGCGTGTTATCCTAAACTGAGCAATCATAGCATAAAGACTATGTAGTGGTTAGGTACATTTTATTGGAAAATATAAAACTATATTTGCAACCCAACGTCGCAAAATGTGACTGGTTTGAAATGGCTTCAAAAACCAAAGAAAAATTGTGTTGTAATTTATAGATTAGCCCCTAAAATAAAATATAGAGCTGAAAGATCGTAAAGCAAGCTATTTTGTTATTAAACTGTATAAGGTGCTACCGGGAATTCCCGGGGAATGTTTTTATTATCTATCAATAGATGTTTTACTGTTACTTGACAATTAAATGTATTGCATTGTGGTGAGAGCTCTTACCTGCAAAATATTAAATTAGTTAAACAAACACATACCAAGCAATGTATTGGCTTAAAACGTCAAACCGAAGATTATGAATGAAATTGCGAAACACCAGTAACATTTGTAATACAGCTTTATCTCTATTTCAGGCCTGTAACATTTATGCCAGGCCGACAAAATGTAATTTTTTCTTCGGTGCTGGTAAATTAAGAACTGAATATAGATATTTTTTACATTTTAAAAGTAGCTGCTACAGCAATAGTAAGAAGTGGACCCCAAAGGGCGGTGCTACAGATTTCGCAGACGCTTCCTGTTAACATCGCCTTTTTAAGTGAGAAATTTCTAACAGCAGTAGCTATGAATAGATCATTCTTGTTGTCAGGATATAAAGTATAAGACGAAGCGGAACAATATTAGGTGCGATAAAAGGCTACGTGCCTCGGAAGCCCCAGAAATTATATATAAAACAATAGCTGCTGTTTTTAAGATATTGGCTTATTGATATGGGCAATTTGATAAAAATGGTAAATTTCTTAAACAACAAAGGAGTAGTACAAAATTTCCTTGAGCAGCAGGACTAATGACCGCCGCTGAATTGACCGAAATTGGCCTTTAATACTCAAAAATTTCACGATTCAAAGAAAACAATATGTAATCCACGAATCTTTCACCTTGAACTCTTCAATCATGACAATTTCTGACCCAAAAGCTTTCTAGATCCAAAAGTTACCTAGAAACAGTTAAAAACAAATTGTTTTTTAAAACACTATAAATAAATGAACAGTGTAACTATCTGGCATATCTATTCTTCAGTCGGTTTCATCTCCCCCTTCACTCCTCAGACATTTTGCTTGAGGGAAAGACATAAACCTTTGATTTAAAGTGTTATATATGGCACAAAGTTTGAAAAGAAGTTTTGTATTTTCGAAAGATATTGTTGTTTTTGTATTTATTATACATAGATTTATTCTTATGTTGGCTAAAATGTTTGAACACAAAACCATGTGAAATATACTGTTTGTGAATTCTCTGACGCGTTCGATTTTTTTCCACAATAGTTAATTGCTTTTACATAGGGTTGTAACAGATATTTCATTGTTGGGAGTGTTTTATGAACTGATTATACAATAGTATATACACTGTTAAAAATATTGTTGAAATCACGGACTGAAGAAACTGACTATTGAACCTGATGACACAGAAAAATTGAAACTTGAAAAAAGTTCAACCTGCGTATGTTTGTGCTCGAAAAACTCGAGAAATTTTCGGTCGATTGGCTTAAAATTTTGGCACAACCCTGCATTCGAATACACGCGTGTTTTTAAAAATTTTGAATTTTCAGCAAGTTCATATTATATAACCAACTAATACTGTGATTATAATTTTAATTAATATTGTAAAGTCATGAAGAAATGTTAATTGTAAAGGAGAAGCTCTATTTTGTAAACGTTGTAAAGGTTTTTTGGACTTTCTTTACTTTCAAATATCTGCTTATAGTCTTCAGGCATATTACAGTTGATGAGTACAAAACCATTGAAGAAATATACGAATATGCTTTACTGTTAGTGGTCTATTACTTTGGCTTATTAATATTGTATCATTGTATTTACTTCATTAGTTACTTTATTAAATACTAGCTGTCCCGGCCACGCGTTGCTGTGACTAACGTTTTTGTCATATTACATTACATAGCGCCATCTATTGAATATTTACTCAATCTAGTCAACAGATTTCGATTTACTCAACAGAATATTTACTCAATCTAGTCAACAGATGTCGCCATCATCGTCGCCCGATGTCATATGTCATATACAGATAATTAATAGACAAATAATTAGCAATAAGATAAATAAATTGAGATGTAAGCTATCCTATCTTTCAAGTTGGGTCAAACTGCACACGGTGTACAAATTTCATTAAAATCGGTTAAGTAGTTTAGGAGTCCATAGCGGACAACACAGTGACACGTAATTTATATATATTAAGATAAGATAATCTACATAAAAACAAAAAAGTGTTATTATTGTGTAACTAAATACTATCCTAAAACAAATAAAGTACCTACTATATAGAAAACAACTACAAAATGAAACTGTGTTTAAAAAGTAATATTACGATGATAATTATATCGCATAAACAAATTAGCGCTGCATTCAACCGTTCAGTAGAGAGCCGACCGCGCGAGTGACCCGCGCGGCATGGTATCTCGTTGAGCTACACCCCCCTCCCGGCTTGCCCGCAAGCACCGCCTTTCTCCCGCCGCGCCGGCCAGCGCAGAGAGCGAGTTGGTTTTGTTTGGGAGTTATTTATCATTGTAATCTTTAAAGTTTTTTGTTGAAATACCATAAAAACGGTTTTTGTGAGTTAATCTTAAAAGATAGACATATACTATCGCGGACTGTTTTTTAGATCATTAAAAGAGCTATTATTCTTTAATACATATTTTTTGTGTATCTTGAACCGTTTTCACGGCGCACGCAACGGAAGGCTTCAAAGATGAAATAATTTCTCCCGTTTTTTACACATTTACCACTATATCTTTGCTCCTATTGGTCGTAGCGTGATGTTATATAGCCTATAGCCTTCCTCGATAACTGGACTATCCAACACAAAAAGAATTATTCAATTCGAACCAGTAGTTTCGGAGATTAGCGCGTTCAAACAAACAAACTCTGTCGCTTTATAATATTTTTTTTTTATATTTATTCACTTATTTGCCTTGACTTTCTTTCGTCATAGCCACCAACAATCTTTTTTAAATACATCTTTTATAATTTATAATTTAATTTTACAAATTTATAAATATTTTAATATTTCACTAATTAATTTCCGTCCGTTCCACTGTATAATATCAATTTCTAGAAACCTTATTTACGAATAGACGCTATTTAATAATTATAATTTTATATGTTACTCTAATATGTATGCTCTTATATTATATTATTTTTATAATTTCGCTATTTTTTTCTTCCTCTTTCTATATTTTCAAATATAGAAAATTTATTTGAATCCGTCATGAATTTATTTCTTTCTTCATTTTTATTTTCACTAAAATTTTGTGATACTAATAATTTAGAGTTGGATTGAATTTTTGGTACTTTTATGGACCTCTGAGAATTATTTTCTGTTTGTTCCTCGTCATTATCTTGTTCATTTTTTCTGTAATTGTTCCTTGTATTATAAGTTCTAGGTGTAGAATTTGTAATATAATTAATGAAACTTTGTTCTTTCTCATTCTGTTTAGTTTCAATTTTATTATCATTTATATTATTTTGTTTTTTAATATTTTCCTTTTTACAGTTTCTATCTAAATATGTTCTGTTTCTAATGGGTGCTGGCTTATATGATGGTATACTATTTTCACGACTTGTTAAATTTTGAGGAAAGTCCTTTTCATAATTAGATAATATATCAAATCTATTTTTTGTAGTTACAGCATACGAATTTTTGTCTTTCCAAATTTGAGGTATTTCAATAGCGGCTTCTTGATAACTAAGATTTCTGTTTCCCATTAAAATTTTTATTTCTTGTTGCCTTTTTCTTTCTTTGCAATTTTTATCAGTCGCATCATGTTCTTCATCACAATTTACACATTTTATAATTTCATTTTTACATAAATTTAGCGTATGTTCATTTGAACCACATTTGCTACATCTACTCTTTCCTTTACATTGATTGGCCGTATGGTTATATCATAAACATTTATAACATTGTCTCGTATTTTTAATAAATGGTTCACAGGGTAATTTAGCATTCCAAATATAAATATATTGAGGTAAATTTTGGCCTTCAAAGAAAATGATAATATTTCTAGAGTCCTCATATTTAATTTCATCTTCAACTTTCACTCTCCTTTTTAATCTCCTTATGGAGTGGATTTTATACGGGTCACTATAAATGTTTTCTTTTAATTCTTCCTCCGAAAATTCAATATCTACATTTTTGATAATTCCAATTCTTGTAATCCAAAACATTGGTATAAACATATCAACTCCTGATGTTTTCTTGTTATTTAATTTCACTAACATATTAGCTGATTTAGGATTTTTACATACCGCCATTATTCTATTTTTCCCTATTTTCTTTATTTCTGTAATATCTTTTCCATATTCTGAATTATATAGCATTTTTGCTGTTTTTAATGTACTGATCCCATATTTTTCATTTAGAATATCTTCTTTCTGAATCATAATTTTATAAGAAGATAAAGTTAAATTATCTTCATTGTATAAATTTATATTGGGGTCAACTCCCACTTTCCCCTCAGAATTCAAATTCATTTTTTAAATTCAGAAAATTTGAATATTAAAATAATAATATTTTAGATAATGCAATTTTACTTTAAATTTAAATTTACTTTTTAATTAATTTATATATATGTATATTTAATAATATTAGTTCAATTAAATTATTTTAAGGAAACAAACAAAACACGTCTATCACGTATCGAATGACTACTCGATTGTGCTTTATAATATTTCTCCCGTTTTTTACACATTTACCACTATATCTTTGCTCCTATTAGTCGTAGCGTGATGTTATATAGCCTATAGCCTTCCTCGATAACTGGACTATCCAACACAAAAAGAATTATTCAATTCGAACCAGTAGTTTCGGAGATTAGCGCGTTCAAACAAACAAACTCTGTCGCTTTATAATATTAGTATAGATATAAAAATACGTCAAAACCTTAACGTAGTTCATGGTCTATGGTATTTCAATCTGCACCCACGCCGCGTACATTTGCGGTCGATTCTTTGACTCGTCAACAACAGCAGCAGCAGCAGCAGCCGTATGAATCGTTTTAGAAGGAAACTTTTCAAACAATAAAGAACATTTTAGTGAATTTCATTAACGGTAAATTATTCGCTATTATAATAATTATATTGTTACGTCGAATAATAAAGAAACTTTATAACTTTTCTTAACGCTTCTTTATTAATTATAAGTTTTAGTACCTTCCGTTTATGCGAAATGCAATATTTAATTAAATTACATATTATTATCAGTATTGATATTGAAATGACTGTTGGTAAAAGAAAATCTACGTCATAAATTCCTTTGACCAGATTTATGCTTAGCTTTGTCAGCCTTCTTGCATAAGTATATCAATTACAAAATATGTTACATTTCTTTATGCAATGTTTCATATAATTAAAACTTATCTTATGTAAATAATTATACTATACATAAGTAACAAAACAAAAAAAAACATTACACATAAATGAAATTTACTACACTTTTAACTAGGATAAGTTATATTTCTATTTGTTGGCCCGGTCAGCTAAAAGGAAGAGATAATTATATGTTTCATCCAAATTTAAGTAAGAAAAGATTAAGAATATATATAAGAATCAAAAGTAATCATTGTAAAACTTCAGCTCACCTGTACAAAATTAAATCTGTTTTACTCAGAGTATCATCACCGAACAGTGCTTGAAATCTCTTCAAAATTTCTCTCGATTTTACACCTTCATTGACGAGAATACGCATAATAACTCGTTGTGCAAGACACGGTGGTACTTTCTAGTTACTCATAGAGATACTGAAATTGTGGACGTTAGTATGAGGAGTATTTAGTATATAACACTAATCAGTATTTTATAAAACCGATTTATACAAAATTCATTATCAGTTTAACTACGCAATTAGTAAAACACAATCAAAATTAATATATGTGTGAAACATACAACATCTGTTAGGTTACATGTATTTGTAAACTCATACATAGATATATCGTTGAAAATTTTCCGTTAGCATCCCAAGGCGTTGGCGTCGTATTAGTAGTACACACCTCGCAGTCGTCGCAGGCGTCGTAACCATTACCCATGAACCCATTCCAGTCGACGTCCTCATCATCGTCGTCGTCTCTCGCTGTTTATTTCCTATCCCGTCCGTTCCCTAACTGTTTACATTTGATTGCACACATCAATGTTGCGATTCGTTAATTCCTGTTATCGATTGAATCGAAATTGAATGAGAGGTTCGATTTGTGTTGTAATTACAAAGCTCCGGTGAAACTGCATAAACAATCAAACACAAATACTTTAAGTATTATATTTGATATTTGATGAATGCTACTTTACATTCTCGTAAAATTGAACTTAAGGGGGTTCTCCCGTGTTACGACCTGTTTTTAAGCATTTTTTGAGAATATTTTTTGACGTCCAATGAAAAGATAGAACTTTAAGATTTTCATCAGTTATTTATTACTATTTCAAAAGTATGTGAAACATACTTACAGTTCATTTGAATAAGGGTGTACAAGGGTGTATTCTTTCTGCAGTCAACATATGACGTCTGCACTTCTCTCGCCTTACTCTCTATCTCTTTCCCTCTCTAGTTGATACAAAAAAAATATGGTAAACAAAAGTTGTAGGAAATTCTCAGTAATCAATTTGATGAAGTGTCCTATTTTGTGACGTTTCTATCACTGTTGCACTGCACTGTTTGTATTCCGACAAATGGAGTGGTTTCGCTATTTGTACCTGATAAAATAGACATTTCATATGAACTACTGTAAAAAACTGAACTGTAAATGAATTCTTTCATGACAAAAAAATCTTCAATATGATGATAAAGTGACTCTAATGTTTACTAGATTGTAAGTAAAGAGATATGACCAAAAAACCATTTTTACGCGCCATTTTTCCAAGATGGTGACGCAAGAACACGTTACCCGATTTGGACGATTTGTAGTTTTCAATTTAAACTAAAAAATATATTCAAAAGTTAGAACTAATGGCTTTCATCAAGGTACAAAGCTGCCGTGTGTTAGTAGCGAATATCTAATGTATAAATTTACACTAGATACAATGAGATCAAAAGCTGTGAATCTTTCTGCGGACGTCTATGTGTACGAATATAACCATTTAAGTAATAGAGCTGGTACAGATTTCATAAATTTCTATAGAAAACAGTTTTATAGACACAACTTCAGCTTTCTTTATAGAACGCTGGATTTAAGACAAAAACGAAACTAAAATGAATTGAAATGAATTACATACATTGAATAAACATAAAACGAATATCCTGCAATAAACATAGCCATAAATACAAGTAAACAAAAGCTCAAACGGAAGCGTACAAATATACAAGTCCGTATGCTGCGGGTATTCCTCTTGATTTGGACACAGCTTCTGCTTTTGCTTCTGGCAACGTTCATCCGGAATATTCAAAATAAAAACAAAAAATGTAAACAGCAATAGAACTGTACACAACATGTTTTTTTACAAATCTCGTGGTGTAATTTTTCTGAATGAGATTTTATATGTATTATGTAGAATAAATCTACTTCTTCAATCTTTTAGAATTATTATTATTTATAGAATCGATCGTCTTATATAGGGCCTTTCAGCAAGAGCTGTTATTTTAAATTTTGCACCATTTTTTAACTATCAATATACACATGTCTTGATATTTGTCAGATATAGGGTAATTTCTAATTATGGCACTAAATTAAAAGCGGATAATGCGGCATTATGCTCAGCATTGAATGTTCAAACTACAGAAATGCCTCGCACAGATGACCACTTTATAAAATTCTGCAATTGATACCAAGTAATTAGCATAAATAATCAAAATTCTTGATATTGTTGACAATTATATTGATTACTATTTCCAATACTATTGTATGAAATGATTTATATCTTTCATACTTTGTATCACATACTTTCATTATTAAATGATAATACTTTTAATAATAATCCTTGTTTTTCTTTAAATCATAAAATAAATTTTAATAAAATTAAATTATTTAGTTATGTGCTAACATAATCATAAATACGAAAATATGATCACAAAGATAAATACGAAAAAATAGAAATACAAGAAAATAGAAAGAATTACAAGAGCAATGAAGAAGAAGAATAAAACAGCTTTATAAAAGAGATGGATTTGGTTGGAAGAATGTAAGCTGTGCACTGAGTGGACTTAATTAGCAGATGGACAAAATATACATTTCAAAAGGGGCAAGGAATGCAATGGGAGACATCACAGTGGAGGAGATTCCTGTATCAGATCGTAATAATAAAGATACATTATGTGCTATGAAATGTATTGATTTAAGTGCTAATAACTGTCAAAAGTTTATGCATTAAAAATGAATATTTAAAAAAATTAAGTTAAAAAATATAAACAATTTTTGAGAATAAAATAAACAAATATGGATGAAGGTACAGATTTAAAAACTAATATATGTTTTAATGAAACATACGCACAATGAGACACATGCGGCACTAAGTCGCTTTGTGATCTGTAATTGGAAAAGATACATCGTATCCTCATACTAATCTCAGAGTTTGTACTTTGGATTAAAATAAAATATATTATTGACATTACTGCAACAAAAAATGAGACTGTGTTCTAGTGCAACATTATGGTGACACATGGAATTGCCAATAAACCAAACACGATAAACTGAATTTTAGGTTATAAGGTGATGCTGCAAATGATTGGGTGTCAATCAGTTTCGTCAGCAACAGGATCTAGTGATTGATGGTCTGCGTTTGCACAGGTTCGTGATAATCATACGGGAATAAGGTGGAAGTCTACGTGTGAATTGTGTGTGCGTGTGTGTATCAATGAACAGGAAAATGAAAAACTTTTAGCAGACTTTGAAGCTACGAGATTATTTTAAGTATAAGGTTTATTTTAAGTAAAGGGTCTGTCAACAAGGGGAGTCATTTTAAATGAACAGAAAAATGCAATACTATCGTGAAAAGTGGTGATATTTTTATTTTAATCCAAAGTACAACTTCTGAGGTTAGTAATAGAACACTATATCTACCAAATGACATCGCAACGATAGTTGTACAAATGGTGCGAAAGTTAAAATTAAACATCTTGTTAAAAGACAGACTATGAACACAATGTCCGAAAAAGTTTGAATGGAATTGCGTACATTGTTTCGGGATACGAACTCACAAATATTCTTGATACAATTTTTTACCTTTTATATATAAAATATATATTATACCGTAGAGAAATATCACATATTTCAATTTTTGTATTAAGTTAACTTTCATTATGGCTCCCAACGAAGTGAAAAG
This sequence comes from Panorpa germanica, assembly GCA_963678705.1. Classification (NCBI taxonomy): domain Eukaryota; kingdom Metazoa; phylum Arthropoda; class Insecta; order Mecoptera; family Panorpidae; genus Panorpa; species Panorpa germanica. The sequence continues at coordinate 5,005,656 of OY783220.1, read as the reverse complement.
TGTTAGTGGCGTAAAGAAACCTAAGTGTACTATTACAGTAGAAACGAAGAGGGAAATAATAGCTGAACATGAGAATGGTGTTCATATTTCTGACCTCACCAAGAAGCACGACATGGCTAAATCTACGATCTGTATTATCTTAAAGAAAAAGGATGCGCTAAAGACAGTTGATGTGGCTCAAGGAGTGAGTAAGTTATCGGAGCAAAGATATCAAGTGTTAGAAGAAATAGAAAAATTAATGTTGAATCTCGATCCGACCACTGATGGAGAAGCATCTTTTTGGGATTACTCCAGTACAGCGGCATACTGTTATGAACTCATTGTTCATTATTTATTTTGTAAACAAAATTCAATAGTTTAAATTGAAGTGAATATTAAAAGAATAAAATGGAACAAAACAGGAAAAATACTATGAGTGTGGAATTTGTCAACGTTGAATATAGGATAACAATTACTGAATTGCATCTATTTCTGAGAAATAAGACATATTATTTACAGCTATTTTAAGGAATAATAACATTTCAATATTATGTCTGCCGTAACAGGGTTAAATAAAATAAAAACTTATTCTTTGAAAATGCATTTCACGTTATACAAATATGGCCGACTATTTCTAGCGCTAAAACTACAATTCAAATTTTTAATTACTATATCTCCGTCAACATTTAGATATTTAATAAAATAGACACGCCAATAAACATTTATTAACATCAATTTCAATCTACAATTGAAAAATCGACCATAAAAAAATGGGGACACAAGCCCATTGAAAACGAAATCGATATATCATGTGAAATAATAATTATGTTTCTAAATAACAGAATTTTCTTATTAAATAACATCCTTATGTAAATTAATTAATAAACACAAGGCCACCGCGTGCGAAGACTTACCCGTATGTAGATAACGTGTCTAAGAAGAATAAAAAACATCGATTTCACTGGACGAGACAATTAACAAAATTATTAACCTTGTCCTATATTATGTTTTTATTAGTTAACGGGACAAAAATTTAAATGTGGTTTGAACAGCACGTGTTCATATAGTCTCGATAAAAAGTCGAGAATACTTTGAGTGTAAAAATCTAAAAGAATTTTATTTATTTAATTCCGATGCTGAGTTCTATCAGCGACTAGACTTTGTTACCAGTGTTTATGGGATATATTTGTGAGAGACACCACTGCCTAATAAGTTTATTATTATGTAAGGACATAATCAAATAAACTTAATAACAAGCAAACCCAGAATATATAGCGCTGGTCCGGGGATCGAGAACTCGAAGACACAGCAGTCCGAGTCAATCATCAATACTTTGAGCCACAATGCTGTCTAAACAACTTTAGTTTTAAGTAAATATATAAGAAATAAGAGTAACGGTATTAAATAATTTTAACTTTGTTGGCCAGATGACAGTATAATCTCTTGAAAAATTAATGAAACATAGCAATTTATTCAAAGATTTAATAAACAATAGACAATATTTTATTATTGAATATTACGCCTGATTCATTAGCAACCCAAGTAACTTGTTTCGTTGACAACTCATGTAACTTACCTTGTAACCAATCTTTGAAAGAACAGTTACTCGGGGCGAGCTGCCGATATAACTGTAGACAGCTACTCTCCCTGTCAGGTCAGCAACTGCTCTATATTCTACCAGTCACACGATCATAAATTACTGTCATGACTTGGGCGAGTGGCTGCTTTGAATTGTGTTATGTGCTGACGTTCTACTGTTCTGTAATGTGATGGTAGCAGTAACTCACATGCGAGCCACTGACTCAAACTCGCATAAAATGGTCACAGTGTGCAAGTAGCTGTATTTCAGGAACTGTTCAAGCCAACTTGCACGTTCAGAAGGCAATTAAATAAAGATAGTACTTGACATTGATTTTTAATGTCATTCTATCTCGCTCGCTCTATTCATATGACGTATCATTTATCACGTTTAAATTTCTATCAACAAGAAACAAACTTCAATGTGATGTCAACTTGATCATATCTGACTCTTACCATCTTACGTTGTCGAGCATGAACAGAAAATTGGTTTATTTTATCCAAATTAATATCAATGCATGTAAGACATTCAGACAATATCTTTGTTCATCTAGTCAATATTAATTACAAAGTTTTAATAAGTTTCATGTGGTCTTATTTTACAAAGTTTATCAATGTCAAGTTGTCAAATTATCTCGGGTAAAGATTCACCTCCCCCCTCCCCTTTTGTGGCGAATATTAATTATCAATGCGAATCGAATTAATGTAGATTGATGGTTTTAGAATCGCAGTGAAATTAGATGTAAATCAAACTATATACAGGGTGTCCCAAAATTCAACGATAAGCCGGCACCAGAAGGTGGTCCTGCTCATGACTACACAAGAAAATAAGAAAAGAAAATTTATCTCATTTTGTTTAGGAATTAGAAAAAAAAATTAATTTTTTTTGAAAATTGAAACACCTTAAGATGTTTTTAACTACCATGACCACAATATTTCAAATATTTCTGATTTTTTTTTGTATCGGCGACCTAAATAGCAGTGCTATTCATCACAACCATTAAAACTCCCAAAATGCTAGTAGTTTTTACACAAAATTTAATCAAAATTATTTTTTTCCCTAAAATTATTAAAGATTTTTACTTTCAGTCAACTTTAACTCATCGTGGTGTAAAATAAAAGTATGAACACTACTATGGCAAGTTTTTTTAAAAATTGGCGCAACTCTTCAGGATTCCAAAATGGTATAATATTTCAGGAAAACTAGCTAACCAAGATCCATATTTCATAAATTGTTGTTGTTGATATAGTTATCACTTTTACAATACCCAAATGAGGTTTTTTATTGTTGAATGAATTAAAACAAATGGTACAAACAATTTTTCATTTATTTTATAAATTTATTGCATTATTTACATTACAGTAAATGTTCAAATTGTTTCCCACTGGCATTAATACAGGCACAATATATATATATATATATATATATATATATATATATATATAGCTTGTGCTTGGACAATTTGAGCCCCTAATTTCCTAATTACGCCCCTATATATAATTTTAATGTTTGATATAAATATATTATATTTATAACAAATATAGATATGTATAACAAAATGTACATACAAATAATTTGCCATTATTCAGTAGAAAGAACATAGTCTATGATTTGTTACGACCCTAAAATTCCATCATATATTGACTTAAAAGTAATGCCACAACTACAAAGTGGAAATCCAATATGTCAGGGATTTATCTTTTATGTTTTATGTACCAAAGGGATTTTGATGACCAAAGAGGTTTCTCTATGAATTCAGCCTACCATCGACCATATGATATACTACACAAACGTATAGTAGCTATAAAGATATTATATTGTAGATATCGTATTGTAGGAATAGAATCTCCCCTTCCCATTACACCCCACACTCCTCTGAAAGGAGGTTGTGAGAGGTTGGGCTGAGTTGGGTGCTTCTAATTAACTCGGAACAATATATTTTTCTGTATTTGGCACGATTCCAGTTTTACACGTGAAAAACAGGAGTGCTGACATAAGCATGATACAGTAGCACACTAGACGATACACACACATAGACAATAACAAAATATGTTGTATTGTTATTAAAAGAAGTAACATTAAGGATCGGCACTACCCTGAATCCAATTTGAATCCGACGCGCATAAGATTCGAATACGATATTCTAGAACCCGACCTAGTATAGGAATCGACATTTGGGCGACAACAAAATAAGAGTATCTGTTTTGAAGGCAATTTGGATCAAAAACGGAGGCGAAAGTTTCAGAAGCAAAAATACATTAACCCACCCCATAAACTTAAGCTTTAAAAAACGATATTTCTTTTGCATGAGCGTACCCAAATATATTTTCTACCTGTGGCTTCGAACTTGCTTTTAAAATCTTACTCAAATTGTGATCAGACTATTCAACATTACTACGATACGAAAAATCGGAAATAAACCGACATTAAAAAAGACAAATAATTCTTCTATAATAATTAATTTCAACATATTTTTAGTATTTTTATAAATTAAATTTTATGCTTATCATCATGGTGATTGTACGGTGTTCAGCAATTTCAATAGATAAAAAAAGGGAATCCAATTTATTTGCTAATAAATAGATGAATGGAGTACAGGCATATACAAACGTACGAGCCGAGTCATTGTTGTCAATAGTCGACTGCTGAGAGTTATTATCTAAACATAACCGTGACGTCATTGAAATGTATTTTGTTGTCCCATTAAGTTGCAAATTGAATCAGTAATTGAAAATGTATTTTTAAAACAAGTTATATCGCTAGATAATAGACCAGGTGTTCCAGGAAAAGTTATTAGCTTAGTGTCCCAATTTAGTTGTTATGTTTTAATGGTTTTACATGATTAATTAAATTAGATGCTATAATATTTTAATAACCAAAAAAATCATTGCATAAAATTAAATAAAGAACTATATAGTTTATTTTATACCTTTTACGGCGATTTTAAATTTTTCCTTTTGTATGTTGTTGTTTAAATTTGCCTGTCTAATCGGTTATTTCTCCTACTAATTATTTTTTACGATAACTATGTATTCAGCAACTGGTACGAAACCTTCTGTCTAAATACTGCAATGAGCTTGTAAACTTATTTTTTAGTACAGAGGTGATTTTCCTAATTTTTTTCATGAAATTATAGCTCAGTAAATAATTAATTAAGAGCTCACTATGTGAAGTTTCCCTCTCTTCTTTTCTTCAGCTGTAGTTCACATCAACTTTTTCGTCGCTTTGATTCTGAAAGGTGAAACGGTTTCGTCATTTGTAGTCTATAACAGAGACTTTTCATACGAACGACTTTGAGAAAGCACTTTCATGGCAAAAATTTGTAGATTTTAATAAGTTCGAATATGATTTAATTTTCATTGTTTACTGGAAGGTTAATATACTTGTGACTACCTATATCGGCGTTTTATTATTTTTTTTATATTTAACAGTTAACCGAGATTTGCTATTTCAAATAGCAATAATTTGAATTTGTCGCTTACCTTTTAACTATATTTTGACGTCACGGAACAAGTATTAAAGCTGGTAGACTAATATTGTAAAGAGTCTAATGGGTAGATAATTTTTGGATGTAAAATTAATTAAAATTTTATCCTTCCTGGTTTTATGACTGATTTAAAATGACCACCACTATAAATGCTAAAAACGCTAAATATTTTATTATATTATATTATTTTATAATACATTTTATTAACACATAAGAAGGACAGCAAGGTTTAGATTGGGAAATGAAGAAAAAAGAAACAGATACTGGGAAAGTAGTGAGGAAAGAAAGTGTAGAGTGTGCGGAGCAGAGGACGAAACACTGGAGCACATTAAGTTTGAGTGTAAGGAAAAAGTAGCGAGCGAAAGGAATATTGGCCAGCTATTAAAGGGAGGCAGTGAAGGAAAGAGGTGGATGGCGGAAATAGTAAAAAGAAAAGGAAAAACAGGACAATAAATAAGCTGATGGCTGGTTGCACAAGGAACTGGAAGAGAGAGGAAGTACTAAAAGAGGCAGTGAAGGGAAGCAGGAGAAAGAAAGAAGTAGCGAGGAAACAGTTATACTTCAGTTCAGAAAAATAGACTAGGGAATAGACCAGTCCAGAAGGAAGACTAGGGAAAATGAAGAAAGAGGTTCAAGAGAAGAAGAAGCAGAAAGTACGTTTGGAAATAAAAAAGGTCTAGAATAGTTTAAATTTAATTGTAAGTTGAAGTATATGAAATGTATTAAGAATGTAGATTGTAAAGCCGAAAGGCGAACAATTAATTAATTAATAATAATAATAATACATTTTATTTTAATTGTTCTTACGGCAAATGAAACCTAAATCAGTGAAAAACTTATTGCTTAAAAGTTAGAAGTGTTTCCACAAGAAACTAATTTAAACGTTATAGATGATAGTAATTAATTATACAATTTTACAAAATATTCTTTATATTCTATTTATTTTCTCGGAATGTGACACGTAGTCAGAACAAAATTTGGGACGCCGGGAAAAAAGTACAAAAGTCTGGATTTTTTGCATATTGTAATCTTTTATTGAAGCTATATTAATCATGTTAAATCGGCATTCACTGGAACCTTGTAAAACAACAAAAAAACGTCTTATATATATCATAAATAAAACTAAACACAAAAAAAACTAAACGAAATGCAAGTTATTGTTATAACATATATTTCTTTCAGTCAAACCTTAACTCAAAATATCTTTAAGGAATTTTGTTATTAAAAGAATAAGATTTTAAGCTCGATATTTGTTATTTTGTTTATTTTTTTAAATTTCAGTATATAAATAATAAAATAAAAACATCATTTTGAATCAATATTAAAAGAAATGAGTAAATTCAAACATTCCATTATTTATTGGTTATTATTATATTTCTATCAATTTATTCTTATTATCCTAACAATTCCATTTTCGTGTTATCAATTCAATTATTTATTATTTATTCATATTTAGGCAATTACAATATTATAGCAAACTTAACAAATGGTACGGATAGCATCTATGGTAGTTAATATTTATTTATTATTATATTTTATTATAATTAAACATATGCGATTTATTTATATGTAACGATTATTATTTTAATAAACATTTACTATGTATGTATTTAAATACTTACATATATGTATATATATAATATAGCCCAGTTAAATAGGGATAAACCTGGATGTAAATTTCAGAGAGCTCAATATTTGCGTCTTCCACTCTGCGTTATATTTCGGGAACGGTTAATCATACGAAAAAATGCATTAGATGAAATTTGTAGAAAATACTATGATCTACAATATTTCTGATGGCATAGGATGTATAGGAAACGAGATATTAACAAGAAAGCGATTCATGTTACTTTTAACCTTGAATATCTTGAGACGCCAATTGAATTAGCCAATCTTTAGAACATCACAAAGGTTTTTACTAATATTCAGCTTTCTAAATTTTATTCCAAGGTTTAATAATAACTGGACTAATATGTATTAATTACATTATATTACAATTATATGCATTTAAAACAAACCGAATCCAATTTATGTCACTTTATAATCACTTAACCTCAATAATTATTTAATTATTATATTAAGTTGACCACATTGGTCACATTAATGTCATTTCTAGAAACAGAAATCCAAAAAATTATCATTTGAACAATAATACAAAATTTCCTGCTTTAGCGGGGTATATTATTCCATTTTCTCTTAGTAGATACTATACTATACTCGTATAATATAGATATGAATGTTTTAAATTATTAATAAAGTTCCAATACATACAATGTTAAATAGGTTAAACTCATTATATTTTCTATTCAATTTGCAAGTTTCCATTATAGTACATTCAACAATAATTATTAATGTGCCAATTGCATATAACTGTTATTTCTTTAGGTATGAGCTACACTGTATTGAATAGGTTCAAACTTTATTAATTACTTTGAACAAACATGTATTGCGTAACGCTTCGTCCACATCAGTGCGAAATCCAACATTTAAGTTTCAATTGTTAGAAGAGGTTGTACAACACGTTCAAATCGAAAAAACATGTAGTTTAATACGTCGGTATGCTTTTTCAGTACTACAATATTCACTCGGGCAGTTTTAGTCGTAAAATTCGGACCAATTTTTTAACATTTGGTTAAACAAAACAGAGAGAATATTTTGTTTCTTTTAAATATTTTTTAATGTTGAATTTGAAATCTATTTATGTATCAAGCCTCAGTTTCATTCTTATACTATGTGCGATAATGCAAACACAAATACTGGGATCGTTTCAGTATACACAGGATTGTGCATTTACTGATAGGCAGTGAAAACATTTCCATATAACAACTGAACGTAAATATTACTGTCGACACGTCACTATCAGTGCCGTGTTGCTTTTAATTAGGAAAAATACTGATATCACTGAGCGTCACTGACACTGATAAGTACGAATAGTTTCATACAAAATGTATGAAACAATATCATTTTTCACTGACAATGAACGGATCGGTACTGATCGTCACATATCTGTACTGGAGAATACGTAGAGTACGTAGAATGGGTTGTGTGTTTTAAAGATAGTATATATCTATTTGAATGTCCCATTGATTAGAACCATAAAAGCGTAACAAATCTAGTACACTTACGTCTAAAGAACCTCAAATTTTAAATGATTTATATAAATGTTGGATGTCGAATGTTAATGTCGCACTGGTTTGGACGACGCATATTAAAACTCATAATTTCAAACGGTTTACAAAACAATGTATCTGTTTTCATTAAATATTTCTAAAACTTTATCAACTCACTGCTTCACCTTGTACGAGTACAAGTTTTTTTTTATATAAAGTTACGTGAGTCTTATATAAATCGTTGTATATTACAACAAGTATAAGAACGATTCAGTATGCCCTGGAAATTATTATATTTATGTATCTAGACTACAATATTTCACTCATTAGAAGGTAACGGTGCAGTCACCTTTACAGTGAGTTATTATTCTCCTTTCCAGCAATTTCTTCTTCTTTTTCTTTTTTTTATTTATAATACTCGTGCAGTTAGTTCACTGTGCTGCTTTAATATTATATTTCATATTCCTCTAGACAATATTTGCTGTTTCTTTCTAGAGAGATAGTCTTGGATACGTAGAGATAAAGATTGTTATTCATATATACATACATATATAGGTTTCTTTTATTAAGAATTTCTTGAACAGGAACGTTTTAGTTTTATAAATTCTCATTCTTGAGAAATTTAATGAAATATTTAAATTGAAGTAAATAATATTAGAACAAATTAATTTATTTCTTTAAAATAAAAATGTATATTTTAAATTTTCTTATTTTGTAAATTTGAATTAAACAAACTTTATTTCAGTATAAATTAATAAAATACCGTTTTTGTTTTTTTTTCCTTAAAGTAATATGCGAATAATCTGTCATCTGTCTCAAAATAATTATATGGTCTCTCAATAAGAGCGGTCATTTTAAAGCAATAGAAAAACGCAATGCTTCCATGAAAAAGTGGTGATATTTTTACTTTAATATGAAGTAAAAAACTCTGAGGTTAGTAACAAAACACAATATTCGGCAAATGTCACCCAAATATTTTGTTTTTCCAGTGATTTAAAATGACCGCTGTCATTTCTTTTTTGTGCTAGATCTAACCAAACTTTTACACCATTTAGTTCGTATTAAAAAAATTATTATAATTTATCAATTATTTAAAATAATATGATGTTTCAAGATTATTTTTAAGTAAGACTTTGTTTCAAATATTTTAATTAAAAAACCTATACATTAATTCTAACTATTAATTAAATACAATAACAAATATTATTACAATCTTATAAATAAATTAAGTATTATAAATTAATTTCACCCTTACATAAAAATCATCTTGCACAAACAATTTCAAATAATCTGATATTTTTTAAATATACTCGTATTATAAACTTTTACTTATAAAAACAATTGTAATTTTTAATATACCTGCAGTTACAATTATTTAAACTTTATTTAACATAAAAAAGTTTACCTCTATTTTATATTTATATATTTTTCGACATAAATTTCCATTTTCAAATGTTAAAAAACCTTTTTATGCAAGATTAGATAATGTTAATTATTATATTAACTTATTAGTGAAACATGTTTAATATCTTTTGCAATAGTTTAATAATTACGTAACAGAATAAATAACAAAATATAATGTAAGGTAAAAAAGATTACGTTAAATAAAACATAAGAGTTCTTTTTGTGTTTAGAGGGTAATATATTAACAAAAGAGTTTAAGAATATTTTGCATAGAATATATTGTAATAAACTGTAACATTAGGTAAATAATATTACGTTAAATATTTAATATATAAAACCGTTTCAATTACGAGTTTAGATCACGCTTTATGTTTCATTAAATTTCATCTAGTCTAAATATAATGCTGCTGCTTACACTACAATATTTTTCTTATTTGATTTAGACCAGCTAAATCTTGTCTTTTATATTTATTTTTAGTAATTCATAAGAATAACTAGTTATGGTGTTATAAGTTCTTAGTTAAAATTGTTTTGTTATAGGTTATATATTTATTTATCTCAAAAATTTAACAAATTGTTTATGCAATCGTTTAAAATACGTAAAAGAAAGTTTTAAGCTTTTAAATATGTCAAACATACATTTGATTTCTTTTTTCAATACAAATAAAACACAAATCAGTGTGTAACCATATTACCACAAAAAGACTCTGAAAGACATTTTTGTAAACGTGCAATGTGAACGCTAAACATCAGTAATAGATTTGGAACATTTCCAAACGCTCCGTTCCGTTCCGTGCTTTATAAATATATTATAAACCAGTTGGAGCTTTACAAATGCCACTTGAAGCATTTTAATTCATTTTTTATAACAAAACGGAATAAAGAATGTGTGCCACTGTCAAAGACTATTCAAGTATTTATGTCATTACGATTGTTTTTTTATTTTGATGTATGTGTTTTTTTACAAATTAAAAACATACCGTAATGAAATATTAGTAAAGTGAGCTTTTTTGGTACCTTTGAAAATATGTTGCATTTCCTTATTTTATTACCAAAACAAATTCAAAATTGCGTAGAAAATAACTACTCACGAACTCGGTAACCACAATTATACTAAGATCGTGTTATGCATTAAATAGTGTTACAGAAAATGTATCGAATACGACACAAAAGATTTTCGTCAATTACTCTCTGCACTTAACAGGGGTCGGGAAATGTGTAGGTTTCAACTATGTAGGGAAACTATGTTTCCTATTCAAAATTTATACACTGTTAAATATTATCTGAAATTAAAAACGTTTTGTATAAAAAATTATTAATTTTCAATTTAATATGTTGTAAATATTTTTAACAACACTATTTCTGTCACGTGGTATGAATTCGCACTGCTGGAACTCGCGTTATAAGGAGCTCTACTGTACTGTTATGCACTGTGCGCATGAGTCAATTAGTTGGGTTGCCTAATATTAACTAATTAACGCTGGTTTGCTGATTTTTTACGTGGTATATTGGTTCTAAGATACAATTCGCTTTTCTTGAGCTTTTGCGTATATTTAATGTTCAATTTCCGATATTCCTAAGAGCACCACTCCCAGTAAACAATTTGGTGAAGTGCCCTATTTAGTGACGTTTCTATCACTATTTCACTTCAATTATAGTTCGCATCAACTTTATCTTCATTTTTATTCCGACAGGTGAAGTAATTTCGCCATTTGTAGCCGATAAAGTAGACATTTTATATGAAAAAATGTGATAAACTGAACTATAAATGAACTCTTTTATGACAAAAAAATCATGACGCATCTTCAATATGATGTCAAAGTGACTCCAAAATGTTTACTGGGCTGTTGTTTTCACTCTATTGAAAACTCTATTTTTTTGTCCTAACTAAATATTTATTACTATTTAACAAACGATTTATTAATATATAAAAAATGATTTATTAACATTTAAAAAATATATCGTATATTACCATGATGCGCACGCACACACGAGTAGTCTGTTATGTATATATATACATATTTATTTACAACTACGCGTTAAGTATAGCCATCTACCAACACCGACCACCAACAAAATATTTTTTAACTATTAACAAATCTTATTTGGTGGAAATAAATATTTTTTTCAATATATTAAAGCTTCTTAATAGTTACAAAAATTTTGTTCTCATAAAAAATAGATTTAGTTAATACTAACGAATATTGTTAATAGTACAAAAATATTTTTGTATTTAATAAATTGATTTATTAAATACAAACAAATCCTTCTATCAGTGTAGTACAGTTTTTACACATAGATACATTGAAATCAATTTAAAAATGCAGATCTCACACGGCTACTTATACTCGACAAGTTACTGTGAGATCATTTCGCCAGCGCCGTCCATTGCGGGTGTTGTACCTGGCCGCTTCGCTGAATAGACGTCAAATATACGCACATGCCCTTGAAAAAGACACAACAAAAGAAACAAACAACGCTAATTTCAAATGTTTCTGTCTTAAGTCATTTCAAATATTATACAAATGCTCTATATGAATTTTAGATTAAGATATAACAGTTAAGTAATTGAGCTGTATTACAAATGTTCGTAATGTCTCAATTTCCTAGTAGATCAATGTAATATTCAATGAATTAGTTTAATAATAAATGAAGGAAAGCGGCATAAATTATTCTGTACCAAGTATTTTACTATAACAGAAAACTTCGAAGAATCAGCTCTATGAATAAATAAGGAATAGTAGCGAGTTCTGCAAACTTAGTTTTACTTTAAATGTGCAGTAAATGAAGAATTAGTATGTTTTAAAACATTCTGAATTTAAATTTCGCGCCATTTTTGTTGTATTCGGATGGCACATTTTAAAATATCTCCAATTACATTTATAGGAAAAAACAACGCGTTATAATTGTTGAAATTTATTATTCGTTGAAATGAGTAATCAATTCGATGCTAGACTATAAAATTTAGAGAATTATTTATCCCCGTGAATTTGTCATTCTTTACAAAACTTAAATATTTCAAGATGTATCTTACAGAGAATTCTCACGAAACAAATGCCAACTTATCTAAGAACTTATTTAATTATGTATTGAATAGTTTGTAGTTATAACTACAAAGTACTATAGTACTTAGATAGATGATCAACTGTAAATTACGTAATGCTAGCATAAACAACGAGATAATCCACTATCATATTTTTAAAACTTTCTTTTACGAATTTCTTAGTTAAAAGTGTAATAAAATATTTATATATATATATATATATATATATATATATACATATATATATATATATATATATATATATATATATATATATATATATATATATATATATATATATATTTCAATAACAAATAAATAATTATTCACCTTCTTTCTTAGAGAAAATCTTTTTAAAAAGTCATAAATGTTTTGAATAAATTATTCCTACAAATAAAAGTAGAGGTCACAAATTATTAATTGCAAATTTAAAAATAATGTTTTATATGATCATTAAAGTTAAAATTAATGTAAATAATTAATTATTATGTTTAATATGTGAATAACTAAACAATATATGATGTTCTTTATAATTTATGAGCACTTAAAAAGTGCGAACAAAATCAATGACTTTTTAAAAATAATTAGAACTCCAGCAAACCAATATCTTCTAATTTACATAATATATCAATTCAATGTATTGAACATTAGCTTTAGTATAATGTTTACTAAAATATTTTTGGTTTTTTTCATATTTACAGCTTACTTATTATAATAATATTATTATGTGTTCTCCGTCCTATCATTTTATTTTTAAATTATTTATATAAATGTCTACACAGCTTTTTTCTAACGTTTCAGCCGTATTATTAGGCACTCTAATTTACTACAGTATGTTTTCTATTTTTATAGGGGTTTAACATTTATATATTATTATTATTATATTTATTTTCTTTAATTTATATACTTATCTAACGAATAAAATAATATAGGTATATTTATATTTTTATTTTATATATTTTTTTTAAATATAACATTTTTTCTGTATAAAAAATTTAAATGAGTTCTTTTTTGAAACTTCTTATGGAATTTTAAGCTCTGGTGTTTGTGTGTGTATGTGTGTGTGTGGGTGAGTGGGTTGCTGCTGAGTGAGTGCCTACAACTCTTTAATTATTTGTGTAAATGCGTAAAATGTTCTTTTTTTATTTTTTGTTGTTTTTATTTAAACATGAAATAGGTTTAGGGTTGTTTTAATTTTTGTTTAGTTAATTTATTAATTTCTATTTCTTCTTTTTCTTTTAGCTTTATATTTTTAAGAAAATATTTTTGCTAAAATTATAAATAATTTATATCTCGTTGATTTAAACATAGGCCGAAATTTATCGTTGTACCATTATAGTTATAAAAAAGATAGGACAGAAATATGTTGTTTAATACCGATTAATTAGTTGAATCAAGGTCATGTCGTATACATTTAATAGAAATTGTTTGTTGTTCAGGTTTTACTTTACGTTTCGTTTTTACTGTCAACAAATTTTAACACAAAAATTAAAAACATAACTGTCAACATTTTTCTTAAATTATTGCATTAAATATTACAAAGTTTTATTTAGAAGTTCTTTAACTAGTAAACTTTGCTTCAACTTTGAAACACTTTTTACACTACCCATTACGCTACTTCTGTAGTTTAATCATTTTAATACTACTACTAGGATTATGAGATCCTTAAAACTTTACTTAAATAATGTAAATTCTATTAATGCAAATTTGTTTCGTGTTTAGGAATTTTAAAATGTATAAATTTAAATAATTTTCATGCATAAGTTATGCCGTTTCATGTTGTTCTATGTATTTAACTACTGGTGGACTAATATTACGTTCTTGGTATAAACTCGAAACTTAACTTTCTCAAGTCAAATGGCGCAAATTCAACATATATTATGTTTGGCCAGTAATATGTATCTTAAAATAATAAATAGCTTTATCCCCTTCAATTTCTTTTAATTTGTAAGCGATTATCTTGTTGTAAATGCACAGACTGTGGCAACACCATACACAGTAAATAATTTTATGACGTGTCTTATATATATTGTGACGTTTCTATCACTATTTCACTTCAATTATAGTTCGCATCAACTTTATCTTCATTTGTATTCTAACAGGTGGAGTGGTCTCGCCATTTGTAGCCTATAAAATAGACATTTCATATAAACAACTGTGAGAAATTGAACTGTAAACTCTTTTATGACAAAAAAAATCACACGTATCTTCAATATGATAGCAAAGTGACTCCAAAATGTTTACTGGGTAACTTGCCTGTTGTACAGACATATAGACATTAACAAAGACAGAAATAAGCCGTTGGTTTTAAGATTAAAAAGTTAACAAGTGACAGTAAATATTGTTAATATATCACATGTGTTTTTAATTAACATCCTGATAATTTAAAAGTATTACCATCCACACCAATATAATGTATGTACTTGTATTTAATAAGGCTCAAAATATCTTTTAAAATAAAAAAGATTCAACCAAATCTGAAAGCTGGCAGAATGAGTATTGTTCTTCTTTTGCTCTTTTAACTATTTTACCAATTCATGTTTAGGGTCATCCATAAATTATGTCAACTACTTTAATGATTTTAACAATTTTTCTCTTACTTGTAACGTCTTGTCACATATTGTGACCTTCTCTCTATTCAGACATAATTAAAAGATCACTCTTTTGACATTTTCGATCAGTGTTTTTCCGAGTTTGTTTCTATATTTTGTGTGTGAGAAGTTGGCAATTCTAAACACAATTCAACGTCAGTGACGATTTGCATAAATGTTTCAATTAAAGTTGCATACAATAAACGGTTACTAAAACTTTAAAAATAATAAAACAGAAAACACAAATATCTTTAACGTGTTAAAAATACCAAAGGGAATAATAAAAAGAAAACAAACAAAAACTTGAGTAATATAGACAGTTCCATAACCTGTACAGAACCCAGTAGTACAAAAATACAGGAGTACAGTGTGTAGCTACACAAACGGCAATAAACGACTCTTACTTTGATATAATATAATGGTACAACGTTAATGAGTTTTAAAACGTTTTTAAAGCCCGAACGTAATTTAATTAAACACGACCGGTAGAGGACAAATATCCTGGAAACATCATGCATTTTATATTCATGTATACCGAAGTTCATACATAAATAAATTAAAATAACAGGTGGTTCTATTAATGTTGGTAAAACAGAGAATTTTTAATTATAATATATGTATCAGGTAACTATATATTCAGGTATATTCCATGAACCAATGTTCTCGTTTCAGTTATTCTGCTAGTTTGTTATTCACGTATTGTTAATTTTGGTTTAGACATTTTAAATTTATTCATGAGCTTTTTTTGATAGCTATAAATTACTAAAGTCAATATATGGAGGAGAATTTTATAATAAAACAAAAAACCATTTGTTTACCTTCCCACACTTGCATTTTTATTATTTTTTTGTTATTTACCACGTAAATAGGATTTTCCGAAATATAGTTCATTGTACTATATATATATATATATATATATATATATATATATATATATATATATATATATATATATATATATATATATATATATATATATATTTGTTTCTCAGCTCTCATTTTCGTTTTGGTCGAGCATAAGGATAACCTAACCAAGCAAACTACTTCGATTGCATTTTTTAAAGTTCCACCAAAATTCTGCGTATGTATTTTATTATATTATTGATTTATGGTGTTAAAGTGTCAAAAAATCTAACTCCATTGCTGGTAAATATATGTATGATTATAAACTACACAACAATTAAACGAAAATATATCGCACGTGCGGGAGCTGAGCCTGAAGTGAGTTCTCGGTCACTGCGTCGACCCAAATTTTTATTATTGTTCGATAATACCTTAACCACTGAGCTACTGAAATCGTTAAAAAGTTTCTGTTGCTTTTGAATTCAACACGAGATATAGATTTTTGCTAAGGACATTTTTCAAACTAGAATTGTGTTGAATATAAATGAAATGCAATAGTCAGCATTAGGTGACACGCTATTAAAATATTATTTATACATAAATAACATTATTAGTTCTGGACCGAACTAATCTACAAAACAATGAAATAAATCATTTCATTACATTTTTTTATACTGATTTATATGAAAATATTTGAACTCATAATATTTTGATTCGGAAGGTTCTTAAAGTTATAAATACCAATAAAATCCTTATTTAGCAATGATTTGAATTTATATAAGCGATAAATTTAAACTTTTCCTAAAATAAATATAGGTCACTATGTTATTTCATTGTACCTGGCGAGATATTTAGAGGTGTTCGATACAGCACTCGAACATATAATCCGATCAGAAACGAGAACATTACACTTAGATACACATAAAATGATATTCAAATTCAATTAAAATAATTTGTTAAACATCTTGCATTATTTGTTACGTCACGATACTTTTAATTTTATTTCATCTAACAATTTTTTTTTAATTTTATTGAAAACGTGTTTTTATAAAAAGTATTTATCTTGTCATTTACTGGCAGTTTGCATGACGTGAGAACATGTTACTTTGACATTATAGTAGTGTTGTGTTATTTTTTAATTCAGGGATTATTTTAAAACAGTGATGAGGAAGTTAACAGTAAATCAATATTACTTTAATAAATCATTATACAGGAAACCGAATATAAGCTATTAAATGTTTGAATTGCGCTAGAAAATAATTTATTTGATTGTGACAAACATAACACATAAATTTCATTTGATGGAAAAATTCAGAATTTATTTTTTTGTACTCATATTTGATGCCGGCAGTTCTCGCATGGTCTCGGGTACCTCGTAGTTCTCGAAATTTTAAAACAAAGCAAATAAAACAAGAGGTGAGACCAGTAGCCATGTTCATTCTCGACTTATCGACAAATGTTTTGAGAAATGTCTCAGCGAGAGAGAACTGCCGGCATCAAATTTATAATAATACTCGTATACCACCGTCTTATATTTTAATTGATATTATAAAAAGTAATTTAAGTGGTATTTACTTTATTAATGAAAATATTCATAAGAAACAATGTGTGATCACTTTTAAAAACTCGGCAAGTATCCTAATATCGTGGAAGGCAGAGAAATGGTGCCTACATATTCACGCACACCTCTAACCACGCGCTATTGATATGAAATTCGTTTGCAATGTCTTTCATGCTGATTTGTGAACGCGTACCTTTCTAATAACAAAATATTAGATTAATATTATATCTTTTGAATTTTAGTAAGTGAATTTGTTCACACTGTTATTCAATATTATCCTACTTTTTATGGCTTCATAAACCTTCGTTCCTTATACGGTATTTCAAATTCTTTGCAATAAATTCTGTCAGGTCAAATAACATTTTTCCACCTGATAATATTCAAACCATAATTAATTCCACGAATTATAAAGAAATACTACAATTTGAGGGATAAATTTCCTTTATACTATTATTCAAAAGAGTGTGGTGGTTTCACTCTACGGATTTCCATGAGTTGATTGTTGAAAAAATGTATTTAAAACCTATTGTTAAGTGTCCTTTGTTCTCAGTAGAATAACTCTTTAAAAATATGACATAAAAATGGTGAAACTCATTCTATTTTAAATGCAACATTTTTGAAAAAATTTTAATAATATTTTCACATTAATTAATGTTTCAGTGTAACAAGATTAATCTCAACGGTAAAGTGGCTAGAGTGTTAAGACAGTCTTGTTTTGTATAATGTACTTTACATAACCTAAACCTTACAGTAACTAATCGTTTACTGTATTATTCGTTACATTGTAAAACAGAGATAAAACTATTTAACTTTTTACAGTAAAGAAAGGGATGGATATAAATTAAAAATTGAAATGTTTTACAAAAATTTCACGTTGGATTTTTTTGTAAATTGGGTTCCACAATTATTAAAAATTAGTTCGTCAAAAACTCTAACATCTACAGGAAGTGGTAACGTTCAGTAACAAGAACAAGGCGGTATTCTGGATTCAACATGTCAATTCTATTTTAAAGTAAATTAATACAAGATAGGACTGTTAAATAAATAATTTACTATAGCCACCGACGACATTACTAAGAGGTTATCGTGAGAAGCTAATATAGGAAAACTCTGAAGAGTCATCATGGGTGGCAACGGTGTGGAGAGCAAGAACGAAGCAAATAAAAAGACTGAGATAATCTAGAATAATTAGATTTTTAAAAGGTTATCTTTGATAAGGCTAATATCTGTATATGTATATAGGATATAGGAAAAGGGTATCATCACTGTTTTAAAATTTCATAACAAACTACTTTTAAAAGGAAACACTTTAAACCGATTGTTTCTACTTTTTAGATCAAAAATCGAATCAGTTGTGATGGTTCAATTAGAATTTTATATTCACTATAAACGCTTAAAACTTGTGACTAATTTAAATGTTATTAATATTGTCATGTGCACTATAATTATATTATTATTTTATATTATTTATTTTTATATAATATATATTTAAATTATATTTATTTTTAAACACCACGTCTTTTTGCTCAGTTATCTTGGTTCTTATAATTTTGTTGTATAAATACATTTGTTAATATAATTCAAAAACTAATCAATAATTCTAAATATAATAAATTAATGCTATTTATATATATATATATATATATATATATATATATATATGTATTATATATACATAAATAATTGCGAGAATCGTATATATGTGGTATAGCAACACAATTGTATAATATGATTTTAAAATGGGGCAATTCCTTTTTTTTAATTTAACCAGTTACGCGTATTTAAGATTTAACAATAAAAAAATTATTTCATCTCTTTTTTACGCGATTTAATTTAATTTAACGCGGTAATAAAATGATGAAATATTATTATTGGTAAAACAAATGTATTTTTAAGTAAAGTTTTAAATAAAAGCACATTATTTTAGAGCAGATTCTTTAAATGTCAAACCAATCCCCTACTTTTATAGGGATAAGCACCGTATCTTCTTGTATGCAAATTGGTTGGAACTTATCTGTCGAATAGAAACAAAATTGAGTTCATAATAATTTATTCAGTAAATATCTAAATAATTAATTAAAAATCTGGGAAGACATTTAAATTGTTATTGAAAACAGACGGCTTCATTCATTTATAGATATTCAGGCCCGTGTAAACTTTATATATGTTCATTTAGAAGACGAATCAAAAGTTCTATTATGTTTCATATACTTTAATGCTTCAATAGTAATTCACCGTAATAAGTTTGATGTTTAATTCTAAATATCTCATAGAAAATCTTTAAAAATTTTTTAAAAACCAAGATAATGTGAGCAAGATAAACATCTAACAACGATTTAGTACCATAATTCATTTTTAAATAAACATTTTAAATAATAAATTTATTATTTTCAATCTTTTATATAATAAATCACGATTTAACGGACTTCTTTAAAGACTTCTTAATGTTATACTATTCTTGAAAGGTCACAACAACTGGTATATTATTATTACCACCTTTTTAAAACAAAAGCTTTATTATATTAAATAAAATAATATTTAATTTATTAATATTTTACTTTCATTAATAATAGAAATGATAAAATATTTTAAGCATATTACATTTTGCTGATCAATCAATACATTATCATAATTACAATCCGCTAAACATTGTTATGTATATATCAGGTACATATCATTTATGTAACATTGACGCGAAAGTTTTATACTCGTATAACATTTACAATTTTTTCCTTTTAAAAAAATTATATATAAAACATTTTGCAAATTTCTAGGTTATCTTCTTTTTTCACGTAATTATTCTAAGTAATTTTGTAAGAAATAATTTTTGCGAATAATTATCGGGAACCTTGTGCTGGTAAGCCATGCTTGAAACTTGAATTTTTTGCCCATCAAAGATGCTCTCTAAATTGAAATGAATAAAATAAAATTTTGTATAAAATTTTAGTTATTAAGGAAAAGAATAATGATTTTTAATTAAATCAGTTTAATTAAATGAACCATAGGAAAGTAAGATATATATTTATTTGTTTATTATCACTGCCGTTGTGTTTGTGGTTCTCCAGTGTTTCATAGTATAACAGTAAGAGCGGTTCCTCTTTAATTTATTTAAGAACAAGGTTTACTTAAATAAAATTTAATTACATTTTCGATACAGAGGGGTCTTTTAATTAAATCACAATTTACATTCCGTTACTCTTATTTTTTTCTTAATAGTTTATAATTAATTAATAATATAAAATAATCAAACATCACAGGCAAAACTCTAAAAATATTCTACTACATTAATACATTATTTTGTTATTTTTAATAATTCTTCTTTAAATATTCTTTGAACAATGTAATATTTCAAATGAATTTACAAAATTATACATTGTCATTATATAATAATTCACTTTTCAAATACAAATCGAGCCAGCTCATTTTTGTATACATATTCTTAACAATAGAATTTTTAATATAATAACTTTTTATACGCCAATATATTATTTTTCTTCATTTTTAATATTGGTTTAACATTTATTTTATTTAAAATGTTATTAAATATTATTGCATTTCTGAAATCTCTTATATTTTAAACAGTACTTTCCAATCACAGTTGATTCATTTTATTATTTTATCAATTTGTTATTTCCGCTTTTCTCGAATTGTTATTTCAGTAAACGAGATGGTCTAACTTCATCAATTGCAAACTTCTTTTGTTCTTGAACTCTTCACAAACGATTGATTTCATTAAACCTCCCTTTCATAACTACATATTGCTTGCGATAAGCTTGTCAGGTCGTCATCGATAACGCAATTTAATGTTCGTTATTTTTAGTTTAAAATATATTGAATTTTATTACAAATTAAATTTCTGTTATTTATTTATGCTTCATCCTAAGGAAGATTTTATTATTTATTTATTTTTTTGTAAACTTTGTTTATTTTTAAGTGTTTTTAATTTAGATAAGTTTTCCATGAACATCGCAAACAAAATCAGCTCCTAAAATTTTCAAACGCTACAATCCAATTTTACAAACGCACTTTTCTATTAAAGCAAAACTTTTCGAAACTGTTTTTGATCTAGTTTGTGATTTATTAACATTCAATTTTGTCATCATCATTCACTAAATAATTATCTAAAAAATATAACAAATAACAAACATTTCATTTAATAAACGAACACTTTTTTAAATCAGTTTTTATGTTTAATTTTACCTGAAAAATGTTTGAATATTATTAAGAAATTTTCTTCGTAATATCATCTGTGAACGACCTTTTAACACCCAAAGGTCACGTAAATTCGGTTGGCTTGGGTCACAGGTCGCTGGACTGTGAGGGGGCTGCAAGTTGACTCTCTACAGTCCCCTCCCTCTGTCATAGGGGTCTGGAAGCTTCTGCACCGGGAGTTAACATGTCGACTCGCGTGCTTATCGAACAGTCACTGTGAAATAAAATAAAGATTAGCATTAAAATTTGTTTTACGTTGTTAATCAAATTTTTTTCTTTACAAAACTAACTCAGATTGTGTGATGCTTATTACGCCACACAAATTTCATGGTTTTTTAACCCTCAGTTATAACGTCTTGTTACTTATTTTGGAAAAATAACTTTTACAAATACGTATTTTGTATGAATATAATAAAGTGTTGTGCACTATTTAACTTATTAAAAAAATAATTAACTTTGTTGTAGACCGTTGCAAATCCTTTTAAATGTTATATTATAATCGGCTTACAAATAAACCTGTTATAAAATTTATACCAAGTATAAATTAATAATAAGTCCGGAGAGGCTTTATATCTGCTATAAATTTTATAACAGGTTTATTAGTAAGGCGGTAAGTCTATATGATATAAATATATTTAACGAATACGAAGGATAACGAACGCAAAACTTTAAATGCATGTTAAACTCGCTGTTAAAAGTTATTCGTTGTTTTGTATCATTTCTTTACAGCGATGCAGCTTAATATCACAAATTGTGGATAATTAAGTCCTCTATCAGATTTTTAATAACTACCCAGTAAACATTTTGGAATCACTTTGACATCATATTGAAGATGCGTCATGATTTTTTTGTCATTAAAGAGTTCATTTATAGTTCAGTTTCTCACATTTTTTCATAGAAAATGTCTACTTTATCGGCTACAAATGGCGAAATTACTCCACCTGTCGGAATACAAATGAAGATAAAGTTGATGCGAACTATAATTGAAGTGAAATAGTGATAGAAACGTCACTAAATAGGGCACTTCACCAAATTGTTTACTGGGTACTTATATCTAAAGAGCTACTGCTAACGGCATATTGCAAACAAACCGTTTTTAGCTACCATTTTTCAAGATGGAAGCCTAAATTATCAAAATTTAGATTGGTTATTAGAATATTCAGAATCAGTGCACCTATTTTAGTCAAAAAATGTGTGTTTACAAGTTTCTCCATCAATTTTCCGCGTTTTGGTTCAGCTAATTAATTACATATGTACATTAAATAGTGGCTTTAACGCACTTTAAGTCCTTAACAAACAGCACAATATATTAATTATACTAATTATATCAGAATAATTAGGCTTAATTAAATTTGTAGCTATAAAACACACATTGTCCGTTAACATGGAGTGGTGTTGGAAATAAATGACAGTGATTCAATAAGCTAACAGGTCGTATGTTTCCCGTGTTGATTACTTAACCAATAATTAGTAATGTTCGATTTAAAATGTGCAGTAATTAGTTAGCTAACTAGCAAGGCACATGCGACACGCACATACGAGTACTATGTCTTGAAGTATGTCTTAATTACCTAGTTCAGTGATGTCCAAGTGCTTCATAATTTTGGGCATAAAATGTATTTATATGTATCTATTCGGATGTTCTTGTTAAAACTAAAAAGATGTTTTCTATATCGCTCATTTTTATATAGAGTCTTCCAACAGAACTTGTTATTGTAAATTTCGCATTTTCATTACTGGATTAAAATATCATCACTTTTTATGAAAATATTTCGATTTTCTGTTGACTTAAAGTAACACCTCTTATTGAAACACCAAAGACCCTATATTTTATTTATCTTACACCAGATGGAAAATGTTACGCAGTGTAACTCGTTAATTAATTTGCAGTAAGTTATCAAGTCTGAAACTGCATTGCAAAACAATTGTTATGAGAAGTAGAAAATGAACCTTGGAATTAACTTGTGGCTAGTTTGCATGTGTGAACCTTGCTTTACAAGATAATATTCTATATGAGACTCCATATTATAATAAACCCAAAAAACAAAGTTACGTACAATCTCAAAAAAACTGTATAATTTTAGAACAGTTCTAAAGCATATTTTAGAACACGGTAGTAAAAAAATATCAGATCCCAGAATATTAATTTTCATAACATATACAGTGCATTTTAATACGCATTTAATAAAAAGAAGAACATTTTAACAGTGTATATAAGGTTATTTAACATAAAAAGGTTTACCTTTTACATAAAATTTTGTAGGTTAATGTTATGTAAGATTGTTTAACAAAAACTATCTTTAGCCATGAAATTAGGTTTTCTGACTTTAATAAATCTTTCCACGCAAGATGTTTAATTTTAAATTAATATACTAGTACTTCTTTAATAACTTACAGTTATGTATAAATAATAAAACGTAACGTGAGGTAAAAAATATTACGTTAGATAATACTTAAGTTAACGTGTATTTACTAGGATATTACTTATCAGGTGCATAAAAATATACTTTTAGAAAAAAAATTATTTTATAAATAATATCAAGTTGGACACCCTTATTTCCTTATAAAAAATGATTGAGTAATTGTGACGCACTTATTTTAATATTGATTATCACTATTCATGTTCATTTATTGGACTTGTGTCTCTTTAATTACACTTTTGCGTGTTTTAAAAATATTTTTAGAAACTTGAAGAACTTTATTACCATTTTACTAAAACATTTATACAAATAAAAATAGAACGTATTGGAGTTTCAAATGGAATGAAAATTTATTTTATTCTCGTATCTTGTACTGAGTAGAGATAAGAATGATGGTGATGAATACATTAATTAATCGGTGTAGATATCGATTCAACGCTGAGTCTAAAAATATTCAGGGTGAACAAACTCAGTGCTTTGATTTTGTTTTACTTGTTGCCACCTTACGCTTAAAATTTTAAAATCTAAGGCGTTGTATGATTGTTCGTTTTCTTTTTTTATCGATGACCTTAAAAAGAAACATTATTTTGGGACACTCTGTATTAAATTACATTTTTCATTACTTTTAAGGGTTCATACTTTATCTAAATAGCCATTTATGTCTTTTAGTTTTTTAAGATTGTTTTACATAATTTATTTGTGGTAAGTAATATTATTTAGTAATTAGTTTTACGTCCTGCGTATATAACTTGTTAAACTTTATTCCCACCGTCTACTTTAGTTTTTATATGGAAAGTGCTTAGTGAGAAAACTTAGAATCCACAAAGCACAATAAACATTGATGTTACCTTACATTCGCGTAATTACTTAAGCAAAACCTAATAATATTTCATCTTGTGAAACCTTTAAAATTTAACTTTTTTATTATTTATTCTAAAACTATTAACTATCATAACTTTTATATTATAGTTATTCTAAAACTATTTAATTCTAAAAACTAATTTTGCTTTTTTTATTTAATTTTTTTAATGTCGGTCTATTTCCGATGCTAAGTCCTATCACGGACAACCTTCTACTATGTTGGCAGAATTTATGATGTCGTGTATATATATCATATATATGTGATACACCGCAGCCTAATAATAAAGTACATAATTAATTTAATTTTCCAGTAAACATTTTGGAGTCACTTTGTCATCATATTGAAGATACGTATCATTTTTTGTTATGAAAGTGTTCATTCACAGTTCAATTTCTCACAGTCGTTCATATTAAATGTCTATTTTACCGGCTACAAATGGCGAAACCACTTCACCTGTCGGAATACAAATGAAGATAAAGTTGATGCGAACTAACGCATCTAAAAAGCACACTTCACCAAATTATTTACTGGGTTGATAACAACCAAACCCAGAAAATATAACTAACTCGAAAACACAGCAGTTAATGCTCTCGCTCATCAGATGGTATAATCCTTAAAAAGATCTCCTTATGAACTTTAAAGAATATGTTAATCCGTAAAAGAATATATTCATTTTTAAAAAGCAATAATACAACGCACAAGAAGTTGATAAAATCGTTTATGTAACTGGTTACTTTTGTTATGTTAAGTAAGCCTTAAATACAAGTAACTTTATCAAACCCGTAACAAAGGGCTTGTAACACTACCAAGGAACTACTTGCACCATATACAGGAAGCTAAAAGATTGTGACTACATACAACTAATTTTGGAAGGCAAGCGGTTTTACTTGTTTCAACAATATGATCCGCTGGAGACTTAAAGCGTCACTAGGTGGGAATGCCTCTTTATTTAGAAATGCGATTTCTTATTTTTAATAGCAGCTATATAATTTTGTATAGCTCATCATGAATGGTAATAATTTTATCCAATTTTTAAAAGTACATTAAACGAACCAGAGAATTCAATGTACGCTGTGACCTACTGACCTAATTTCTTCTATCACCAAGGGAAATATTCTAGTATGCTCGTATAAATCGAGTTCACATTAAAGTAATGGATGCATGTACTCGTACTAGTAGGACTCCGACTATGGACTACAGTCTATGAGTACATCTATTTACAAACATCGCAGTTCGTATTCTGCTAATAAACATCTTGCTTATTCATTGGACGAGTATCTTAAAAAATCTTGGAAAAGCAACGATTTCTTATATGGAGTATGTGCTTCTTCTATACATTAGTTTGCAAGATAAAGTTGAATATATGAAAGGCTCTTTTAGTTATTTATCTTAAACAAGTTTACCTTACCGAAAGAGAATATTAAGGTTGCGAATTGACTAGATGTAAGCTATGTGTTAGTTCTAGTATACTTGCAATTTTCTAGTCTCTAATATGTGAATTCATTTTTATATTTATAACTACTCAAGATTTCTTTTCTGCTTTAAAATTTGTTGTTATGTTCTGCTATAATAACAGATATAGCTTGTTAACGTCTTAGGCTTCCTTAGACTAAGGCAGCAATATGAAAAATAAAAGCGCAGATAAAGTGGACTGAAAGTAAAAATCTTTAAAAATTTTAGGAAAAAAAATAATTTGGATTGATTTTTATGTAAAAACTACCAGCATTCTGTGATTCTTAATGGTTGTGGTAGATAGCAGTGCTAGTTAGGTTGCCGATACAAAAAACAAATCAGAAATATTTGAAAAATTGTGGTCATGGTAGTTAAAAACATCTTAAGGTGTTTCAATTTTCGAAAGATTTTTTTTTTTTTTCTAATTTTAAAACAAAATGAGATAATTTTTTTCTTCTTCTTTTCTCGTGTAGTCATGAGCAGAACCACCCTCTGGTGCCCGCTTATCGTTAAATTTTGGGACACCCTGTATATAATAAAATAACTATAAAAATTAGCTTCCCTTTTTACTGCTAACTACATTTTGTCAACAACCTTCTATCTCATTTCTAGCTAATCAGATGAATGTCATCTATAATTTTTTATTTTCACAATTTTTATTAATAAACAAGTGTTAAAAAACTAGAAAACGTGTGTTCCGTTAAAGGTAATGTGTTTAACAAGGGTAGCAAGGGTCCACGGGGTCCCATTTACGGGTTAACCTGTGGCACGTACCCCCAGCCATACATTTTTAATCTAACGAGCTGTTAGAATATTTTTTTATAATAAAAAACTTGAATAAGCGAGTGTATATTTATATAATACTTGTACTCCGGAATATTTTCCGACAAAAAGAAAATGAAAAATAAGTTTCGTTGAAAATTACTTCCATATAACTTTAACTGTACAAAAGTTTTTAAACATTTAGAAATTTAATTTGAGATCAAACTTTAAGAAGTTTATTAACGATTTTGACAGCAGACCTAGTTGCAAAATAACATAGTTTGCATAGATATTAATAGTTTCAAACAAAATATTATATCATATTTTTAAAGAACCAACTTTTGTAATTATGTTTTGTTTTCATAGGCTGAATGAATTTCCAACTTGTTATAAAGTCTGTAATGAATGAATATTTATAAACGGGTGAGGCGTGGAAATATTTATTCGTATCTCGAGAAATATTTCAAATAGCTCATTAATTTATGCTAAACCGGATCTGCTCATGAAATTACTAGTTGTTGTTTGGATATGTTTGTAATTATGAAGTAAGTAATTTCAACCTTATCACGCAAATGAAGTAATGCTTCATTTTTAATTAATAGTAGTTTTTAATAACCTTTAAATGAAGGTTGAAAATGAACTTTGGAATTAGCTTATGGCAACCCAGTAAACAATTTGGTGAAGTGTTCCTTTTTTGTGATGTTTCTATCACTATTTCACTTCAATTATAGTTTGCAAGAACTTTATCTTCATTTGTATTCCGACAGGCAAAGTGGTTTCGCCATTTGCAGCCGATAAAATAGACATTTCATATGAATGACTCTGAGAAACAGAACTGTAAATGAATGTTTTCATGACACAGAAGTCATGCGCATCATCAAAATAATGGCAAAGTGATTCCAAAGTGTTTACTAGGAAGCTATCCAATGTGAACCTTACACTGCAAGACAATCTCCATATGGAAAATATAAAATTAACCTTGGAATTACATTATGATAAGCGAGCGAGTATGATACTTTCATTACAATATAATTTCCTATTTGAACAGACTTTTCTGTTTTCTAGCTCGACCTTGTAATCTGTATCTTGTTTACATCTTCTTAATTATTCTCTTTTAAATGCACTTTATTTAGCCTTGAACATTATTTCCCCACTTCAACCACTCGTATTTTCCCTAGACTATGCATTCCTTTATACAAAGAATGTATTATGTTTTCGCGTCCTCTATTTGCATGCCTGTAAAACTCGTACGAGTATGTATGTCATATGGTACATCTACATATAAACTCACACAAATATAAGTTTATATGTATTTTGTATCCTTCAATCCTTTTATCCTTGTATTCTTCAACTCAACCACTTCCTGGTACATATAAAGTGGATATGGTTATGACAGTCTCTCCACCTAATGACGCCTCGAGCATTATATTCATACTTCCAGTACGAAGTAGGGTTTCCTAGTTACAGGGTGTCCACGCAAAATTTATATGTACAATGATTATTAACATAAAGTTTTTTTTGTTTAGAAGTTGAGGCGATTTCAACCTCAAGGTCATGTTCGCACATAAGTTTATATGTGCACGTTTTGAATTTCTTCTCGATTGTATGTAAGCATGTTCTTTAATTCACCACTGATGGTATATTTTGTTCATTGAGATTGATATTGTGGGCAGGTTACTAGGAGATGATGGACACAGTTTTATAACTCAAATTAATGAAGACGAATGTAATACTTTGCCCGTTATTTTATTCCAGGCGCGCAGCAGAAACGCGACCGGATCAAACAAAAACTTTTCACTTTATATTAATTGATTTCTAGCACATTCCCGTCCAAAGCCTGCTTTTGATTCATTGCTTGTTTTCGGCAAATATTCAGCTTTTTTTCTATCTACGCCAAATTTTTTAAGTCTCAGTTAACTGAGTTTTATTATAAACCTCGGTTGACACTTTGGTTACTGAGCTCTCATTTTTGTTCCAATGTTGTAAGCTTTAGGGCTATGTTACTTTGTTTACCGATAACTAAAGGATACTACTAGCTATATATGTTACCCAGAAATGTTTAAACCAAGAAAGACTTATTTTGTATCTTTTTTATATTAGATAAACCTTAAATACAGAACACGTGAGACTAAGGTAGCTATTCATGAGAGAACAGTAGCTATATACCACGTGATCTGCCATTAATAATATTGGCGTCGGTGCTAGGCGATTAAGTTTTAGTTCAAACAGGTTACAAGAGCCGTATAAATCTACGATACGACAGTATATTTTATTTGTTCTTATAAGCATTGTCACCGCCGAACTAACGTAATTTTAGTATGTATCTGTTTAACAAAATATAAAACAAACATGTAAAATGGAGGAGAAATTTTCAGTGGTCACTGTAACGGTAAACGTCCACATGTCCATAATGTTCGCAACGAAACGTATTGGCTTTATTGAATAAAATTTGGATGAGAAGGCGAGTGCGGCTACAGCTACGATTTTTAGTGCGGTCTGTATGGATTCATCAGACAAATGTGTTATCGCCAGCATTGTTCAACGATGTTCCTTCGGAGAGCAATACATGCCGATTTTATTTGTTGTCACAATAGACCTATAACTGTCGTTGCATACACCATTCCTCCCACTTTTTATATACATTTTATGTGACCAGTACGCATTATTCGGACACCCTGTATTACGGATATATACTCAGTAAGTTGATCCTCAAAAAAACCTCTTCGCTCTTTGTGTTCGAGTATACCTCTATGTATTAAAATATAATAACAAAGTTTTAAACTAGGTTTTTATTATCAGAAAATAAAGTTTTTGTACATATATTTTGACAATTCCCTTAACAATACATTAGCTGGTTTATTATAATTCCCTTAGGGCGCCAATACCGACGGGCACCGACGACCCCATACTTCAAGTATCATAAATAATGTTTTTTATGTTAATCATATACATTCACATCTAGGTTATTCACATTATTTTTTAATTCAACTTTTGTGTTTTGACATAGAATAAGGGTTCAAACTTGAAAACCATAGGGAAATTACATATAAAACGGCATAGGGCAATTAATAACAAAAAACATCCAAGTAATGCTTCATTATATTTTATTTACAACTATCTGAACTAGGCCATGCTTCGCTGTGGCTCAGTCTGATATGAAATCAATGGGAAAGTCAATAAGGTACACAAAGAACCAAAAGAAATGAATTCGACGCGCGCGTATTCGAATGCAACGTTGTGTCAACATTTCAAGTCAATCGATCGACTACTTTTTTAATACACAGTATATGTTCATTTATATTTCTTTAAAAAAAATTTAACTTTTTATTAAATACAATTTCATACTGAATTACAGACCGACAATGTTAAGCGCTCTTCTGACCAGACCTGAATGGTTTCACGTGTATTTTAGTATGCAAAAAAAGTGAGCAAACTAAATGCTACTTAACCAGTAGCGTACTAAGACTAATAGGGGCCTGAGATGATACTCAATATGGTAACATTTTAATTTAATTTCTCAAGCGAAGTCAAATCTATTGTATATAATCACAATTGTCCTCCAGTCTATCTTAAATTACCTTTCTTATCAGCTTCCACACAAAATCAATCGTATCAAGTCATAATTGAACCAAGCTTTTGGAAGCTTATGTTGAATCGAGGCCTGAGATTGAACGACATATACCCCCCCTCCCCTCACAAATCTGGTATATATTATTTAATAGTCCTCCACCAAAAATACATAGATAAACAAAGATATTTAATATGAGCAAATGGGGCAATTACGAAAAATTTAACTTTAAATTTAAATGTAATTTTGAACTTGTAATATCATGCGTCATGCGTCAGTAATCAGTAGCGGCCTTAGCCATTGCGATGCCCCGGGCGGCTGATCTATTCGAGGCCCCGGAGTGGCAGATCTTTGTGAGGCTCTTGTTCTTTGTGTTATTAATGTAAATTGGAGGTAAGTATTTTTGAGGGTGATTATCGGAAAATGCTAAAGTTATAAATAAATAAATGTAGAGTTGTAAAATTTTGTTTGGGAAGAATTATAAAAGGTAACATGGACAAATATTAATGATGATAAACTAAAGTATATGAATGTCTTAAAAGATATACGCAGTATTCAAGTAGGTTTTCTAAAGCGCGAGGCACGAGATTCAAATACATATATAGTAATGAATTTTTCTACTCGGGCTGTTCGGCGAGGGTGCTAGGCCCGGGCGGTTGCCCTGCTTGCCATCTCCTAAGGCCGCCTCAGTCATCATATAAATTATTTTGTAATAATTACCATCTATACTTAATATAAATTATTGTATTTAATATAATAAATTTTATTTCTTTATATTTCAGAAGCTGAAACTTACTTTTTAGGTTAAAACCTTAAATTAACTCTTAGTCAGTGGGAACAGGGAGCTATTATTAAGTAGCTACTATGTTAAAAATAAATACAAGTTATCTATTATAGGTATACAAGAATATCTAAAGAAAATTGAAAAATATTTCTATTGTTATAAGTATAACAGTATATTATTACGTATTTGCTATAAAATTCAATAATATTTTATTATTATAACTTCTTCGTTACAGTTAAAAATAGAAAAGCTAACATAATCATCATAACCCTATCTCAGCGTATCTTGGCAAAGCATGATGCAAAGGGTCATCACCAGGGTCCTATTCCTATCGTCTTCTGTTCTATAACAGTTAGGACACCGTCGTTACTATGAGTATCTCAGCATACCGATATAATCATATTCGACGTGGAGCTTGTTAAAATAAATGGCCGTGTTTTAAGGTAAATGTCAACTCTTACATCATCATGCTCTAGTAGACAATCGTTGTGCCACCCAACCTCTCTTACCCCCTCCCACGTTCAAAAAGCTGAAAATCGTTGTAGTTAAAGAGGCATTTAACAGCCATTACTCAAATTACAGCGCTGTTTGAGTATGCATGCAAACCAATCTGTACCTCTAGTAGCGCGTTGCCTTATCAGGACCGCTTTTAAACATAGGCACGTGCATAGGGATCCGCATCAAAAAGAAAATGTTTCAGGATATATATTATTTTTGGCAATAGTAAGAATTTTAAACTTTTTCGAAGAAATTACCTTTTCGAAAAAGGAATTTTTTTAGCTTTCTTTTTAATTTTTGGAAGAAGTAACTTTTCCGTGTTTTACGTGTTAAAAAACGAAAAATTCGCAGTACATAAAAGAGATGGAGGAGCCTGCACCACAACTTGTGCCTAAGGGCCCACCGATACTAAATGCGGCTATGCTCCTATTTTTATTTGCAGAGGGTGTATCAATAACAGCTCACTATTTTGTTTTTTAAATCTATTATAAAATTACAGCTTCAGAATTAGTTATAAATATAACAAGGCTCGCATCAAATGCATTGTATTTATCGTATGATACGTGAAATAACAGGGAAGCGGGAGGAAATGCATATAGGATTTAGAATTTTAGAACTTCGTTTGTTATTATTTAGTTAAGTTGCGTAAGATGCAGTCAATTTTAAGAAGAAAAGGAATGCGTTAGAACATGAACGCAGTTTACATCGATACTAAACGTTTACGAGCTACATATGTTTTGCACAACATAATTGCAAAATGGAGTAGACAACTTCAATATAAATATAAATAGCACGACATAACGAGATAATTGGAATTAAATTGGAAGATAAATAATTCCAATTTATTAGTTACACAATTGTACAACAAATAATAAAATATTTCTTTTATTTTAAGTTTTATTCGAAAAACAAAACAATCAGCTTCTAGTGATACACGCTGTACGTTATTAAACGAAACAAAGAACATAGAGAATTATAACAGTCTTTGAAACAGTCAAGTCAACAATTTAAATTTTCGGTAATGACGCTATCTACAACCTTGTTCGTAAATTTATCTAGTGGAATCAAATGAACTCGTATCTAGTACAAAATAGTCATGTAAAATACATCAGCTACAAAAGTACATTTGTCAGTAAATGTGTCCATTACCGGTCTCTGACTGCAAATGGCGGAACTAAACTCTTTGGTTATAATATTCACTTTGCTTGCTGAAATGCTTGTTATAAATCTAATTTCCTGTTTGTTCAACGTAGTTTTATCATTATTACGTTTTATTGATTTTTTTTATTGCATTTTTAACTAGCATACTAAACATATTCTTTGTTTTTCACTTTATTAAACAAAATTTAAATCTTATTTTCCAATTTGTTGCCTTTCTGATTTGTTTATTAAATAGTTTAAAATATTATAAAAAATATGATTATTGTTTTGTAAGTGAACAAGGATATCCAAAAAGGATCAAAGGAAAAATTCAAAACGTTGTTTTTTTTATTTAATTTATTTAACGTCGGCCTATTTCCGATGCTAAATCCTATAACCGACGACCTACTATGTTGGCAATATTTATCGTATCGCGGCCTCATATATATATTTAACCACATCGCTGCATAATAATTTTACGATTATGTATCTAATAAATTTAATTTAATAACAACCAAACTCAAAAAATATAACTCTAGTTCGGGAATTGAACCCGAAGACAAGCATCAATCAAGCAACAGTGTCGGCTTTACATTTTTGAAAACATCAAATATATAATCAGATTCTATGCTTACTATATCTTAGTCAAAGTTTATTTATTTTAAATTATTTTAGATAAAAACTTTCAATGCGATTTCTTAAAACTCTTATCTCGGTTATCTACCAAATTTGGAATTTTGATATGTGCCCTTTTAGTACCAAGCCACTGATATATGGATCATTTTTGTGTTTTATTCATAACCGAAAACTGGTGTAAAACTGTAAAATACAGGGCAACACTGTATGTGAACGCCTTGAACTTACCATGTATAAAAAAACAATGTGGAATCAGGAAAATTCGTTATAAATTGTGAAATATACAGATATAAAAATTATTATATTATACTAAATATAATAATTACTATTAAATAAAAAATGTCATTAACAAAAGTCAGCTTTAAGGAAATGATAATTATTTGTTTATTGCAAAATTAAGTAAGAAAAGATAGTTCAGAAATGAGTCCCACAAAATTATATCAACTATAATCAAAATCAAAAGTAATTATTGCAAAATTGCAACAGATGAGTTAATCTGTATAAAATTAATCTTAAATTTGATCATACGAGTATTATATTTGAATGCATAAATTATAGTTTACAAAGATCAAAATTCAATAGTGAAATATTAGATGTGAATAGAACTTTTCCTGTTAATACTAAATTTTTGTTAAGTGATTCTAAATTAATTAGTGAATTATTTAAATATTTAAATAATAATAAAATTGATCAAAAGTATTATATTTTATAAATATTATTATTATTATTTATGACGGTTAATATAAATTAAAAAAAACTAACGCGGACGCATGCGCACTATGTACACTTAAAATAAAAACTTAAACAGTTGGTATTACTTGGAATTTAATGATATAAAAACCATAACGCGTATAGATAATTAATGGTTCATATTCAAAATATTACGTGAGGAAAACAAAAGTGCTTAATATTGTTAGTCATACTATGGTATGCTATACTCTCTCGAATCTTCATCGTTCAACGTTATCGTTATCGTTTTGTTGATGGTAGATCCATGTGAGGAAGAAACAAAAGTCCCGCTAAGTCAAGAGTCCTTGAGATATTATTGGGCCTCATAAAAATAATCGAGGAATTTGCTGTCACATTTTTTTTATTCTATGTTTATCTGAAAAAATACTGTTATATATTATTTGTGGGATGAGTCTGAAATACTAAAACTGTTCTTAGAGATAAACTGATGTACGTATATATATTTTATTTTCAAATCAATACTTTTTTCCTAGCTTCTTTATTTAGTTCTAAAAGTTCCACCCGGTGCGAGGAAGCATGGGTTTTAATTTCAGATTACACATTTGTGAGAACTTCTTAAATGCGGGTGCGGGTGGGGGTGGGGGTACATCTTCAAGAGATTCGTAAACGTACGAATGGTACAAATAAAGCATTTCCAAATAACTGTCTCTGTGATATAGTTGCTCCAGGCTCGGAGGATGGAAGAAACACACAAAGTAACTTTTTTTAAAAAGGAAAACGCACCGTCAGCATCTCTCATTGTTTATACAAAAAGTTCTTGGAGTGGATTGCTTATTTTTATGTTTACAATTATTGTAAATGTTAAAATAAAGTGATATTTTAACGATATAATGTGTTGTAAGGGATCATCCATAGAGTACGTCACACAAAATTCAAGGTTGTTCACGCTCACACATTTTGAAAAACTTCTCCTCGTTGTGACATAACACATTTCAAAAAGAATTTTCTTTCGTAGTCTTGTTTTGTTTTCTGATCATTTTTTTTTTTGAAGACGTGTTTTAGATTAAATGTGACATCATGAAGACTTTCATATTTATTTTTTTTATTTAGAAGCAAAATTAGGAAATGTTCTCTTCATTTCAAGTGTAATAAAGTTATAAGTCATATGTATAAACATTTTTGCATATACATAGTATGTACTCTCATGTTTATTCATTTCATGTAGTTATATGCAATACCTATATATATAAAATATATTATTTTCACATCTAATGTTCTGTGGAATGTATTAAACATGCACTTGTCTAAATTTTAAACTTTCATAATTAATTTTAATTTAATATGTCTAGTATTACAGAAACACAGTGATAAAAAACTTAAAGCGTAGGAATGAATGTTTTACGGTAATAGAAACATTAATCTACTAAAGTAAATTTGCGTGCAACAACGTGGGTTGAAGCTATAAAGATTCGCGTAGAACATAAAAACCCATATTCATATCCCGCGATGAAATTTTCTATAAAAACTTTAAAAAAGAAAAAATTAATGTATAATAAAATTAAAGTTTTTTTTATACTGCTTTCATTTATAAAATTAAAACTTTTAAATATAACTTAATATAATTAGTAGCATGAGAAGTATAGTTCAAAGTTATAACACGCTGTTATATTTATTTTACAAATAGCAGCTCATTATGAATTATATTTGTAATATTTATAGCCAGTTTAAATATTTTAGGGGTGAACTTTATTTAAGCGAAATAGTACGTGATAATATTAATTTATTCAGAATTTATTAAAATAAGTTTATTAAACACCATAATAAATTATTAAACGCAGCCGGCTTATTGTAATACTAATTATCTCGTTATTGTTAATAGAAATATTTTTCTTTCAGAAGTAAAACTCGATTAATTA
Source organism: Panorpa germanica (assembly GCA_963678705.1). NCBI lineage: Eukaryota > Metazoa > Arthropoda > Insecta > Mecoptera > Panorpidae > Panorpa > Panorpa germanica. Next base: position 4,969,119 of record OY783220.1, on the reverse strand, counting down.
AAACTTGATTATTAACTCCTATGTTAAAGTGTAGAATTAAAATATGTTATAAAACCTCATTCCCACTCACTGTTTTGATATTTAATTTAGGTTTTATTTAATATTTTAATCCAGATTTCAGATTTTCAGAATAGGTATTTAGTTTAGTTAATTTAGTTGGTGCGCTTGCGTCGTTAGTAATATAAATTTTGACAGTTCTACAGTTGGACAAAATTGAATGTGGAATAATTAAAATTGCTCTTTTTATTAATAATTAGTAATTGCAATTGTTTTTACTTCTTTATTATTTACAAACTGATATTGAACTTCTTTTAGAAATAAATCATACTGCATTTACACAGATTGCCACATTTTGGAGGTTATAATATAATATTTTATTTTTTTTAATTTATAACATTGGAACTTCTAAGGTCCTATAAAAACAAAGAAAGCGTAAATTAAAATCTAAAATGAAAGTGGCGCAGGAAATAACTACGCATATTCTCATATACTATACAATTTAAGTTAAATAAAAAATTAAAAACAAAATTAAAACAGTAAGTTTTGAATGACACTTAATAGTTTTTTTTATTTAATTTATATAATGTCGGCCTATTTTAGATACGAGTCAAAATGTTTTAGGTATAATTTAAATCATTTTAGATAAGATTATGCATCTAAGCTAATATACATATTTATGTTCAGCTGTAAGCAGTAAAAGTTACAACTTAAAAGGACACGAAAGTTAAAGTGACTTTTTTAAATTTCATTTTACGACTTAAAGTTAGATAATAGGATTATATAAATTTTGCATAGCAACCTCAAAAAACTTTCAAAATATTTAATTAAAAATATACTACAAAACTATTACAATATTTTTAGGTTATTACAGTACTGCATTAAACTAAGAAGTAAAGATACATAATTTAACCCTCGCAAAAGTTTAAAAGATATGTTCAATGCAGTTTTATGTTCAACTTTATGTTCTTAGTAAAGCACTAAAAGTTTATTTGAATTAGAGATTGAAAATAGAACCTAAATTACATTTACAAAATGGCCGCCCATTACGACAGCAATGTTTAATGTTTTTCTTTTATAGATTATCTTAATAGGCATAGAATATTATCTGATGGATTATTATGTGTACAAAGAGTTGTATTTACTCGTTAGTCATGGTAGAGGTTATATAACAAAGCAGTGGCGGTTCGTGACGTTTTGTAATTAGAGGGCACATGAAAAATACATACTAAATTTATTATTGTATGAAAGCCTATCTATTCTATTACAATACAACAGACGACACCCGAATCAGAGTGTTATTTTCTGGATTTTGTTATCAAACTAAATGCATTACGTACGTACATAATCGTAAACTTATTAGGTAGCGGTGTAGTTCACATATATGAGGCCACGACACCATAAATATTTCCACAAAAGTCAAGTTGTTGAAAGTCAAATTCATTTCTTTCGCTTTTTTCCACTTGATCGTCGTTTGTGTTTCAGCAAAGCGTGACCGGGATTAGCTAGTAAATTAAATTAAAAAAAAAAAAACATTATATACGAGGCATGTTTTTTAAGTAAGTACTGTTTTGCGATTTTGCTGGTTACCTACATCTCTTGTCTACGCACTGACGCCATAACAGTCTGATTCTTCATTGTATACGTTGTTTACTGAGTGTTTAAGATGCCTCCGACAATCGTGAGTCCCGCCGATTGTGAAGTACGGGCTGTTATACGATTTCTTAGTGCTAAAGGCGTAAAACCGATCGATATTCATCGTGAGATCTGTGAAGTTTACGGACAAAACATTATGAGTGACGGAATGGTAAGAAAATGGGTGAGAGCATTTAAAGATGGCCGCACAAATGTGCAAGCGTCTTCAAGACGATAACGAAGTCAAAACAATTGTGATACAGTGGTTAACAAGTCAGGCGGCAGAATTTTATGAGGAGGGTATTCAAAAACTGGTGCCACGTTATGACAAGTGCCTCAATATTCACGGAAATTATGTAGAAAAGTAGATTAAGGTACAGGCTTTCATGTAAAAATAAAATTATTGCGATATCTTTGCACGACTTTTTTTAATTCCAAAACGGTACTTACTTAAAAAACACGCCTCGTACATATATACTTTATTGTAATTTTTTTGCCATTAGGCACTATATTCTTCCGCCTTAAATCATTAAATTACATATCATTGTGCTTAATTATATTTTGTGATCCTTATCCTTGTTCTATCTACCCATTCTCACTCCTTCCAAAAGAAAAAGGAAAAATACCCTTGAACATTACACTGCTACTCTCCCTCTTGTTTCTACTCTACCCTTTCTTCTCTTTCCTCGCTGCTTCTTTCTATCTCCGCCATTCACCGCTTCCCTTCACTGCCTCCTTTAATAGCTGCACAATCTTTTTTTCTCACATGAATAGTTAATGTACTCCATTGTGTCTATTCAGCACACCTTGCACATTATTTCCTCTCTATTTTCCAAGTTCCTGCCTTTCTCATCGTTTACCAATCTAAATCTAATGATTCTTCTTATGTTTCTTGTCTCTTATGTATGTCTCGTATGTATTCCAGTATCTCGGGTAAATAAATATAATAATTTATGTTAAATAAATATAAAAATTAATAATTAATAAAATGTATTAATGACGCGTGACATATACGCACTAAGTAATTTACAATTACATTTTAAGCACGTACACTTAGGCCTGTCTCAGTATGGCACCGTATTTAAGCGAATTTCTGCCGGACGTATACGGGCTACTACGCTTTACCTATCTGAACCCTGTAAATGTAATGAGAACTCTCTGGACCTCTCAGACTGCACGCTACAAAGCCGTCCGAATACGGGCGGCACTACCTCGCACATTAGAACCGTATAAAGGCGAATTTTATCCAAGCGTTACCACTACTACAACGATATCCTATCCGAACCTTTGTAAATGCAAACAGCCGCCTCAGACTGGAGGGGATACCTAAGATCGCTTGTTGTTACGCTGCAATACGGATCTTTTCGGTTCTATCGGCGACATCGCTTGTGACCAGTATGTTCAGCATGCTTCAGTTTATGTTTGTATTTCAGTGAATCATGGACACCGAAAAATTAATTCTTTGAATTCAAGAAAGAGAGCCAACCAGAACTCAGATATATAATAAATGCTAAAGTCCCTTTAATACCAGTAGTGTATCGATAAAAATTAAAGTTAAAGTTTGCTCTCATGATAAATTATATAAGTGCTAAAGAACTCCAATACACCCCCTAATACACGACTACAGACATCTGTGACACACATAGGCGGTTTGCTTTGTAGCTCATCCAATCCGCCGATTTACGTCCGAATACGCCGTCGCTTAAATACGGTCCCATACTGAGACAGGCCTTAAACAATTTTGAATTAAAACTAAAATAAAAACAGGAGCTATGAATGATTTATCATATGAGACATCATTTTCTCTAAATATCTCTACTTATTACTTCAAAGCTTGCTTTCTGACATTAAACATTATAATCAACAAATTTATAGGTAATGTTATTCTTTCTCTATAATTGAGCAATTTGAATGGCTTGTAATTTGACCATGACTTGTAATGAAGTAAATTTTGTGTAATTTCTTTTGACGGTCCGTCAAATTTACCTAACGGATACGTAAAGCTAACTGTTCATTGTGTATTCTAATGTTAATAACATGTCACTGTAATAACACGGTAACAGCGCAATATAATTTGGATAAGACTAATATAGATTTTTACTGTCTGTTGTTGGTTACAATTCGTGTGTAGCTAAGGGCTAAGGGCACACAAAACTGTGTTCTGTATATTTGTTGTATATATATAATATAAAATGTCTTTTGCCCAAATCCAGCGGGTTACGTTTTACGTTTCGTATCGATTAGATTAGAAGAGCAACTACGTTAGGTTTTAACATTTATCAACTTGTATCTTCTGTTGTATTTACATAGGAATATTTACATAAAACAAACTCGCTTGTGCCATGTGCCATGTGCCTTGTGCTTTGTGCCGGTTTTATTTGAGTGCTTTTGCAATTTGAATATGAGTTAGTTTATTTATCGTATCACTCACTACTATGTCATAACTTTTAGTGAAATCATTTCCTTGATGCCATTTTTAACATTTATTTCATAGAAACTTTGAATGTAAGTTTTATGTCTTAGATGACACAGTGGCCGAAAGAATTTATTTTTGAGCCCGGATCAACGATATAATTTCTGGATCGATCGATCTAATTCTAATTTAAATAAATATAGTTCAAACTATGTCGTTTGAACTAAATCGTTCTATGTTATATATATTACTAGCTGTCCCGGCCACGCGTTGCTGTGTCTAAGGTTTTTGTCATATTACATTACATAGCGCCATCTATTGAATATTTACTCAATCTAGTCAACAGATGTCGCCATCATCGTCGCCAGATGTCATATGTCATATACAGATAATTAATAGACAAATAATTTGCAATAAGATAAATAAATTGAGATGTAAGCTATCCTATCTTTCAAGTTGGATCAAACTGCACACGTTGTACAAATTTGATTAAAATCGGTTAAGTAGTTTAGGAGTCCATCGCGGAGAGACAACGTGACACGTAATTTATATATATTAAGAAGATTAAGAAGATAAATAAATAAGCACTGAAATATTTAAAGTATCGAATATCTTAGAATAAAGCCGATTTCAGACGAACGTATGATTCAAATGCTTGTTCAATTCAAATTCAACGTGTGAGTCAAATATTGGAAGATTGACATGGCAAGTTTCTTACTACACGGTGGAACAAATATTTGATCCAAATGATTTATTTATTTTATTAATTTGTTGATATTATTCACACTGACACTGTTTAACAAAAAATGTCAAGTAAATAAATAAACTTTCAAGTATAAAACCTTCCTTTGTTGAACGATTCGTGCAGCAGTGCATGACATGTGGATCAAGTGTGTGGTGGGGGTAGAAATATCCCTTTTAGCACGAGTCAAAAGACCGACAACAGCCCGAACTTTTGCAAACATGAACGTTAAACACACTTAGTACCAGCATCGGCCACACGATTGAACGTCCAACGCTGGCAGGTGTTCGTAGCATCATTTAGAGCCGGAACCTTTAAATTGTTTAGGGGTAGTTTATTAAATAAAGACGAACGAATGTAAAATATTAATATGAAATTTACTGTCATATTTTACACGTAAATAAATAATTAATATATATTAATTTTTTATATAAGTACTCGTATGTACTGTTTAATAAGATAAAATATTAATAGGTTTTCTTAGTCACACCTTACCAGTGATACATCTATCACGAGCATGTTATCAATAGTCTTTGTAGGCTCAACTATTTCAAACAAAATAATACCTATTAATATCGCTTCAATAGATAACATTTTGTTGAAATTAAATTATCGACAAACAATACCTTCCCATTTTATATAATACGACTATATAACGGATGCATGGTAGAGTACACGAATACTCGTTCAGCGCCGCCGACGGAATTCTTTTGAACTTTGAGAATCACGTAATATGTTCCCTTTAATTTCAAAATAAAAAGATCAAAACAATAACAATTTCAGCTAACTTGATTTTAACATCAAAGGGAATTTACTCGTATGTTATATTTCGAGAGTAACAATTTCATGTTGTGTTTTAATGAAATATTGAGAGCGAGGATTTCATTTTTGGTTCGTAGAAGCACCACTTTCATGTGTGTAATTATGATTATTTCTATGTAGCTATGTACAATTAATGATTAATTTGAATTTGTGGTATTGTTCTGAAGCTTTTGTACTCGTATACCGATAGATTTCTTTGTATTTAACCATTGCACGCAAGAGTAAATATTTCAAGTAATTGCAAATAACAGTGCAGTAGGTTTAACATGGCATGTAATGAATTTTAAATAAGTCAAGTCTTCTGCAGCACAATTAATCTAAATTATATTACACTGTTTTCAATATCTTAATTTGAAAATTGTACAAATTTTAGTATTGTATCATACAGCCCCAGTATATAATATAATTGCAGCACTTCTTTCAGGGGTCGTTCTTTAATTTTCTATTGACATTTTTATTTTTTTAAATATTTGAAATTTGACGCGGTAATAACTATATCAAATTTAAATTTCAGTTTTTCCGCATGTTTTAGATATGCATAATACGTCAGAGAAGAAGTACATAATATAATACTTCATGGGATACACAACGCAGTTGTTAGTAGTAAATGACATAGCACGCACGTACACTAGTATGTGTCTCTGTTGTGTAAAAGAGATAACAATTCAGCGGATGTGACGTATCCATTTAATAATTAAAGGGAGAAAATGACTTCTTTAATTGTTAATATCTTTTACAGAAATTAAGTCATGGTTCACAAGCCCATTTATTAAATATAAACTCTCCTTATTTTCAGAAAACATTCAATGGCAGACCCCTAAGTTTGTCCTCAAATACTACCAAATATACATAGCCATAGCATAGAGCCTAATTTCTTATTTATTATTAAGCATAAATGTAAACAGTGTCGCATTTGGATTATTTTTACTTCTGTACTTCTAGTTCCAAATAAACCATTCTTCTTTTCCTATAAACAATATGGATCAGAAGTGTATTAAATTCGAATACGATATTCTCAGACATGATCTATTATCTGAATCGACATTTAAGCGATAAAGGTTGACTTTCGAACCTCTACCTCGAAAATATTTTAAATCATGTAGATAGGCCACACCCCAATTATGAAGGTAAACTTTAAAATATGACATTTCTTTCCTAACATAACCAAATATATTTTCAATTGTGACATGGAACGCGAAAAAATCTTAAACAAATCCTAATCAGACTAAAAATGTTTGCAGAGGAGTATATAAGTAGAGGAGCTATGTGGGTTCTAGAACACTTTTGAAGTTGAGTCACTGATTTACTAGTAACTCTGTATTCGCGGTTGATTTACTAGCCGATGTCCATAGTCTACTAACATTAATCTTCCGTTACTTAGGCGTAGCCAACTATAATTTCGACGAACGCCTTATTATCCCACTTATTAATATTTAAATCTTGCAGTAAAGTCTGCAGTAAAGTGTGTAATTAGTCGATGTAAATTAATTTTCTACTCATATATTTTAACAAAAATCTAATATAAAAAGCACATTCAAATCCTTTTAATATTGTTGCTTGTTTTGTTTCTTAGATTAAGTTATACTCATATATTTTAACGTTACGTTTTTATTTCACGTTTCAAGTTATTCAAAGCCAAACATATATTTTAAATAGTTTAATTTATCATGCTACATAAATTTCGTTTTATTAATATTAATACGTGAAGCTATATGATCATACCCCCATCTCCCAGACATGCAATATATGTTTATAACTTCATTTTAGATATTTATTCAGTAAATACACTCGCACATGAAACATTGAGTGGGGTGGGGGGAAGCAATGTGACTTGCTTGTATTTGCATACTATCAAAACTAAATATATATGTATATATATATGAAAAATACAAGTATGAAAGTAATTATTTTTGCGTTGATCATAACTTAAAATAAAGTAATATTATAAACAGCGTGTTTTAAATGAAGCAGTGCTTAATCGGGCCAAAAAGTTTCGAGGTGGTCATGATAAAAGTCTGTACGTACACAATAATGCCGACACGTGACGAACAGTACCGTGGCATTCACAGTGTCATTGAAAAATGATAATGTTCCATACATTTTGTACGAAGGTATTTGTACTTGTTAGTATCAGTGACGTTCCGTGCTGTTAGTATTTCTCCTAGTTAAAAGCAGCACAGAACTGATTGTCACGTGTCGGCACTGATATGTGTGTACAAGCCTTTACTGTCAACTAGATTGCATCGGAGGTGGTTATAAGTATTGGAATGGAATAAGGTATGGAAGCGTCCATACCATTGCATCGAATACCGAACACCGAACACTTGGATACGGAAAAATATCGTCAAGGCCTTCTCCTTCTGCACGACAACGCGCGGCCGCATACAGCAGTTCTAATTTGTGATAAACTCACTAAATTGCACTACCTACTTCACAGTCTATTGAAAGTGAAATTTGGAGTTTTTTAATTCATGATGCGATGCTAAAATGATCCTGAAAAGCTTCCTATCCGATGTAGAAAATAAAATACTCTAGCCAGATAAGATTTTGGGCCATCCATAAATTATGACACGCAAAGAGGTGGTTTAGAATTTGCGATGAGGTTGGGAAACGTTATGACGTCACTTGCAGCATAAAATATATTAAAAAAAATTGTAAATGAAAGGTAGTCAAAGGTAGTGAGGAGCAATAAAAATATTACATATAAGTAAGTATAATTTTACGGTAAAAATTATGGAATATTACAATAAAATGTATTAATTGAAATGTGTGCCATGTGAAATGTGGGAAAAATGTGTGTGCTTTGCAAAATATTTCAAGGACGGGGGAGATCAGAATAACAGGGCCTTTTGTTTGTTTATAAATCACAAGTAAATCTGTATTAAAATATTCCAATTTATATTTTAGTGATCCTCGTATATTATTCTTAAAAATGTAAAGAACATTTTAAACTATGGAAAAGCGAAATCTGTCACAACGATGTTAGCTCATAAAAGCAGAAAATACTCCGCATATTTATTATAACAATAAACAATAACCATAATTTTATTCAGATGGCATATCCGGAAGGCAGTAACATATTAAAGTAAAAATAATAGCAGTTCAACTCTCCTTGTTTATATGCAAATGAAATAATTTATCAGGTAAACAGATCTGTAATTTATTTCTACACACACACACACACCGTATGATATGGAACTGTAATATTTCATAAATTTAGTAAGAGTAAGCAGTACAATTTATTTTAATTTATTAAACATCATTAATAAACATACAAAGACTAAGTTCATTGTTCCTTCCGCCATTAATATAATTCCTTGACTTGACTGGGTACATTCGTCGTTCCATTTCACGTTCGTGCAAAGGTCTCAAGAGAAAACCTTCAACATTCATTTAAAATTTATGCAGACTACCGTGCTGCCATCATATGTCACATTTAATAACTAAAAACATTTTTTCTTTCTTGGTATAATATATGCTAAATATTAAATACATCTGACATTTATGTTATATAGTAAGATTTAAAAAATTATAAACTACCTTGACATCGTTTACTACGGAAATATTGATTGATTGGAAATGATTCGAAGCTTGTATTTATGCAGGATAGTACTATAGGGGTTGTTCTAACTACTGGTGGAAATAAATTGGATTAGAAATGAAGCGTTTACGCAATATTTATATAGCATATACGTGTAGAGGTGTTTCAGCATACATTTGTTAGTAGAAGTCATCGAAAACGAAATAGGATCGACTGGTTCTCAAGTAGCATACTTTCTAACCTCTCATTACTCCACTTAGTGCCTCATTTTGTAAGCTTTTCTCTGACTACATGCGTCGTGATTAGGATTGTGAACCATGACATAACTTCTACAAAACTGTACTGTATATTGTTGGTATTGTTGGATAAAGTTGGCTACCATAACCTCAAATGTTCAATTATTTTTTAACAACTCATTATATTTTACGTAATATGTAGCAAATATGCCATCTCTATTATATATAACAGAGACGCATACGAATGTGTGTGATACGTCATTTACTACTAACAGTTGTGTTGTGTACCCATGAAGTATTACATCAGGAAGGTTACCAACATGGAAAAATAAACTCGATTACTTATTTCTTCTATGACGTAATATACATACCTAAAACAAGCGGCAAAACTGAAATTCAAATTTAGTAATAGGTATAACTCCGAACTGCACTGAACAAGGCATTCGATGGGAGATATGTCAAGACAACGCTGCGATCGAACAGTGCGTGTGCAATTGAATATTGAGGCAACGATCTTCCTTTTACCATGAAAAGAGCAAATAGCTTCCTATGTCTTGGCGAAAACGTATTTCTATTAAAGGAAACTATGTAGAAAAATGAGGCACTCCATTTTTGTTTTTATATAACACACATAAATCTGCATTAAAAGAAATAGATAGAGAATATTAAATCTGGTACAAAATTACTCTACATGAAATGAAAACTGTAAGAAATATATATGTACTAGGTAAAATGAACTGTGATTGATTGTCACTTCTCTCAATTTTTCTGAGGACGCTCATGATGACGCTCAGATATAATAATAAAATGGAAATTTGTTAACAACAAACACTACTCACTCTGAAATTATTCCGTAACTCCAAAACATGAACGTAATGACAATAACTATAATTTAAAGCAAGGATTAAAATACACAATTCATTAGAAATTCAGCATTAACTAGTACAAGTATGTTGAATTTGGGTTAGTGATGTTTGAACAGTATTGCCGCATGTGATAAAACATCACGTGATAGACAGACTACATGCGAACCATGTAAACTGTCAATAAACCTAAAATGGCGGTTGATGTTTGAACAGTTGACATACTCGTACTCGTTGAGTGCGCCACGGATAACGGATAACGGATAGGGATACACCATTAGTCATTTACATTCTCTACCCTGCAATCTACATCGTCCTCGTACATCGTACATGTTCGTCAACACAAAGTTACTTAACAGTAAATATCACGTTAATGAACCTTCCTCTTAATGATTTGTCTTGATTTTATTTTGTGTTTACTATTCTTTTTCTAGTTTACTTATGATCGTTTAAGACTAATGGATAAACCCAGACAACCATTTGTTTTGCAGTGGAAGATTCGAGATAATTTCAAGATTCATTTTCTATCTCTCGCATAGAAAGAGCAACGCAGTGTGCAAGATTCAACTTGCTATCGACCCACAATGGGCTTGTATCCTATGTCTTAATTTCTATAAAAGTGCACTATATATTGGTAAAATAGGTTACTAGAACCTCAAATGTTCAATTATTTTTTAATAACTCCTTATATGTTAAGAGATATTAACAATTAAAAAAGTCATTTTGTCTCTTTAATTATTAAAGGGATTCAACGTTGTACACATTCCAAGTGCATGTGATATCACAATCCTTGTGTAAGGTTACCAACCTTACAGATCATAAATCTCTGCTATATGTATTTATATATCAAAATATCAAATATTATTTACAGCTATTTCAAGGAACAATAAAATTCCAATATTATGTCTGCTTTAGCAGGGTTAAATAAAATAAAAACTTATTATTCTTTGATTTGACTTGATTATTTGACTAACAACAGCTACAGAACATTACCACAGCACTGACCTACTCAATAAATAACTGACGTTAAAATGCATTTCACGTCATACAAATATGACCGACTATTTCTACCGCTAAAACTACAATTCAAACTTTTAATTGCTATATCTCCGTCAATATTTAGATATTTAATAAAATAGACACGCCAATACACATTTATTAACATCAATTTCAATCAACAATTGAAAAATCGACCACTAAAAAATGAGGACACAAGCCTATTCAAGCCTTACATTTTTAACTGTTAAACAAGTCTAGTATTTAAACTAATATGTTATTGGTGTTTTGAACCAAATCCTAATTTCTTTAAAACGACACAAAAAGCGATCACAGATGCTTAAAACTACGTGTCTTCGGATTCGATTCCAGGACCAGAGTTATATTTTCTAGCCTTAGTTGTTATCAAATTAAATCGATTATGTATATACATGATAGTAAACTTATTAGGAAGCGGTGTAGTGTGCATATACGCCGACACCATAAATACTGCCAACAAAGTAGAATGGTGATAGGATTTAGCATCGAAAATATACCGACGTTAAAAAAATAAAATTTAAGGTTTTAACCTAAAATGTAAATACCAACTTATAAAATATAAAGAAATAAAATTAATTATATTAAATACAATAATTTATATTAAATAAAAATAGTAATTATATTACTGACGCATGACGCATGATTTCACAAGTTCAAAATTTAATTTAAGGTTAAAACCTTAAATTAAAACTAAAAACAGTGAGTGAGAATGTGTCTTAACGCATAATTTGTTCTGTAATTAAAACATAGAATTTCACATTGAAACTAAAACTTGAATTAAAACAGTGTGGAATGGCTCTTAAAATATTATTCCTATTCATTATTTTAATTTAAATTGTATCGCATACAGGTAATATGCGTAATCATTCCCTGTGCCACTTTTAATTAGAATATAATTTTCGTTTCCTTTTTGTTTTTTTAGAACCTTACAAAGTCCAATGAATCTAAATTATAAATACCAAATTAAAGAAAACTATATTATATTATAACCTCAAAAATGTGTCAATCTGTCAAAATGCAGTAGGATTTATTTTTAAAAGAAGTTCAATGTCAGTTTATCAAAAATAAAGAAGTAAAAACAATTTCTATTATTATTCCGAATTCAATTTTGTCTAACTAATGAATAATACTAACGACGAATGCGCTCCAATCAATTTAAAATACGAATGTGACAAGGAGTGGCTATTCTGAAAACCTGAAATCTAGATTAAAATATTAAATAAAATATCAAAACAGTGAGTGGGAATGAGGCTTTCCTAATTCGCAATAAACGAATGCCGTGCAATAAAAACTTTATACTTTACAATTATGATTAATTAACGTATACATTTGTAAAAGTTTTCCTTCTAAAGATAATTGGATAATTGTCTTGAAACGTCATATTTGTATGCCTGTGTGTATAGCAACTTCAGAAGCAAGATATTAATATTAAATAAAACTTGTGGAATGCTTTCAAAGTCTATAAATTCGGAAGTGGCATAGACACGACACTACAGATGTAGTTAAGGTAATTGGATAACACAAGAGCGCCAAGTCAAGTACAATAATAAAAGAAATTGAATTTAAATATTTAACTAGCAACTACATACATGTCCTTACATGTGAAAATATTTCAATAATATGGGAGGGTGTCGTGTCTATCGGAACTACCACATCGCACTTAGGATGTAACCACAAATGTGCGGCTAGGCCAGGGATGAGGAACCGGTGACATTTGGGAGATTTATTTACGCCCGTTATATGATGCAAACGGAATTTACTTTGTCTTTTCAAGCAAAAGAATTTTGAAAGATTATTGCTCTTTAAAACCATCTTTTTTTAATTTCTAAAGAGTAGTTTCCGCAAGAGTAAATGTTGTATACATTTTTAATAATTGTCTATGCTAATCGGCGTCCTTTACATTTCCTTTAACCTTAGTCTGACATAATTAAATATAAAGTAAACCAAACTATACTTAAACTAAGACTATCCTGTTGATTTTATCAGTCCTTCACTAAATCTCCTCTGTCTTCTTCACATTTTCACCACTATTTCGCTCTCTGTCTCTTCTTTCCTCCATTTCTTTTTCTGCGTACCTACCATCTATCGTATCCTTTTTTAGTGTTCTTCTCCTTCTTCTTATTTTATACATTCATCTTCTTCCTTTACTCATTCCACTACACCTAATCTGAACGTGCTGCAGCATTTCCTCCTCATTCCACATATCCTACATATTTTTTCTGCATTTTTTCCTCAATACCTGGTTCCTCTTTCTTGGTTACCTAATCTAAAACTGGTGATCATTTTAGTTTCATTACTTTCCGATCTTTCTAGGTACTACTGCATCTCCTCGTCCACCACAATTGTAAAAAGGTTTTCGAGGATCTTCTAAAATGACAAAGACGAACTCTTTTCTGTTATGTAGTTTAATTTAATTTAATAATTTTGTTATAATAATGAAAAGATTTAATTCAGAAAATAACTTAAAGAGCCTATCACTGTTCTTTTACAGCCTTGGTCTCCTTTAAATCCTCTGTAGATTCCTTTAATTTGGCCGACTTTTTTTCCAATTTGCAATATCTATATTCGGTAAATCTTCCTGATGCTCTTGCTCTTTCTTTCCTCTCATTTTTACACCCTTCTCGGTTTCCTTCCAGAACTTTCTTAGCAGTCCTGTTACAGTGCATTCTTTCTACATATCTAACTATTGAAGTTTCTTCTTTCTAATTTCCATCACAATGTCGATTTTTCCATATCTGCCATATATTTCTATAGTCATTTTTATTCTACAATGTACTTCTATATGTCGAGTAGGCTCTAGTAGCTGATTTGTTCAGTATTGTTAAGTTCTAAATTATTTCAGTTGTTTAAGGAGATTTGGCATATTTAATGCTCATTTAATGGTGCGCCCTACTACACCACACGCAATGGACGGACTGTACTTCTATGTAATATTTGTACGTATATCCAAAAGGTGCAAAGCGTTTTCAACCCCTGTACTAGGCTGTTGTGTTAACTATAAAACGAGGGAAATCGGGACAATAGTGCACTAGGAATTGGTGATGACACGTAACGATCTGAACGATGTAGACGTAGTGCTTAGTGGTTTCACCGTAGTAATGGAATCGATTGGAGTCAGAATCGGTAATATTTAAACCTTTCCAACAAATCAGAAGTGACACCTATTACTTCGTGTGGTTTCCTAATACAAGACCATATTTCAAACTTACTAACTTAAGCAATTATGTACTTAAAGCTTTTAAATACTTCGAAAGTTTAAGGTTTAATAATATTATTATTACAATCAAATTTGAAGTTTCTGCTAAATGATTTAAGCCGTTATTTTGGAAGCGAAGCAGAAACAATAAATAATTACTTTACATCCTACTTCAACATAATTCTAATTATAAGAATAATAATAATTATTGAAATATCTTTCGTAAAAGTTTTTGAATTATACCAAGGTAAGTTGAAACTTCACTTTTTTAATCAATTTTTGAAAGATTTTAGAAGTTCTCATTTGATATGCAAATTACGGTAATAATATCCATAGTCCACGCTGTAGATAGCAATCCATAGCTGATGTTTTTCAAAGTTATGGAAGCAATTGCATCATAAATTCGTCTATGGAGGTCAGCTGGATTTGCAGTCTTCGTGACTTGGTTCCTTATGTAACTAGTTAAACCGAGAGCTATGATTTACGAGTGCATTTCACATGAAGGGAATAACAAATGTGAATTTGTCTAGAGGAGAAGATTTTAATTCTTGCTTAGAACGAAGAGATATGACTACTTTTAGGAACTTGTTTAGAATCTAATTACTGTTTAGAGTTTCCCGTTATGGTATAATATTAGTATCAGAAATATGAATTACGATGCAAAACGTTTTGCTGCAGCAACAAACCATCTGCTCCTAAATCTCGTTCTACACAATAGATACGTTCCAACGAAATCCACTTAAAAAATATCGTGTAGAAAAATACATGCTGCATATGGCAAAATTTATATATTCAAGTTAATTTATAAATTCTACAAAATATATTTCATCAAATTTCGTACAAATTTTTATTAAAAGAAGATTAGATTAGAAATTGAAAAGATTAGAAATTGCGTGCACAATTATTACCGATTGGACGGACATTACTTTCATTAATAACGTTATCTGATATTGCTTTTCTTTTTATTAGAGATTGATTCCACAATGACATCTGATTTACATACGATATTTTGGATAATTTCCCATGCCTAAAATTTATAAGAATTCCAGATAACTAATGAACTCTAATCCTAAACAAATGTCCCGAAATACACCTAATTTAATCCTCATTACTAGGCGTGATTAATTATAACTGGCCCTCAAACTCTGGTATCTTTACTACTTTGTTACATTTACAAAACATAAAATAAAGACACACTTTTAAATGACATCGTAAAAATTTGAAATAATATTTTTTATATAGGAAAACCCCATTTCCACTTACTTTAACTTACGTTTTAGTTTTACGTTTTTAGTTTTAATTTAAGTTTTTATCTTTAAATGTAATTATGAACTTGTGAAATCATGCGTCATGCGTCAGTTATGTACATTATTTTGCAATAATTACTGTCTTTATTTAATATAATTCATTTTATTTCTTTATATTTCAAGAGCTGAAACTTATATTTTATGTTAACACCTTAAATTAACACTAAAACTTAGTGAGTGGGAATGGAGCTTTTGAGGGAAATTATTTGGAATTCGTGTTAAAATATATAAATATATAATAATTAGTTAATTAATTTATAATAAATATTATATATAAATCTATAATAATTCGTGCTCAATAAGAGACTATTTCTTTTTCTTTGTGAACCGTATTATTTCGAATACACGTACAAAAAATACGTGTAAAACGAAGGTTAAGTGTATTCCACTCGCACTAATTATCATGGGTATATATATTGCTCTATCCTCCACTCTGGACTATTTTCAGGCTAAGTAACCGTACCCGACGATGCTATGTTTGGTGCTATCGGCGTCTCAAATGAAGATAACTGCGTAAGTCAACCTAAGAGAAGTTACCTTGTACGCATTCGTTTTCGTGCCAGCGTTGCTATAACTAGACGTAATTCAATGTAGAAAATATAAAAAAACTTAAACTACAAATAGAAAATAGCATGTGTAGAAGGCTAGCTTTTCGTTCAAAATATGTTTTCTTTTCTTGAATCAAAATTTTTAAACGTTAATTAAATTACAGACACCCTGTACTTTACAGTCAGATAATTAAATTATGAAATATTTACAAAACAAATAAAACAAGAAAACAATATAAAAGGTGTATCAGTTTCAACCCCGACAATTCGAAATTGGGGTGAAGGGGTGACAGAATGAGGAGAAGAGCAGGTTGTCTGTACAAACGGGATTGGTTGAATACTTAAATGTTAAACAGCAATGAACATACAAACTGATGAGATTTAAATTCTGTTAATTTGTACAATCCTGAATTTCGACAAACAATAGAATAAGAGTACTAAGAAGGAGTTTAAAATGGAATTGTATGAGTGCACAGCAGTGGTTCTCAATCGTTTTGAAGTCACGGAATATTGAGAAAGAATTTCTAAACAGTAAAATCGTTAGTTATAAAAAAAAATTTATTAAATTTATTAGATATTATATATTAGAGATTACATACATTTACATCCTATTAATTATAATTGAGTGGTAAAACAGGTAAAGCTTGTATTTCCAATTTAAAGTAGTTTAAAACACACAGTAACACAATTGAAAGTAGTTTAAAACACACAGTAACGATGTTACTGTTAAAATAATAATTAGTGAAATATTTAAATTTAATAAATAAAATAAAAATGACAAAAACAAAAACAGAAATGACAAAAAACTACGTAGCTTCACTGTAGCAATTAAATAAAAACAGTGAGTGGGAATGAGGTTTAAGCCACTGAATTAAAACACGAAATGAACTTTAAATGAAAGCCAAATTTCTCCAATAGCAGTCTCCAAGCATGTAGCTAGTTTGTGCAATACAGTAGTCATCATGATCGGATCGTGAGTTGAGAACAACTGGGAAAGGGTACCCAAAGTTTTACCGCCAGCCTCCACCGCACACAACACAACAAAACAAAACACAATGAACAATACAATTTAAATGTAAACTGAAATGGAATACATCTGTACGGGTATAAAGAGTAGCGCCTCCACCAACTGCCAACTTCCAAGGCATGAGGTAATGCGTGTGCCGTGAGGTTGGTTTATAAAATCCCTTCCACTCAAACTGAACTAAGGGTTGCCGAGGGTAAATTTAAGTGAAATGTGGGCTAAAAAGGAGGGTGGTCGACGACCGACGGTCGTTTTATGTTTTATATATTTTATGCCGCATGATAACGTCAGTGGGAGAGGTTAGGGCAGGGCACGTACAAGATATGACACGCGATCATTCAAGTTAACCGCTGCACTAACAATCACCCTACAGTAGTGTACATTATCACCACATACCGACACCCCATGGCGAACACCCCATGCCCCACATCCAATTCTACCCTACTTATCAATTTGTGATAACTGATATCGAGAACGCAATATATATGCATGATAAACAACGCCACTAACTGGGGAAATTGGTTTTGTTTGTATATACACTCAATTTACACACAATGTAAATTGTATTACACACAATTTTGATTTTTGAAGAATTGTAAGAATGATTTCAAATATAACAGTTGAGGAAGAGGAACAAATTTTCATCGGTATTCTTAACCCCCAAAAAGCATCTAGTATGTTCTGTACAGCATGAAGAAGCATCTTAGGAAATTAAAGGAATATTTCACTATTCCATTTAGCAAGCACTTTGAGCAAGAGCCATTGTGATCTTTTGCAGTTTTGGGAAAGAGAAATTTTTTCGAAATTTTATGAAAACCTGCAATACAGATATCAAAAAACAGTAACGTACCGTGCTTTAGACGGCCGTGTATCAAAATTTGTTGGGGGCCCAAGTGATGGGTAAAGATTTTTCACAAAAGGAACAAAACCGCTCGAATTGAATTAAAATAATTATATATTGATTATACGTTTTTACTTACAATGAATACTCCTAGGAACTAAGCTAAGTACGGCTTAAGAGTTTAAGTGAGATTGTGGATACCCCTGTTTCCCGGGGCCTCGTATCATTAATACGGCAGATACGGCACTGTCAAGAAATCTATATTGTAACAGAAATAGAATTATAAAGGGAGAGGAAGACCTAGTATGAGAAGAAAGAAGCAAGTGGAGGAAAATATAATGAATATGCGAATTTGAAGAGAAAGATCCGCAATAAGAAAGAACGGAGACAAATACTATATTCACGTAGTAATTTTTACTCTCTATTCTCACAGTGTACATTTTACTTAATAAAGAAGTGGTCAAAAATTGACCATCCCTGTAAAAGAGCAAACTTTAGAACTTCCACAAGCTCTCAATCTATTACCATGATTTCTAACAAAATGAGGAGTAAATCCTTTTTATACAACTCCCTCTATGTTTAACAGAATTAAATTAAATAATTTACAAGTAAATCCCTTAAACGTATTTTCAATATAAATAATAAACCAGCTTGAATAAATATACGGAAGATACTAAATATTAAATAACACACAAATAAAAAGGTAAGCCATATAATGCTTGTTAATATTTTATTCTGTCCCAGACTGATTCAATGGAATTAACATGCAAATCCCGAGGGAGCTGTACGATTATAAATACTTTGTGCGAAGACGAGTGTGCACTAGTTTATTGAATCGTTTATTCACTTATTTTCTTTTGATGTATTTATTACTGTACGAGTATTGGGACATCTGTATCTCATGCTTTTTACGAATGTAGTCGGGGTGATGAGGAGATAGGGAAATAGTGGATGAAGCAGAGGAAAGAAGATGGATGGGGACGGAATAATGTAAATTTATTTTCTATTGCGTGCACTAAACCGCTAATTCACTTCAATAAATTAACTTAAAGCATTTCATAGAACCTACCTAATCTTAAACTTTGTGACCTCTTCTCCTTTTGTTTTTTGTCCTTTTTCCCTATCATCCACCTCCTTCCTTACCTATTTCCTCTCAGGATCTGAATTAGCATTCCTTTTTTATATGCTCCAACGTCTCCTTTTTTCGCTTACACATTCTTTAGATCCTTCTCTCCATTTATTCCCAATAACAATTACCCTTCTCTTCATTTCCCGTTCGGAATTCATCTTTTGTTTGTGGTTTATATATGAGTTATCAGTTAATGTCGTCAAACGTTATACTTTAATGCTGTTTTAATTTGGGTGAGTTTTTCCATACAATAACCTGCAATATCACAGCAGTTTCGTCAAATTTTGTGCATTACCCACTAAGAGGGAGAGCACAGTGCACCAGTAAATATTTATAAGTAAGTGGCCTAATTATGCTTTTAATATAGATACAATCCACTACAAATCCTAGACGACAATACGATTAATAGAGAGAAGACAATTTCCCCTATATGTGCTAACGGAAAAAGAAGGAAAATGAAATGATCGAAGGGGTGGAACTCTCGAAAGAAATAAAATACACTAATAAAAAAAAAGATAGAATTGGAAGGGTGAAGTGAGAAATCAGAGGGTTTATGCCTGAACAGAGTGAGGTAAAAGACAGGAAAGGGAAAATGAAGTCTGAAAGGAAGAAAGAATAGTACAAAAATAATAGAGGGTTTGTCAAGAAGGGTCAAGGAAGGCAAAAGGTGAGAGACGGAGATACAGGCAAAAAGAAAGAGGAAGCAGGAAACGGTGAAAGGGAAGGAGGTGTAGGGAACAGGAAGGAAGAGGGTAAAGAGAAGAAGAAGCAGAAAATACTACTGTGAAAGAGAAAGATCTAAAATAGTTAAGATTAATTTTAAATTGAAATTACATCAAATGTTGTAAGAAATATTAATGTACGAGTAGATTGTAAAGCCGAAAAACAAACAATTAATAATATAAAAAAAAAAAAAGATAGGAGAATTTACTTTTTAGATGTCTCCAACTAAACAAGGAAGATAAGGAGTTAGCGAACTAGTTGGTAACGGAGTTGGGGAACTAAAGAAGGAAATAAGGATAGCACAGGTGAATAATGTGGAAGAGGATGGTTATAGTGAAGAAGTTCCTTATAAAAATGAGAAATAGAATGGAATGGAGAAACAGAGAAATAAATAGAAGAGGATCTGACATGGAAAGAAAAGGAAACTCCAGTAGAATTAAGAAAGAGGGATACTGACCTGTGGATGAAATAGGTGCTGTGGAAGTTAATTATGTATTATCAATTAATACAATTAATTACTCTAAGCTTATAAATATATTATTAATTTATTTAACTTATATGTTCACGAGCTTCGAACTATTAATCAAAGTTTGAGGTTAAGTTTTTATTTCACATAAAGTCAACCAAACAATAAACTTTCGTGAGAACAATGAACAATTCAAAGCTGCACACAATTACACATTGTCTATATATTATGACACAGGTAACATTCTATGTTGTGTGATAGTGTATGTGTACTTACGGTATATAGGTATATGTACAAGTAAGTATAAAGTATTTTTCTTTGAATAAAAGTTCAGAAAATGACAATAGCATGCAACACAAAGTTATGTTGCCATGGCTATGACGATGACGGTGTGAATAAATAAATCGGACATTGTCTGACCAGCTGTCTGTTATTACAAGCGATTGTCAAGTTAAACATGCAGTGAGTTTTTGTCAGTGTAATATTAAAATCATCCATTTGTTTTGTCAATACATATTTAAATTCTTAATAAGGTTTGTTTCAACTATGAATAGATATTTAAAGTTTATGAAGGATCTAAATACATAATTATATTCTTTAACGTAAAGTACCACTTTGAAATTACAAAGCAATATTATTAGTTCAAAATAGTTGAACCTAACCTATAAAACACCTAACAAACTAAAAACGCTGTCATAGAATTTTGTTTGAATTTAAATGTATCTTTCAAATATAAAACTAAACTAAATATACCTGTCATAGTCACAATACATACATAATTAATTGCACGGTGAGTATAGTACTGTATAACTAGATTGAATGCATTTGAATTGCAGATTGTAGTGTTGATTTAATGCAGATGTAGACGTTGTTACATTTAGTTAGTCACTGAACTGAATATATAGTGCTGCCACCTAAGAAGCTCCATGAATAGTGCTGTCATAATGTCGGATTATTAACCTAACTTTTATTTTATGAGTAATGGCTTCATGAAGAATTTAATAAAAGAGTAAGTTTCTAAGTAAGGAGGTTTTAAACACAATAAATATTGGTAAGAATGGTTTAAAAAACTGCAACTCTCCTGATTCAAAACATAACTGTAGTTTTATGCGTCCTTCGTCGATATTTTCAGAAAAAAGTCGCATTTTATTCTTATTTTTTGTCCATTTTACAAAATTAACATTTAGGATTAAGTAAGTCGTATTCAAACTTCAATAACTTTTGAATTATGCAACTCTGAGCAATGGTTTTAGTGTCGTTTTGTAGATACACTGTCTGTTCAAAAAATAAGGAGAATTTTCATTTTTCTCAAAAAATATTTATTTATTCATCCGTTTCTATTTTGTCCCCTTCAAAGTAGTCCCCCTCAGATATAATACACTTGTGCCATCGTTTTTTCCAATCCTCGAAGCAGTTCTGATATGCACTTTTTGGTATGCTCTTGAGCTCTCTCAGCGATTCGGTTTGTATCTCCTCAATCGTCTCAAAACGTCGTCCTTTCATGGGTCTCTTCAATCTTGGGAACAGGAAAAAGTCGCAGGGGGCCAAATCTGGTGAATACGGTGGCTGAGGCATGATTACGGTGTTGTTTTGGCCAAAAAATTACGAACAAGCAATAACGAGTGATTAACAAACTTCGCTGCCACACGTTTCATGCCCAAAATTTCCGAAAAAATTGCATGGCATGAGCCAACCGATATGCCGACATCCTCAGCAAGTTCTCTAATAGTGATTCGACGATTCTTCATAACAATTTTCTTCACTTCCTCAACATTTTCATCGCTTGTTGATGTGCTGGGGCGTCCAAGGCGAGCGTCGTCATTCACATCTTCTCGACCTTCTGTGAAAAGCTTGTACCACTTGTAAACATTTTTTTGGCTTAAAGTAGACTCACCGTATGCCACTTTCAACATTTCAAGTGTTTTGGAGCACTTGATTCCATTTTTCACACAAAATTTAATGCAAACTCTTTGATCTATGTTTTTTCGACAGCAGAAAATCGCCGAACACGCAAAACACTTCTAACTTTTATGCCTCTCACAAACAAACTAAATGTGCTATATAGCTAAAACTGTGAACATATGTTCGAGACGAGTGTACCAACATAACAAAATAAAAAAATCAATAATCGAATGTACGTAGCCCGCGAAATTTTTGCCTCACCTTATTTTTTGATCAGACCTCGTATATCTCTATATTAATACATTGTAAAAATAATGTACATCAATGTGCCAATATTTTGAGGTATCTAAGAAAAACTTAAAAAAAACAGACTATTCATAATCAGTTTTTAGTTTACAAACTGTTTTTATTACTTGATAGATATTATAATTACCTTTCAAATAATATTTAATAATATATAATTTATTCAAATCCGTAGGATGTTTAGATTCTGAGTTATCGACAAATAAAAAAATTAATTTAAATTGGCGGATATTCCAACAGGGAGGATGATGGAACCCTACATATTTTGTCGATAAAATTACGTGTATAACATGCCTTTAAATTAACGGTAGTCGGAGACAGGACACCATGTATAATATAATATAATTTATTAAAATTAATTGTTGTTATTGTCCTATAAGGAATTGAAAAATTAAGCATTCAAAAATTTAGCTTTTGCTTACATAATTATATAATTATATACATTACATAAAAACTTATTCTTTAACATAAATTAACTGTTTCTGACGTAAATAAAACATATTATGCAAGATAATATAATGTTACATATTAAATTATTATCTTAGTAAAAGATTTTGCATTTATTTAATGAAATTGTAAAAAAAAATGTTTTACATTTCAGATAATTAAATGTATCATTAGGTAAAAATTATAACATTAAATGATGTACGAATTTACATATTGTGTTTAGTAAGTATTATTCAATACATTCATACAACTGTGATTGTGCTAGTTCATGTTAAAATATATCTTTTAGATTATATATAGAGTATATAAAGAATGAAGCCAAATATTGACTTCGGCAAAATGATATGCCACTTTTTCCATTAAACTGGATTATATAAACCAACAACACGATTCTACGTGTTTGCACAAGGTGTTTTCAATTTATAAAATTCTCATAAAACAAACATGGACTGTCCAATCAGTTTTATGCGCAATGGAATAAAAGTTATATGGAAAACAATCCAAAACAAAAACTCACTTCATTAACTTATCTTCAAATATTATATTAACAAACTAAAACTTATTACTTACTTAACTTATTAGTTATTATTATTTATTGTTAATTGTGTGTGCCTTTCGGCTTTACAATCTACCGTATTCTATTTCTTATTACATTTCATTCCTATCTTAACAATTCAGCCTTAAAACTAAACTTACTAATTTTATTTAAAACTAATTATTTTTCTAAAACTAAACTTAATTTATTTATTAAAACTAAAAAAATTATTTTAGACTTTTAGTACTTCCAAAAAGTGCTTTCTGCTTCTTCTTCTCTTGACCCTCTCTCTTTTCATGTTCCCCATGCAAACTAGATAACGAGCTGGACCAGATAACTGGATTTTATATATGGACGACAAACACTTCGCAGACAATTAAATTTACATTATTCTATACCTTTTTATCTCCAAACGTACTTTCTGCTTCTTCTTCTCTTGACTCTCTTCCTTCATTTTTCCTAGTCTTCCTTCTGTACTGGTCCTATTCCCTAGTCTATTTTTCTGGGATGAAGTTTACCTGTTTTATCGCTACTTCTTTCTTTCTCCTGCTTCCCTTCATTGCCTCTTTTAGTATTTCCTTTCTCTTCCTGTTCCTTGTGCAACCCAGCCATCAGCTTATTTCTTCTCCTGTTTTTTCTTTCCTTCTTACTATTTCCGCCATCCACCTCTTTCCTTCACTGCCTCCCTTTAATAGCTGGCCGATATTCTTATTACTTATTTAACATTAAAAGAAATTTCCTTAATATATAACAATCAAAAATAAAGAATCGCGGAACGTTTGATACAAACAAAAACTATTAAAGTTTATAGCACACATTTTACTATTTTGTAATATATTTTATAATTTATTTAATTATTTCATATTTATTTGTTAATTATTTACAGTTTTCTTTACAAATTCATTTATATTTTCATCACTAGAGACCTGTTCACCCAAACCAGATTTACTCTAGTTAATTGCAGACCTATATAACCAGCTGCACTGCCTTCAGCAGCTTCCTTACAAAGCAAGTTTCTAACAAAGAACACCATCATTCAAATAGTTAACACATTAGTTTTAAATTATATTTCTGTTGTTGGGAATACTGATCAGAGATATTAGAATTACGTAATATTAGAACGAGTATCAATTGACAGAACTCACTGTGCATAATGTTAAATTATTATAAAATTAGATAAAAAGGAATTGACAATTTAAATAATAAACTTTAAATTTTGAATTTTGAAAGTTTCTTTGATTTCAGGTAAGATAGTATGATTTAAGTTAAACAGTATAATTATTATAATTTGTATGTAAATTACTAAAATAAAAGTCTTTGATTGCAAATGCAACATATAAGTTTGATTAAAAATTTACAATTCCTAATAAAATGTCTTACATATATTTAATTTTTTTTTACATGTATGGAACTTTATTATATTAGTAGTGTTTTCAAATTCGACGAGGTCAACTAATTCAAAGGGTTCATTCTAAAATCTGGCTGCTATAAACCTACAAAATCCTCTACCACTTTTGGATGTAGAAATCTTAAATAGTTGAAAGAAGCCATTTTCTCTTAATCGAACCCATCATAATTTAATCAACCGAAGGATGTTAAATTCCACATAACATTCTTGAAAAAACAAACACTTTATAAGCTAATTGGATAACAATCAAACCCAGATCCGGAGATCGAACCCAAGCATCAATGATCTCATCCATTGTGTCATCCACAGTTCTAATAATATTCTATATTATGTCTATCAGAGACAGAATATAAAATATTCACAAATTCCTATCGGATAAAATATCATATATAGACATATATATTTTACATCATATATATATTTCAATTTATTTGTTTTGTGACTGCCAACAATCCATAACTTTCATTTGTCTCTTGGCAACGTTCGACAATAATTTGTCAAATTGATTTACGTAGTTCTCATTACTTCATGTCACAAACATCAGAAATACAAGTACACGTGTACCGGAAATAACCCCTAGCTTGTACACAAAGTAAAAACTTTTGTTAGATTTGTTTTGGTATTGAACTTCATGTAATTTTATATCAATATTTTATTATTACGGTACTTTTACTATATGTTTATTTTACATTTGAGATATATCAACCTAACCCTTATATGTCATATAGCCATTTCAATCCAATGTACAATCAGATTCTCTTCGTCGCGGTAAAAATGAAATCTTATCGATTTCTTTTTCTGACTTGGTATATATATTTTATATAGCGTTATAAACGTATATATATATACATTCATAAAGTATATAATATAAACCTATATGAAATTATAGTACATAGCAAGTTTCACATTGATATAAAATATATATTGACTGAAATAAAGTACAAAAAAGAATACCGAACAAGTTGCCGAATGAACCCGATTCTAATAATTCCAGAGAGAGATTACTTTGAGCTATTGGGGAAATATTACCCCAACCGAGCAGAGCACAATACGAAGACTTCATAAAAAATGATTTAATACAAATAATATAGAGGACGTGAAACTAATATCCACTTTGTTTTGGGGGTATAGGGGGAGGAGAAGTGTATTGAACATTGGACGGCTTCATTAAATATGAAATACTGGAAAGCAATTAAGCGGCTGTTCAAAATTAATAAGCTAGATATTTAATTTCATCTTTTCTGAACCTTAAGTTAATGGTAGTTAAATAAAAACATAATATAAACAATTATTTATTGAGAACATCTTTAAGAAACTAATACACCAAATAAGATTAGAAAGTTTACCTTTTACGTACATTTTTTACGATAACATAATGCTTTACCATACAATTACGTTTTCTTACATAAATAAAACATTTTTTATAAGATTATGTAATGTTACATATTAAATTTCTTATAAACACAAAACATGGAGTTGCCTTACATCCTTGTAATATTTTACTCAACAAAACCTAGTAATATTTAATCTAAAAAGGTCTTATCTGACTATTTTATAGCTGCGATAAAACCCTTGAAGCCTCATTCCCTCTCATTGTTTTGATATTTCATTTACGTTTTTATTTAATATTTTAATCTAGATTTCAGATTTTCAGAATAATCATTCCTTGTCACATTCGTGTTTTAATTTGAGGTTAGTTAATTTAGTTGGTGCGCATGCGTCATTAGTAATATAAATTTTTACAGTTCGATGGTTGAGCAAAATTGAACGTGAATAATTAAAATTTCTGTTTTTAATAACATTTAGTAATAGAATTTGTTTTTACTTTTTTTATTTATAGCAAACGGACATTGAACTTCTTTTAAAAATAAATCTTCTGTATTTTGACAGATTGTCACATTTTAAAGGTTATATAATATATTTTTTTTAATTTAGTATTTTTAATTTAGAAGTATCAGAAAACCTCGTAAGGTTCTAAAAACTTAATTTTTTAACCTCTAAATTTTAAAACTCAAACTTAAATTAAAAATAGTGCAGGGAATGACTAGCATAATATGCTATACAATTTAAATTAAATACAAAATTGAAAACAAAATTAAAACAATGAGTGAAAATGATAATTTAATCCTTAAACGGTAGTTCTCTAGTAAAACCACTTTTCAGTACAATTTTATAAAATTTAAATTAGATGTTAATACAAATCCCCATTCCCACTTAGTTTCAGCTTATGAAATATAAAGAAATAAAATTAATTATATTAAATACAATAACTTATATTAAATAAAGAAAGTAATTATTACAAAATATTGTATATTACTGACGCATGAGGCATGAATTCACAAGTTCAAAATTACATTTAAGGTTAAAGACTTAAATTAAAACAAAAAACAGTGAGTGGGAATGGGGCTTTAGTCCTTAATTCAAATTTCAAATGTTTTAGTCAGCTATGAAACGAGATATAAGTAATTTAAGTGGACATATTTAATATACTGGAGGCCTCCAATGTATAAAAAAAAGGTCCACCTTAACGTATATTTCAATGGTCCTACAGATTTTATTTAAAAAATGATTGTAGAGGAATAAATTAGGAAAGATTTGACTGTTAGTAATAAAGATACAATGTTTAAAGGTGATATTTTTTTAAACGACAAGACATGGTAGCGATATCTACAGCAAATTAAGAATGTAGTTTATTGTCATGCTTAACACACGTTAACATGCGAAGTACATACGTTACTATACTACATTTGTAGTAGACAGTGTTGTCATAATTCTCAGCGACTGTATTTAGTCTGTATATGTATACAGACGTATAGAAGCTTAAATTTATTAATTATAGTCAACTATACTTTTGCTTACGATTGTCACTAGTAAACTACTTTAATAAGCGCACGTAGAAATAGAAAATCATATTTACATTGATGGACAATTCAATTTAATAGAATATGCAGTGAACTTTATTAAGTTTACATTGTATACGATTCTATTTTATATTGAAAGTGTTTTACGCATTCCATCCCCCATCTATCCCCCGGATGTGACTATAAAGATGCCCGAAATACGAAATGCTCGCGTAGTTCAAAAGGAGAGACATCAAACTAGCACGAGTGTATTCAAAAACTCGTATTCTGCTGTGAATCGTTTTTCGTTTTATTGAACCATTTTATAAAATTTGCACTTTATCTATAAGATGTAGTAAGATTGTAAAGTCAGTTTGATCTGAAGAGAAAAATAAAAGATTTCATTTTATAAAAGGTTGATGTCTTAGGTGATGTTAAAGATTGAAAGCTCCAAAGCTCTCCAATGGTCAACTGTTAACAACTTTTATGATTTCGTTACGCAGTATATTTTTATTATTAACGAAGATTACTGTAACTGTTCCCAAGAGCTTTATTATAATACTACAGTTGGAAATAGAAAAGCTCAGGATAACACCTAAAAATGCATTATTATTCTATGACAAGTGTTTATTTATTATGCTATAAGAGTACAATTCCCGTAAAAGCTTTGAGAATTCTGAACGGTTGTTTTTATCGTCGGAATAAACCAAACATACTAGAAATGTAACACTAACATAAACTGTGAATTTTTACGCAAAGCTTTTGACATATTCTACTGCGTAATATGTTAATGTACTCAAGACACGAGTGTACTAGATTTGTTGTAATTTTGTGGTCTGAACGAATAAAAGGAAACAAATTACGACCCATTAAGGTCTAAACACAATGAGACGGTCATTCACCGCACGGTATCGTCTTTTTAACTTATGTTACTCCTTCTCTCCTTTTCAGATTGTATTATGGTATTTTATTAGTGGAGGGGATACATTTACGGTATAAAGATCTCGAAGTGAGTGAAAACTAACTCACTCCTATGCTTGTTATATATCAACATTTGGTATTTCAATAATACGTGTGGGAACCCGAAAATCGTCTCAAAATGACAGGTAGAACTATACCATTACGGTATTTTTATTATATTTAAATGTTACCTCTGTTAAATAACAATCAGAAGCGGTTTATTGGTAATATCTAGTGGGTCCTATGCCAAAAATAATTATTACCAATCTTATAAAGCACTCAATTCTCTACAAAATCAATGGAGGACAAAAACGGTTTTTTGGCAATATCTTGTTACTACTGGGTTCTATAGCAAAAATAGTTATTATCAGTTTTATAGAGGATTCAATTTTTTGCATATCTAATAGAGACGGACTTACGTCACTGAATATTAGTTATTAATTTTAAATTTCCGTTATTATCATTATTAGCCCTACCTTTAAAACATATCCAAAAATTATAATTACCAGCCGGGTAAATGTCCAAAGTTTCTGATCTAGTCAGTAAATTTGTAGACAAGTACTAATTCAGAATTTATATTTTAATTTTTCATGGATTTTGAAATTCAAAACTATATAGATTTAAAAATAATAAAATAAAAATATTAAAGAAATTTAATAGTCAAAGATGATGTTAGCTTCGTTTGCAATATTTTCACAATTCTGCTATCGCGAATAAAATCAAATATCTCGAGAAATCAATGCCTAATGACTTAGCCGAAGCGTCAGATGTCATTTACAGCTGCGATGTATATCTAGCGATATTGTTACCATATGGAATTCTCTCGGCACTCACTCCCCCCACTCAGGCACCCTATTCACTGAGGTGTGCCTGACATTTGGATCAAATGCCAAAACCCTTCATGACAGTCAGCGATAGCAGAAATGTCGAACTAGAGGAAAACGAAAAGGAAACGAAAAGATTTATTGAAATTATTAAAGGGTAGACTCTGTAACATGTATATACTTGTATACTATAGTATAGTGTTTGCAAATTCATCTCTCGCGTTCGAAAAGATTTCGAAAAGAAGGTTCGCAATATTGTTATTGGGATGACACAGTAAGCAAGAGCATTGATACGCTGATGCTCTATATTCAGGTTCGATTCCCGAATCACATTCATAATCATAAACTTTTAACTTATAATGTATATGTATATAATTATATATATATATATATATATATATATATATATATATATATATATATATATATATATAGTTCTACTCAAATAGATTTTTACATATTATTTTAAGAAGATCCTCGTGAAGTAGTAAAGCATGGAGAACTTACTGAAATTTTGTAAAGTTGTGCTACGATAGTCAATAATTAATAAAACAATTAAATAAGGGTAGGTTTCTAAAACTTTTAACAAAATAATTAGTTTTAAAAAATAGAAACTTCAGGTACATGGGGTTGTACATTCATTAAGTTGTACATTTGATTGAAAATTTCATTTAAGTATCTATTAGAGATAATTATTATTTCAATTGAATATGGTTCAGAAAACTTCAAGCTTTCGATTACAATAATAAAAATAGTATGTTTCCGAAGAAATAACAAAAACAATTGACATTTTTATACGTCACTTCCCCTGTTCAAAACAAGATGCAAGATTTGGCAACGTCGCTTGTGCAGTTAATCGCCGCACGAGTAACCGCGATTATGTACTCCAGCGGTGTTGTCAAATATGCCTAAGTGATTTAGAGTAACTTATTTTCTTTAGTCAATTAAATATTTATAAAATTTTAATAATTATTTCTTTTAAACTTAATAATATAAATTTTTTTAATTAAGTATAAAAGAAATCGTTTCTTTGATGGACCGCGTCTGATATTTAGTTAATATTTTTAACATTAACATTTACAGATAGATCGTAATAGAGAAGTAATCAAACAAGATAGCAGTTTATACATAAAGTAGCAGCTCAAAATATTTCATTAAAAAAAAAAACTTTATCTATATCCATACATTTAAAAAGACACAAAGCGGTTTACAATTACATCTCGGAAAATCAGGAAAAAACGAGAACAAAAAAAACAAATTTTCTTTTCATCAGAAACATCAACTGATAATGTATTTTAAATAGAAGTTTCCCCATTCAATCCAGCCGCGTGATTTCATTTCGTTTCGTTTCTTTTCGTTAGAGACTTCGTTTCTACAACAATGATGATCGTGAGCGCTGGTGTATTATTCCAGTTTGACTGATTATTTTAAACGACTGACACAGTCTTTTCTTTAATATTTGTTCTTTTATAAATCGCATGCCAACCCAAGCCGAGCTGAGTTGTATGTTTTAATAATACCCTAAAGCGAATGAATAGTGTCAGAAATTCATTTCATTATTATTTTCTTTTCTTATAAATACACAGCATTACGAATATTACTTTAATTGTATATAACACGTATTCTATATAAAAAAAAATTCTACCACACCTAATTTTTTTGAACTGAAAGTATCCGGCGTTTCCACCACTTGTATGACGTCATTATAATAATATGTTCTAGACACGCAGAAGTATAAATAAATGGGCTTTTCGCATATCATATTCATATACAAGTAAATTATATTTCACCACTTTTAAATAATGTATGTTCACATGATATTATAATTATTTTTTATGTATTATAATTCTGGAACTACGACGTGAAATAAAAACGCTGTTATTAAAAAGTTTCGTGGATTTAAAAAGGTACACTCACTCTCTCGTAGAATTCCAAATAAAATAAAAATCAATCTAAGAGAAATAGAGTTTATCTATATATGTATACTATTATACAGTGGTTTAGGCGTATACTTTTTTGTTAGATACCCCATTTGCAACTAAAAGTTAATTTTTTAAGTAACAGTAAAAAATGTAAACAGAAGAATCCTTAAATTAACCTAAAAGCCGAAGAATTACTGAACATAGTATAATAGTTTTCAAGTGATAGTTTTAATAATAATTAATTAATAAAAATGTAAATAAAATAAATTTTGCATGAATACGTAAATTCAACGTGCTACGTAATACGAGATTTTAAACGATTTTTGATTGGACATACGAATCTAGCGTCGTAATGCGTTGGCTAACCCATAGTTACTAAGTCTGGTATGTCAAATTTCTGAAATTCGCATTAAAAAGCAACGCTTTATCACATTTTATTGTCTTGAAAATTGCAAAAGTAGCTTCACTAAAACCGCTGTAACTCGTAAACTAATCTTCTAAATGTCATATAATTTTAACACATACCGTTTGACGCTTGGTATCAACTATTGGTAGCGACCATTTTTATATCATCCTATGAACTTATTGAGTGGTGTGATAGATTTAAACGTATAAAAACTTTTTAAAAAACAATTATTTTGCCAGATGGAAATTTTTGAAGTTTTTAAAACGCATTCGGTTAAGGAAACTTGGATCCTTATATTAAACCAAATAAATGTAAAAAAAAAAGTAAAAATCAGTAGAATGGCAACTAATTATCTAAGAAACACAAATTTTATAAGAACATAAATAATAATTTTCTATACAAGTGTTGAGTCGGTTTAATGTGTGGAGAAAATTGAAGAAATATTTTTAAGAAATGAGTACAATACCTTCATGCGTTTGTGAGTTAATACTAATGTCGTGAACTAATTAAATCAATTATTGTGCACAATCTCAATTTTGCAAATTTTTCAGTTTTCTGTGCCCCAATATGTTCGTGAAAGTTTGCGCTAATAGAAGATATCTATAACCAACAACAAAGAAACAGCAACAGAAAAAGAGATTGTGCAGTTATTAAAAGGAGGCAGTGAAGGGAAAAGGTGGATGGCGGAGATAGAGAGAAGAAGCGAGGAGAGAGAAGGAAGGATAGAGTAGAAACAGTTAAACGTCAGGTCAGAAAATAGGATAGAGGATTTGCAGAGAGGTGAAAAGGAAGACAAGGGTGGGGGTGGATGACGGAGATACAGCCAAGAAGAAAATAGTAAAGGAAGAGAGACAAGAGGAAATATTAAAGGGAGAAAGAAAATGCTGTTCGAATTATTAAAAATGTTAAAATAGTTTTAATTTTAGGTTGGCAATGAGATGTAATTACGTTATTTAATATTGAAAGAATGTAAAGTCTAACGACATACACATTGTAACAGCTGTAACATTTTTTTCTAAATTTATCCTTTTAATTGAATTATTATTATTTCTTGTACTGTACCACTAGTACACGTATAACGACAAAGATTTTTTATATAAATTCATATAAAGAGATATAGATACAGAAAATGTATTCTAATATCAGATCTTAAGAATTTAATTTCCGGATACCAAGAGATGTCATAAAAATTGTTTTATAACAAAAAAATGATACAAGACTTGTATTCAAGTACCTTATTTTGTGATACAAACGTATATACCGTTATACGACTAGAGTTTCCATTAAGCGGTTGGAAAATGCCAAACAAAATAAAATGACATACTGTCAGACATGCGATGTTCCAAACCCAACCCAATTCTTTTCTTCCCAATTTTCTTTTATCCAGCCCTCAAATCCAATGTTGTAAACAGTATCGTGAAGACAAAAAGTATAGATTGAAAAGATACGACACACCAGATGGTGCCTTGAAAACTTATTTGTGTCACAAAATGCAAGGATAATGATATATTAAAAAACTAGTACAATCGATTGATTAAGTTAATATTGCAGATATATGTACAGACTGTACGTAATACATGATGAACAAATCGATGGTAAATTATATAGAAGTTCGTTTGAAATTATTTTTATAACTGATCTAACATAATATGATACTCTGTAGACATAAAGCTCTAAATCTAAAAATGAGCAACAGATGGCAGTATTATTGTAATCATTATGTGGGTCCACAACTTTTACGACGTTGTTTCAATGAGTTAACATATGTTTTATAAGCATTTTTTATACAAGTTACATTTTCTTTTAAGAAATACTCTTTATATATAATTCAATATGATTTTAAGGTTCTTTTTTATTATTATTATTATATAGTAGTTACATAAGCAAACAACAGTTATTAGCAGTTGGAGGATATACATATTATATTCAAGGAATATACATTCATGTATGTTGCATATCCTATCCCAGTAAACAATTTGGTGAAGTGCTCTATTTAGTGACGTTTCTCTCACTATTTCACTTCAATTATAGTTCGCATCAACTTTATCTTCATTTGTATTCCGACAGGTGGAGTAATTTCGCCATCTGTAGCCGATAAAGTAGACATTTTATATGAAAAAATGTGAGAAACTGAACTATAAATTAACTCTTTTATGACAACAAAATCATGACGCATTTTCAATATGATGTCAAAATGACTCTACAATGTTTAATGGGATGTATATACTCTTGTGATGTAAAACCTACAGTTTATGTCATATAGATATGCAAATGCAAAGGTATGGCATATTTAAATATTGCTGCATGTACATAGTATGTACTGTCATGTTTATTCATTTTATGTATATGCAATGTATATACAGGATTTTACTTTTACATTACGGAGTATATACGAATATACAGGAATATCTGATATCATGTAGGTAGCTTTTCTGCAAATTCATAATGTTTCAAAGTCAATAGTATATTTGTTCAAGAAAAGTTGTGTAAGAATAACTAACAAAGTGTCTCCAATTAACTTAACTGAATGAGAACTATAGTTCAAATTACGAGAGTTCGCCAGCGACTTATACTTCAAAGGGGTTATCGGAGCGGTATAAATCTATAATACGATAATGAATTTTATCTTATTCGTTTTTATATATATTATAGAAAAATAAGTGAGTCAGTGCTTTTTAGTTATATCAGCAGTTTATACTCCACAAGCTGTTTTAAATATGAATCGCCGCCGAACTCTCGTAATTTGAACTATAGTTCATAAACGCACATTTCTAATTTTTTATTTACACAGAAAATATAACTGTAGTCTGAGGATCGCATACGAAAACACAGCAGTCTGCGTCAACCATTAATGCTATCACCCACTTTGTCGTTTTATTTATACACTTAACTAGCTGACCTGACAAACGTTGTCCTGTCCAAATTTCCATAATTTTTTTCATAATGGGCTTGTGTCTTAATTTTTTAGTGGTCGATTTTTCAATTGCTGATTGAAATTGATGTTAATAAATGTGTATTGGCATGTCTAGTTTATTAAATATCTAAATATTGACGAAGATGTAGCAATTAAAAATTTGAATTGTAGTTTTAGCGCTAGAAATGGTTGGCCATATTTGTATGACGTGAAATGCATTTTAACGTCAGTTATTTGTTGAGTAGGTTAGTGCTGTGGTAATGTTTCGTAGCTGTTGGTAGTCAAATAATCAAATCAAATCAAAGAATTATAAGTTTTTAATTTATTTAACCCTACTAAGGCAGACATAATATTGAAATTTTATTGTTCCTTGAAATAGCTGTAAATAATATTTAATATTTTGATATATATTAATTCATATAGCAGAGATTTATGAGCTGTAAGGTTGGCAGCGCTTGTGATGTCACATGCATTTGGAATGTGTACAACGTTGAATCCCTTTAATAATTAAAGAGACAAAATGACTTTTTTAATTGTTAATATCTCTTAACATATAAGGAGTTATTAAAAAATAATTGAACATTTGAGGTTCTAGTAACCTACTTTATCAATATGTAGTACACTTTTATAAAAATTAAGACATAGGACACAAGCCAATTCAAATGAAAATAAACAATTGAATCAATTATTAGCTTGATTCACAATTTTACAAACAACTGTCAAACGACATTTGCGCACATAGTAACCTTTTTCAGTTTTTACAGAATTTTACAATATTTCGAGCAAATTTTCCTTGTTTTCATTTCCTAGAAACCTTATTCAGACTATTACGAACATTTTAAAGAAGAAAATAGCCAAATCGATTCAGTCGTTCTCAAATGATGCATATAACAACGAACAGCATTTAATTTTTATTTAAACAGATAAATAGATATGAGTTTTATTAATTTTTTAAATGTAAATAATAAGATAAAATGTAATTATCTTAGACCATTAGGTAGCTTAATTTACTTTCGTTAGCTGTAGTTTGTAAAATATCTTTTAGATTTTGTACTTCATAAAATAATTCAATGTATAAAACATGACCACATTAATGCATCTCCTGTGTACCATTATTTTTAAAAATATATACAAACAACCTATTTTAGGTCAGCTACATGCTATAAGCACAACGCTATAAAGTGCATATTCTACAATATTTATATCATAACGAAGGCTTATTTTAATGTGGAAACTTTAAGCCATATAAACCACCTAAAACTAGTACAACAAAGTGTGATGCAGCTTCCTTATTAATATTACCCAACTAAGTCTCCTACATACTCATCACGTATCACGGCGTTTGTGTTAATTCCATAATTTATCATATAATGCAACATCTGATGCAATATGGGTACCAGCACCGGTAATGTAATACAGAGGGGTGGGGGTGATGATTATGATGGTGGTGGGAGAGGGAGTGTATGTGTTAAACCTAGCTCATATCTCTAACTAATTTCGAATTAGTAATGATGTAGTATACCTTGTTACAGACGGTTTATATACATATTTAATTAATACAGTTATACGAGTTCGCGTAACAATCGAATTTGAGTTATGTTCTCCATGTCGTAGCAACTGTTACAAGTATATTTAATGTGGTACATGAATCTACACGCGGTACGCTAATGAACGGTGGTGTCATAGTTTGGAAATAGGAAGCAATCTTCTAGTCAAGAACACCCTGAGACTAAAATCTTGTTGTTATTTTTTATTTCTCAAAGGTTACAGAGTCTTATAAGAGGAAGAGACATAGAAGTGCAGGAAGAGGAACGATAAAGAGGATAGATAGATGAAGCAAAGTACAATACAAGAAACGGAAAGTTGCGGACCAGTAAGATGCCGGAGTATCAAGAGAAATAGAGAGGTAAGGAAACAAGAATGCTCGCAAGCTTTAGATTAGGGAATGAAAAAAAAGTATGTAGATATTGGGTAAAGAGAACAAGAAAATATGCAGTATGTGTTGAAGGACGAGGTATATTAAGAACATTAAGAATAGGTGTCAGAAGAAGTTGGAAGGTAAATTAGACCTATAGGAGATATTGCAAGGAAAGATGGAGGAAAGAAGATGAAGGACAGAAGTAAGGAGAAAATTAAGAGAGATAAAGGGCAATGGAAAGAAACCTTGATATAGTAATAAGAGACTATTTAGAATAAGAAATGAAATACAATCATACTAATAGATTTAGAATGGAAGAATGTAATGTCTTACAGCAAGAACGTCAAAAACCCCTTAAGAACGTTTAAATTAACCCCTAAAGACAAACCCGTTCTCTTATGTATCATTAAACTTTATGAAACTTTCAATCAATTGCTTAATGTATTGTTTTTTTTGTTTTCTTTGGAAGTCTCACTTTAGATTATATGTGGCATCACACACCTTACAACTCCCCCCTTGACACATTTTGTTACACTTCGTGAACCCTTTCCTCCAAGCTTAGCTTTTGACTTAATGAATCGATTGTGCCTAATTGCAATTGCAGAAACGTTTACTTCGCTTATCTACTTTTCACCTTTGTATCTATGACTGCAGGCATGACTTATACTATATTTTACTATTGGAGTGCCACTACTAATAGTTATTTTTACCCATTCGAGTATAATTCACCGAGTCAACTGTTGAAATGCACTCGCCAGCTAAAATATGCACTCGACATAGAGAAGTGGAATATTGTATTTGTCGAGCTCTGCAGTTGCTCTTTTCTACAAATGGTAGCCCATTGGTGTAGTGTATAGTAGGAAGGAACCGTCGTTCCTACGATTTTGGGATATGTTTGTCACTAGTATGATGCAGAAATCAAAGTCAAACGTTTAAAAAGACTGTTTTGAATCGTAGAGTTTAAAACTCTGTACTTAATCAACTACAATTTTTAAAAATGACTTTTCTCTACTGACTGTGACAGATACATTCTTGGAATGACCTCGATAATAATAAAACAATCGTAGGAGTTAATTAAACAATCTAGTAACAGTTTGTAATAAAACATCTTAAAAACTCGGAAACAAGGATTATAAAATCAAAGGGCTTTTAGAATACCTTTAAAATCAGACCCTTTTAGATTAAATAATACAAGGTACATCTCGAGACTAAAATCTTGTTGTTATTTTTTATTTCTCAAAAGTTACAGAGCCTTATGAGAGGAAGAGACATAGAAGTGCAGGAAGAGGAACGATAAAGAGGATAGATAGATGAAGCAAAGTACAATACAAGAAACGGAACTTCAGTGTCTATGTTTTGTGTTTTCATATTTCATAACAAATATTTTTCTTCTAAAATTTAAATGATTTTATTGCGATTGCGATAAACACAAATTGAGAATAAACCAACTTCATAACTTCCGTCATAAACATAATTATCGAACCCTCCTTCAATTCTCGTTTTTAATATTTTATATAATCATTAAACTTTTCCATTATATTAAGTTAATTTAAAGTTCAAAAAGAAGTTTTATAAAACCGTTAACATTAAAGAAAGAATTTGAATTCAATGTAAACTTGTGCCACTGATGCTGCTGGTGCTGGCAAAGTAATGTCGTTCTACAAGGACCATTATCGCATATACTTTAAATGCAATAAATGTTAGAATAAATAAATTTCATTTGTAAAACGTTAAAGAAAGGCCCACCAAAGACCACCATAGTCTTTGAGTGGATTAAATGTCGACTTTGTTATTCTTGTGGCCTAGTTTATCTGAAAGAAAAAACTAAAAATAGAAAATAGGTTTAACAACTATATGGGACATAGTCTTTCGCTTCAAGAAATTCTGAATACATTTTATTTAAAATAAAAGTAAAATAAAATAAACTTAAAATGTAAATTACACGATACTTGGTACGGTGCTATCAAAAACTTTGAACCTGTACCAACTTAACCGCGCCGGTTATAATATAAATTTAAATATATTTTAAAATCAGGCATATATTTCATAGAATTAATAATTGTTACATACTTGTAACATATTCTTATTCTTCTCGCTCATTACTTTTTTCTGACATGAAAACTTAATGTGCTCCAATGTTTCAGTCTCCGTTCTGCACACTCTACGTCTCACTATATGCCCAGTATCTGTTTCCTTTCTCCTCATTTCAAAATCTAAATCTGGCAATCCTTCTCTCTTTTTTTATAAAAATAGCGGTAAAAAATAAATAATCAGATTTCGCCTAAAACATGTATGGCTCAAAATGTTCTAATGGTGTCAACTATCATCCCCTTAAGGCTTTGCATCTTGCTACCAAACACCCTGTATATTTAGTGCCGTTTTGTAGAAATTAAAACAAGGTTCACAAGCCCATTGAGCTGGAATATATTATGTAAATAAATTTTATAAAATTATATAATCATTAAATTTAGAAAATATCACTGTTGTAACTTTTAAACAATTACGGTTTTTAAGAAAATGTTATTCTTT
Organism: Panorpa germanica; assembly: GCA_963678705.1. Classification (NCBI taxonomy): domain Eukaryota; kingdom Metazoa; phylum Arthropoda; class Insecta; order Mecoptera; family Panorpidae; genus Panorpa; species Panorpa germanica. The sequence goes on along the minus strand of OY783220.1, from coordinate 4,929,693 downwards.
GTATATTTCTCCTAAATAGGAAAGAATCTATTGGCTCTGAAATTAATTATACGGTCACTGAGATAAAGCAGTTTATAGTGCTTCTTCCAATGGCAGCCATTTTGTTTGCAATCCTAAACGCTAAACGCTTTGTTACTGTATTAAATTCTATTACATCTCTACTAAGTCAACACGATGATTGAACATTCTTTCAATATTTAATATTGAATCACACACAATAAAATCTTCTGTTTGTAAATATCTTAAATAATACCTTAAGTCAATATATAATAGACTCGCTCATAAATCTGGAGGTATTTTGGTAACTTTATGGTCCATTTGTTTTCCTTATTCCGATTTCCGTAAAGTAAAATGTCGTTGTTTGACCGAAGTAAACATGAGTTTAATATTGCGGAACTTTTAAACCTCATCCCTTCTCCTGGGCTACACTAAATCTCTTGACTACATTGGCAGCCCCTGAAGCTATACTCCATTCACCCTGTTCGTTGGAATGCTGACACGAGAGTGAAGTTTGAAACTTCAATAGTGCATCCGAGAGACTGCTGCTGTAGAACCCGTCAAATATTGAGCCAAACCAAGTAAAGCTTGCCGCAGGGTATCTCATTCAAATCCATGCCATTCAAATTGAATGAATGTATTTTGCACATTTTTAATCTTTGTAAGAGCTTTATGCAGATATTTTGTTTCTCTTTCAAATTTCAACATATTTTTACAATATATAAGTTAATAATTTACCGTGAAAGTCATCATTTTATTGTTGTTTTATTCTCACGGAAATCTTTAATAAATATTTTTAAACCTATGTAAAATAATATATTTTGTTTAAGGGGTTACAAGGGTTTCGAAGGCTAAAAAAAGCATATTTTTTCTCATTTTTGTCTAATATAATAAATGAAATATTTTATTGAAACATTTGACAAATTACTTATTTACTTATGACTTTGAATTTCAAGAGCATTGATGTTGGGTAAAACGAATATTATTACAAAATGAAGGTTATATATATCTCTCATAAAATCCAAACATTGAAAAATTTAAGACAGATGTACATTAAGGTAATATTATAATAACATTTATTTCGCCCCACATAAGAGAGCTGAAAATTCGTAGACATAGATATAGGAAGCATTTAATCTTACTGCCTAAATACGTTTTAGGCATTGATATTTTTTCAGTATTTCTAAAAAGTAACAATTGTTTTATTTTTTTTTTAAATCATTATTAAATACTTCAATCCAAATTATGATCTTCTTGAAAATTTAAAAATATATATTTAATAATGTTTTTTATATGTAGAAAATGTTTCCATTTTCTTGCGATACTAAATTTTTAGATTTTGACTGTTAAAATTTGCATTTTTAACATAGGAACCCTATACCGACCTATGTTGAAACTGATGTGTTGCGATATACAATAATAATCTTCTTACGATTGTATTGAAAAACTTAGAATTATTAATTGAGTATATGACAAATATTATCCTGTAAAGAAAATTACAGCAAGTGGTATTAATTTTTTTTAAGTTTTCGTTTTTTCAAAGATGAAATATAACAAAAATCGTTTTTTTACAGATATCTTGTTTCCTATGCTCTAAATGATGTTTAGAGTTATTAATAAAGTAGTAGAGCATAAAATTCTCTACAAATTTGATTTGATACATTTTTTTGTATGATCAACCCTTCCCGAGATAAAGCGCTGAGAGTGTGAGGCGCGATTCGTGTATATTCGTGTATACCTAACATTGACTATTTAAAGATTTTAGAAGCACAAATTGATAAGTTTTCTTATACATCTTTAGAAAACGATAAAATCAAGCTTCTATCAATACTTATTATACCAATTTCTTTGTTCTGGAAATATTTTCTTTGAAAAATATAACAATTATGTATTATTGTATAGTGAATTGTTGCCAACCTGAAATACCTTTACGTTCTCAGACATTTTAAAGAGACAATAGCAATAATACAGAACCTTTAAAGTCATGGAATACAATAAAGTGCGTAAACTGAAAAGCTCCTAATGCAGTCATTACAAATTTCAAAGGAAAATATTTACCTTGATGTCTTAATGACTTCGTAGAAAAATATTACAATAAAAGTAAAGCCAAACAATTTTCTAAGATACAGTAAGCTTTCTTATCACGTTGGCCTTATGTACAATGTAGGGTGCAGCCTATTGTGATCTCATCGTCAGTATCAGCATCCCTTTTATAGCAAAGTAACCCTTAGAACGGTGACAGTGATGATGCGGCAACATGTTGGAACTAAACAAACACATTACGGCATTGAGGTCGAGCTGGAAGTGTCTCGGCCTGAATGGATTATGAACAAAAGCAATGTCATAGGTACACTGTACACAGTACACACTCAAGCCTTGTTTCTTATCCTGTCGGAGTAAAACAACTTACAGAGGCGTAGTTGTAGGCTTATTTATGGAGGACGTATAATAATTAGGTTGTATCCTACTTGGTATTGGGTTGTAAACTTTCATGGCGTTTTATTTTCTTGATTTAAATTCACACTGTTTTTTTATTAAGTATCATTCCTACTCACTGTTTTAATTTAAGTTGTATGTCATGTGGGAATATATGTAGTCATTTCCTGCACCATTTTTATTTTAAGTTTTCTTTGTTTTTAACACCCTACAAGGTGCAATGTTTCAACATGCAGGTGCGGATTTATTTTTAAAAGAAGTTCAATGTCAGTTTGTCAAAAATAAAGAAACAAAAACAATTTCTATTAGTAATTGTTATTAAAAACGGCAATTTTAATTATTCCACATTCAATTTTATCCAACTAACTAAATTAAACTCAAATTTATTTATTAAACACGAATGTGACAAGGAATGCCTATTCTAAAACCTGAAATCTGGATTAAAATATTAAATAAAAAGGCAAATTAAATATCAAAACAACTTGGAAAGTGGACTCCAACCAAAAGTGGAAATGAACTGCAATTAATACGAGATATAACTTTGGAATTATACATAACACAATGAAAAACAATTTAAAAAACAACATTAAACCTTTTCTGTTAACAATTAAAAGTAGAAACATTAAAAAATTACACTATTTCAGTGTTCAGGGCAACACTTTTTACAATGGAAAATGATGAGGGTACAACTCTTCATTTAATAGAACACAGAATACTTTCAAAGTGTAGAGAAACAGCATGGGAAAGTGCAACACTTCTTTTGGAAAAAACACGCTATTACATTCTAGAAATGTATTAGAAGAAAGATACTTGCTTTGTTCAAGTATATATACAAAAATGTTTGTTATTTTTACGTTAATACTAAAATATTTCTACTTGTTTTACGACGAAACGACGAACCGCTGAATCATATTCGCCAATCATTGTCGTTTTTGTAATAAACCTTTTTTTAACTGCAAATCTTATAACTGGCTTGTGAATTGTTATTTTAGAGAAGAAGACAGAATTATAGCTATATCAAATTTGAATTGCCGCATGTTTTAGATATGCATAATTTCTTCATTTTTTTTCCTTTTTCACAAACTACTTTATGGAATACACAACCTGCTGTTTGTAGTAAATAACGATCGTTATATCGATAGTAAATTACACTGTAAGTAAGTGATTGGACATTTGAGGTTATGGTATCCAACTTTATCAATATATAGTTACGTTTTATAAAAATTAATTCATGATTCACAAGCCTATTAGAAGCCATGGACGTTCTATCTAATTGATCCAAACTTGTGTGAGTTTAACTGATAAAATCCGATTACAAAAATATTTACCCAAAATAATCTTAAATTTTACAAACAATAAGTGACTGCCCGCCACTGTCTGATATCATATACTGACGTACGTGAAACACCACACTCTTGAGTAATGCTTGTATACAGTCTTCTCTACCCACGTCAGACATTATTATTAGTATAAAAAATTCATGCTTTCATCTACAAGAAAGCGACCAGCTAACGTTACGTAATAAATAAACAATAATGCTGATTCAATTTAATACAAAATTACAATACAATTATTTGTGGAAATTTCCGCACGTGTGACGCTGGCGCGTCAACACAGTACTACTCATGGAACATTAATCAATTGTTTAGTGTTGCCATTAGTTAGACTAAGAGACAATAAATATTTTATAGAAATAAGTATTGTAAAATAATTGACATAATTTATCATAATTTATGTAATCAATATCTGTTTCAATGACTTGTTTTAAATGGTTGTAGAAAAAGAACGGATATAAAAAGCAATTAATGTACCAAGTTTTACATTATAACTAATTATCCACTTTTTATATTTTCGGAAGTGAATGAATCCCAAATTAATTCGAATTAATTATAAACTTTTTTATATTATAACCCAGTTACATTAATTTACATTAGAAAGAGATAGACTAAAGAAACGTTTTTTTATATATCCTATATTATAATGTTCCAACTGTTTGTTTATATTCTTATGATCTTATGATCTTATATGTTTGGTAGTGAATTTTGTATGGCAGCGCGAAAACGGCTCCAGGGAAGTTTTTGAAAATTTCCTATTTCGTAGAGAAAAAAATTCTAAGACTTTTGGCGTCCCCGGATTTTTTCCTGAATTTCCTGAAAACCCGTTATTTTGGAAAAACTGGAAAAAAAGTGAGCCCTTTTTTGCTGTATTACTTTGAGTTGGAAAGAGATAGAGAGTTGAAATTTTGTATCTGTATTAAGGTATTCAATGCTGACATTTCTCAAAAATTATAAATTCAAAAATTAAAATAGGGGGGGTTGAAGAAATTCGGGGGCCCGGTAGGGAAATTTGGAGAAAGTTCATATTCTGGATTCTAGAATAATTAAGTATATTATTAATAAAAGAAAATTCAAAATTTTAAAATTTTATTTGGGGGCACGGGGGCAGTATTTTCCGAGAGTAAAAATTGTGCTACAAAGTTGAAATTTTGTATATAGGCTAACCTTGGTAACTTATTTACGAATCGAAAAAAAAAATTCCAAATTTTGAAAAAAAGTTGGTCAAATAACGCATAAATTGAAAATATTTTTTATTTTGATAAAAAAAATATATTTTTTAGTCAATTTATATGTGTGAATGTATATGTGCGAGTTTATTTATTATTTCAATTTAAAAATAGAACAGTTAAATATGAAATTTAATTACGAATTATTTTATTGGATTCAAATGATACACGCCAAAAAGACGTCGCATTGCGACGGGGGTAAACTCAAGTATATTATAATGTCCCAGGTGTATATTTATATTCTTATATGTTTATGTGTTTATATGTTTGGTTCGAATTTTGTATGTCATCTCGAAAACGGCTCCAGGGAAGTTTTTAAAAATTTCCTATTTCGTACAGAAAAAAATTCTAAGACTTTTGGCGTCCCCGGATTTTTCCCTGAATTTCCTGGAAACCCGTAATTTTGGAAAAACTGGAAAAAAAGTGATCCCTTTTTTGCTATATTACTTTTAATTCGTTAAAGATAGAAAATTAAAACTTTGCATGTGTTTTAAGGTATTCAATGCTGACATTTCTCAAGAATTAGAAATTCAAAAATTGAAAAAGGGGGGGTTAGAGAAATTCGGGGGCCCGGTAGGGAACTTTGGAGAAAGTTCATATTCTGGATTCTAGAATAATTAAGTATATTATTAATAAAAAAATATTCAAAATTTCAAAATTTTATTGGGGGGCACGGGGGCAGTATTTGCCGAGGGTAAAAATTGTGCTAGAAAGTTAAAATTTTGTATATAGGTAACCTTGATAACTTATTTACTAATCGAAAGAAAAAATTCAAAATTTTAAAAAAATCTGGTCAAATAACGAATAAATTGAAAATATTTTTTATTTTGATATAAAAAATGTATTTTCTTAGTCAGTTTGTATGAAAAATTAATTGTTATTAAATGGTAAATCAATATAGGACGAGTTTATTTATTATTTCAATTTAGAATGGAATTAAATTTTGACTTGAAATTTAAGCCACTCACAAAAAACAAACGTCGCTTGCGACGGGGGTAAAAGCTAGTATATATATATTTTTGTAAAGGTGCAAAGTCATTTTATTTTACGCTATGCTTCAAAGTGAATTTATTTTGTATACTTAACTGCTACCGTTTTAAATTATTAAATTTTAAGTTTAAGAGTTTCTCACAGTTGTTCATATGCAATATCTAGTTTATCGGCTACAAATGGCGACACCACTCCATCTGTTGAAATACAAAAAAAGTTGATGAGAAATATAATTGAGGCAACCGCCCGGGGCCTCGCTCTTGTTGGGGCCTCGCATTCTCATGCAACAACCCAAGTAGAAAAATGCATTACTATATATGTATTTGAATCTCGCGCCTCGCTCTTTAGAAATTCAACTAGATGTGCCTTAGTTTATCATCATTAATATTTATCGTCTTGTGCTTGTTAACTTTTATAAAACTTCCAATATAAAATTTTGTTTTTCGTCAATTATCATCAAAAATACTTACTTACAATTTACATAAATTATACAAAGAATCGCAAAGATCTGCCACCACGGGGTCTCGCAATGGCTAAGGCCGCCCCTGGGTGTAATAATGATAGAAACATCACAAAATGGGGCACTTCACCAAATTGTTTATCATAACAGTAGTTTAACTGGTAATTTTCTTTTATAAGTTTCAAATAAAATATTTCAAAAATGAGATTGTTTTAATAATAGATTATTAAAACACATTTATTATTTGATAAAAACCTAACCTAAAAATTTACTAATACAATTTAACAATGTAATATAAAAAATCAATATTTGTAACTGTATTTACAAAGAAGAATTGAAATATATAGATGCTGGGGTAGAAATAAAATATATTCAGAAGAAGTTTTTCATTTTATATTCAATAAGAATTATCTTGAATTTTAAAAAGGAAAATAAAAGCGAGAGAAAAGATCGAACCCTATTTCAAAAAAAAACTTTTGTTTAAGATAAATTGACGAATATCAAATTGATATTATTATAAATTACAAAACAATCTGTCGACAGTCAAAGACTCCATTCAACAATGTAGGTTCATAAATTAGTAATAAAATATTAATATTTATTGCAACACATACAGTTACAGAGTTACTGTAACTTCGATAAAACTGACAGAAATGTAACACGAAATATGAAAGATAGAGATACAAGTTGCCCGGACTTATAAATATTAGATAGGTGTTTACGTCTTATAGCGTCGTCGGCGTCGCTTTAATATTGATAACTAAATTGATAAATACGCCGTAAATTTATTGAAACTTCCACATGTCTTGATACAGTATATAGTACATACATATTATTTTCTCACACCTTATTTATATTCCCATCAAAAATTACTGTTTACGTAAAGAATTATCTAAATACTAGTTAAACTCGGCCGCTATATATATTATAATAAACGTTTATTTAAAGACGTTGCATAATTCACATACTTCCGCACACGATAACCTTATCGAAACAAAAAATAAATATATTTAATATAATCTGCCCCTGAATTGCCGCAACCTTAATTACACGCTCTAACACTAGAAAATAGTTGCACTAGTAAATTTAGATTTTCCTGCTACATTCATGTTTTAAACCATTGTCCGTATTGCTTAGACCAGTGTGGTTGTTAAGATTAAGAGGTCCGAATCGTACCTTATTTAAGGTGAACCGTTAGCTTTAGGGGAACATAAGTATCCAAATGTTTTCTAAAATAGTTAACTCAAAAGCTTTCCTAGTTTGGAAATAAGTTACAAAGTTGGGGTCAAAGCACACAATTACATTTTTTAAGCTTGGACTCAAACCTTAACCCATCATAACAGTTTTCTTTTATTATAATAAATATATATAATAGCTAGAAATCATATAGTGTAATAAAACATAAATATAAGTGTAATAAATACTGCGTGCATTCCATCACAATAACGGTGTAGGTGTTTTTTTAAACACGCAATATAGAATTTGTTTTGTTTGTACTTTGTTTTATGTAAAAACTATGTTTATAACTTTATAAGAAGTATAACTTAGTAAGTTTGTGCGTGTGCGCTATATATATTATAATAAACGTTTATTTAAAGACATTGCATAATTCACATACTTCCGCACACGATAACCTTATCGAAACAAAAATAAATGTATTTAATATTAGCTGCCCCTGAATTGCCGCAACCTTAGTTACACGCTCTAACATTAGAAAATAGTTGCATTTAAAAAATGCAGTTTAAATGTACTAGTAAGTTGAATCTATTGTTAACAGGAGGATACAAATAATAAATAATTTATTGTAAATGTATCAACGTTTTCACACTGATTACTAACAGATTTTGAGAAATTGTAACACAAATTAGTGTCCGAATTTATTTGATATGCTTATTGATTTTTATTCATATAGTTGACAGTTTTAGGAAGGTATCAACATACAAAATACATACTCGAACAAAACTAGCTACAGTAAAACACCGCACACGACAAATTGCGTACGCGTACCAAACATAAACGGACAATACTGCATACGTGAACTACTGCAAACGTAGAAATTGTGAAAGCTGCGTATTGTGACAAAATACCACCCTAAATAAAATAGTTATTACTCCTATTATTATATTAATCAAATATGATAGCATGATGTTTAACATACGTTGTCTATGTAAGCAATTGTGCGTTTTTTCTTCGTCTTTGTACGCAGTTTTCTTGTTGACAGTCTTTTGTACGCAATTTCTTCGTCGACAGTTTGATTTTTGACAATCATAAGGTAACATAAATGACATGAATTTTTTAACATTTTCTTCAAATAATTTAGATTAAAAGTTAGATAAATTGAAGTCAATAGACTTATGTAAAACACGTGTATTTAAGGTTTATTTAACATAATAAAAGTTACCTGTTACGTAAACAATATTACCAAACATATTTTTATTTTTTATATTTTTAATTTTTTAGCCATTATCTTAATCAAAAAACATAAAAACCTTCTTAATGATTATAACATCTTTTGACCTTCTTTTTAAAGATTAAGTGCATTTCATTAGATTTCGCTTAAAGAGAATAAAACATGAATATAAGGTTCTTCTATGCCTCCTCTTTTACACTTTGTTGCATTGAAGAGATAGTAATTTAAAGAAGGAAAGAGAGTAGGAATCAGACATAATGCCGAGGGATTGATTTTCTATAATAATTACTTTATTGATTAAAGACGCAAAATATAGTATTTTAATTGCTAATATCTCCTATAATATTGCGACTTGCAAAAAATTATTAGACATTTGAGGTCCTGGGCCCGTATCCTGAGTCTTGCGAACAATGATCGTGATCGAACTGATATGATTTATATGAGTGAAACATTGTGTTTATGAACTATAATAATAATTAATAATAAAATTCAGAAATAGTACAGGAATACTCTTTTAAAAGTAATTCGTAAAATGTTTCAGTCATATAAATCAGATCTGTTCGATCACGATCATTGTTCGCAAGACTCAGGAATAAGACCCCTGATTGCCAACTTTATGAATATGATCGAAATTATTTATCAATATATAGTACAATTTTATAGAAATTATTACAAGCCTATTATTCTACGGTAGTTAAATATTGAAAATATAGAATCTTTCAAGAAGAGCTCTCATTTTATGGATGTTGAACAAGAGCGGTCAATTTCAATCAATCGAAAAACACAATAAAACACAATATTTGCCTGTTGGCAAATATTGTGGTTCATTACCAACCTCACAGTTTGTACTTTAGATTATAATAAAGATATCATCACTTTTCATAAAAATATTGAGTTTTTCTATTGATTTAAAATGACCGCTCTTGTTAAAAGACCCTATACAACAATGACTTAATTAATAATTTGATTATGCATTATAGAATTGAATTGAATTTAATAGTGAAGTTACGAATTTACTTAATTCTTGTACAGATGTAAGTGTCAACATTGCTGAGATGTTAGTGTCAACTAACCTGAGATTTTCGATCCTAGGACGTCGAGGATGCCGTCGCTCTCTAGTTCTTTGCCCGGTGCACCGACAATCACAATGCATAACACACAGCGCCACAGACGTCGTAATGGTGATAACAAATGGCACTGCGAAGAAATGAACGATAACTGCAACTTGTTCTTCTCGGTCATAATGTGTCATAACCACAGTATTGTTCTCCTTGGAATAATAGCACGGGAATTCCACGCCTTCGGTGCCGTACATATCCGTGAAATTGTCACATCGTACGTCTGGAGGATAGCCACAGCCTTTGATGTTCACCAGAAGCACAGCCTCCTCGATCACGCTGCCGTTGTTGAAGCTGGAAGTTGGAGATGGTGGAGAAGGTGATGCTGGTGATGTTGGGGTGCTTGAAGTAGCGATCGTGGAGTTTTCGTCAGCAGGAATTGTATAACTGACGTAAATGTGAGTACATCGATACATATCACTTGTGCAGCCTTCTCGACAGGAACTCCAGGTGCAATTGAAGAGTCCTGTTAACTCGTCCCGACGCGTAGTGACACATGTTACAGGTTCTGGTACAAAATCGGCGACCAATGTCGAAATTGCTGGATCTACGTATAATGGTACCAGAAACAGAAGGGAAGATCCTCCTGAAACGGCAAATAACGCCAAAGCTGATGTTGTGTAGAACCATACTCTTTGACGACAGGTTCTTTGTGGTGTTTTTGGTTTTCCCTTGGGGGCTGCCAGTTCTAACAGTTTTCTTTTTCGCAATTCCTGCTGCTGATCTAGGAGCAGCTCCGAGCTGCTGCTCCTCATTTTTGTTTACGAAGAAACCCTGAGTAAGGGAGCTGTTTTGGCGGGTGGCACACTCCGAGACATCGGCAGCTAACCGCACTGGACACTTTGTAATTATTTGCATTCGGGAGTTTTAGAAAAACTTGTTTTGTGGATTTTACGTTCATATGTTCCACGTAATTGCAGACATTTAATCAAATTTGTTCTTTGTCCAATAATACTTCACAATAACTTCAACAGCGTTACACTTAATAACTTAAAAACACCAGACAAATTAATAAAGAATCTTTATTTCTCATAAAGACAGATTTAATTAACAACGAACCGAACTTAACGTCAAAACAAATAAACACTAATTTTTAAAATTATTTAAAATTGTTAAAAATATTTTTCTTGATTCCACTGATTTCATATCATTTAGGGTTAAAAGAGGTGAACTGAAATTTCGCGTATCAGTGTAGAAATATGTTGGATAAATAAATATGTTTTCGCACCGGGAGTTCTATACAAGCCTGAGGCACGAGCTTTTATAGTCACTGTTCAACCGTTCAACCGGTCTGTGCTCACTAAGAGAAGACTGGGCGTCGCGACGACCCGCGTCGACTCTTTGGCGCGCCTATATGCACACCCAACTTGAACGCATGCGTGGTCCAAGAACAGCCTTAATTCAAGGTATTTCATTCAAGAGTTCATGGCAGATTTGTCATACACTTACACATGCATACATGTGAATTCACAGACACACATTTACACACACAAGCCCAAACACATATACACATGTAATTAGAATTAAATATGAAAAATAATCACCGTAATGAAACAGTTTAATTAATAACTAACTAATAATAATGATGTGGACTCCTAAATTTTGTTTATAAAACGTCCATGTTATTATCAAAGAAGCCCCTCATTTTTATTATTAAACTGTAGAACAAATTCCTTTTTTTATAATATTAATTAAATTAAAACATACAAATATTATATTATGCTTAAGGTTTTTCAACAAGAGCACAAAGCACAGATTTTGAAAAAAAAGTTTTTAGTTTTTTTATTTTGTTAAAAAAATATTTTTTTTTAGTCAGCTTATATGAAAAATTATTTGTTATTATTTTTTGTTAAATATTTCAATTTAAAAATGGAATTAAAATTTGAAATGAAATTCATTTTACACCAAAAGACAGTCGTCGCTTGCGACGGGGGTAAACTCTAGTATATATACAATTTTAATTTAGTGGAAAACCGAAAGCTTTGGTTTAAGTAATTATTATTATATTCACATACTTCAGAACACATTTAAAAAGTATTTCTGCCCCTGAATTGCCGCCGCCTTAATTACACATTCGCTTTCATAACCGAACCAGCAGCGATAACTTTTCTGGGTTTGTCATCATAAAACTTATGAGACAGCGGTGTAGCTTACATATATGAGACCACGGCACTATATATACCAACAACATTGTAGGAGGTCGAGTCCTATCACTATAGGACTCAGCGTCGGAACTAGTGAATTAAATTAAAAAACTATGGGCTTGTAAAGCTATTTTTATTGGTAAATTAATATTTGCATATATGTGTTTTTAAAATTTATAAATATATATATATATATATATATCTATTTAATATTTAAATTTTTGTATCTCTGAATAATTTTGAAACATTTTTTAATGTCACGAGACAAGTATTAAAGTTTGTAGACTAATAAGTTTCGAATTTATTTTTCTTTGTTTATCATTTTGTAATATCAAAACTTTATGTGTTTTGTACTAGCACTTGTATTCATCTCATTTCTACTTTGTTGTATTAAAGAGATGCAATTTCATTAATTCCATTTAATTTATATATGTATATAAAAATTTGCATTTATTGAGTAGTCCAAAAATATTTTCGACTCATTATATAAATTGATTGCAAGTAGAAAAATACGCAAATCAAAATGAGTGATTATAAAATATGTATAAATATATTATCATTTGATGCTAATTGTCTTTAAAACCCTAATAATAAAAAACTATGGCCTAATTTGAATATACCAGAATGAATGATTATTGTGTAGTTATCTTAGACTACTATATTTATTAAAACAAATCAAGTGCGTTTTTAACAGAATGTAAAGTTTATATTATTTATTTAATGAAATGAATGATTATAACAAGTGCGTTACAAAACTTATAGTTGTAAGTTTGAAACGTGTCGTTGTAATGTGTAGAAGTCCGTGCTGGTCGCTAGTCGCTGTAGGAATGAACGATTATACAGTTCTTAGTTATGTCGTCTATTCGCCTGTAGAGGCGTGACGGATGGCTCTTTGCCGCCACATCCACTCCCCCCTAAGTGGCTTTCAAGAGGAGTTTTGAAAGTCACTTTACGTTGATACGTGCGTACGGGTTTGTCAAGGTTTGAGGTCCATTGATGTGGCTGCGTTGGCTGCGATATCGAGTTATCCTGGTGATCTGCATCTGTTTTGCTAATGTAGCACGGTTTGAGTCTCTCGATTGAAACATTTTTTTCTTCTCCATTTATGAAAATTTTGTAGAGTCTGTCTGTGATTCGGTTGATGACTTTGTATGGGCCTTGATAAGGTGGTTCTAGCGGCGATTTAACATGGTCACAGCGTAACCAGACGTGCGTGCATGTATTTAAATCCTTTAGAATGAAAATCCTGGTTTTTGAATGATGAGCCGTCGGTGTAGGGCGAATTCCACGCATGAATTCACGATGTTTTTCTAAAAATATTTGGGGATCTGATGGTAAATCTGCGGAGATAAAAAATTCGCCTGGTATGCGTAGTTGTGTTCCATATAGCATTTCAGCCGGAGTAGCTTGAAGATCTTCCTTGAAAGAGGTCCTAAGGCCAAGTAAGACAGTTGGTAATATGTCTAACCATGGCTTAGGTGAACACATGAGAGCTGCTTTGAGTGTTCTGTGCAAGCGTTCGACTATGCCGTTCGATTGTGGATGGTATGGTGAAGTACGCGTTTTTTTAGTTCCTACAAGTTGAGTGAGAGCTTTAAATAATTCGGACTCAAATTGAGTGCCCTGGTCTGTTGTTAATGTGATAGGAGACCCATAATGTGAAATCCAGCTGTCGAAAAGTGTTGTGGCTACTGTTTCTGCTGTCATGTCCTGGATTGGAACTGCTACTGGCCATCTTGAGAAGCGATCAATGATCGTAAGACAGTATGAGTAGCCGCGGACTTTGGGCAGGAAGATGATGTCGAGGTGTATGTGGTTGAATCTTGTGTCTGGAACGTCAATATGGTTTGGCTGTAATCTTGTGTGGCGATGAACTTTCGACTGTTGGCACGCTAGGCATTCTCGGGACCATTGTTTAGCATCTTTTCGGATTCCTGGCCAAATAAATTTTTCTCTTAGTTGTTTAGAGGTGGTTCGACCGCTGGGATGAGCTGTGTTGTGTACGATGTCGAATGCTGCCTTGCGGAGACTGCCTGAAATGAAAGGTTTTACAGTACCAGATGAAATGTCACAGTGTATTCTAATACCTGGTTCAACTTCGAGTTCGTGCAGCTTCAGTGAGGAAGTGTTTTGTGCGATGTTTCTCAGTTCTTCATCGTTGTGTTGAGCTTGTTGTATTGCTTCTGGACTTAGCACAGCTGGCATTGAGATAACGTTAATTCGTGACAGAGCGTCAGGGATGATATTGTCTTCACCTTTTACATAGCAGATATCGGTTGAAAATTGTGAAATGAAGTCCAGGTGTCTGAGCTGTCGTTCTGAGGCTTTTTCCAGTTTTTGCTTGAACGCGTAAATGAGTGGCTTATGATCGGTTTTAATTTTGAAAGTTCTGCAATCTAGGAGGTGTTGAAAGAACTTGATGGACGAGTAAATTGCAAGTAATTCACGATCATAGGTACTGTAGCGTTGCTCAGTGACGGTTAGTTTTCTGGAGAAGAATCCAAGTGGTTGCCAAACTTCATCTATGCGTTGTTCGAGTTTGGCACCTATTGCCGTGGATGAAGCGTCAGTGGTCAAAGTTAGGGGGGCTGTTTCTGAAGGAAAAGCTAGTAATGTTACCTCAGATATCTTTTGTTTAATGTCAATAAACGCTTGGTCAGATTCTTCGGTCCATTGTATTTTAGTTCTGTCCTTCTTCTTTGAATGTTTCAAATAGTTGTTGAGTGCTGTCTGGGTGTGTGCTGCCTGTGGGATGCAGCGTCTGTAGTAATTTACAATGCCGAGGAAACGTCTCAATTCTTCTATAGTTTCAGGTCTATTGTAATTTGTAATGGCATCAACCCGTTTGCTCATGGGGACGTAGCCCTGGGAATTTAACATATAGCCCAGAAATTCCACCTCAGTTTGGCCGAAAGAACATTTGCTGATGTTTACACTCAGTGAGTGGGACTTCAGGCGTTCGAAAATGATGTGTAAATGTCTTTCGTGTTCCTGTTGACTCTTCGACATGACCAGAATGTCATCAATGTAGATGAATACAAAATCCAGGTCTCTGAAGATGGCGTCCATGAAGCGTTGGAAAGTCTGAGTTGCGTTTTTGAGTCCAAATGGCATTACTAGATATTCGTAGAGGCCCCAGGGAGTGATGATGGCCGTCTTTTGTATGTGTTCTGGGAGCATTGGCACTTGGTGGTAGGCTTTATCTAGATCTAGCTTCGAGTATATGCATGTGTCAGGTAGACGAAGAAAGCAGTCTTGAATCAACGGTGGTGTGTAATTGTCTGCGATAGTGTTCGCATTCAATTGACGATAATCACCGCAGAGTCTCCATTCGTTGTTCTTTTTTCTGACCATATGTATGGGGCTGGCATAGGGACTCTTGGATGGTCTCAAAATGCCTTTTTGTAGCATGTCAGATATTTGTGCTTTTGCTGCTGTGGCCTTTTCTCCGGCTAGTTTACGAGCGCGTGCTGCTGTTGGAATGCCTTTTGTTTCCACATGATGTGCATATTCTAAGTTAGTCAAGTTCGGTTTATCAGTTGGTTTTGTTATTTCAATGTGTTTCTTCAGCATTTCCCCGTAAGGTGAGGGAATGGTATTGCTTACTGTGGAGACGTTGAATGTTGTAGTCGCAATAGTTTGTCCCTTTGTGGTGAGGTTGGTTAGTGGATCGATAAGACGTTGTTTTTTCAAATCTAGCAGTAGATTGTAGTGGATGATGAAGTCAGCTCCTAGTATTGCCGTCTGTATGTCGGCTACGATGAAGGTCCACTGGAAGCTTCTCCGAAGATTTAAATCCAGCTTTAGCACCTTGTTGCCGTACGTTTTGATGCAAGACCCGTTTGCTGCATGGAGAGTAAGATTGTGTGTCTCTGGTTTGCATCTCAGTGTGCCGACAGGTATAATTGATACTACGGAGCCTGAATCCACTAGAAATTTGATGTTCGTTGCCTTATCGATCACATGAAGCCGAAGTTCGGAGGGCAGATTGTTGCTATTGTTGTCACTAACTGCCTGAACTAGTGACAGCTTGGTTAGTTTCCCTGGTTCGCATTTTGGTTGAAGTTGCATGGGAGTGTGCAACGATTAGCTTCCTTACCCCATTTGTTGTGGTAAAAACAAAAACCATTTTGTCTCGGTGTGGACCTAGATCTTGATCGGTTCTGCTTCAGGTTTACTCGTTCCGATTCATTTAGTCGCGTTATCAACTGCTGGTTAATGGACTGCAGTTGTGCTATGTCACTTTGGCAGCGGTTTATACTCAGTTGCATTTCCTGTAGTTGACGTTCAACTGTAGTTGACCTTGCAGTTGCTACAGGGCTACTCGGACGATTGTAGCCTGCGCTGTGGTTGTCTGATTTGTGGATAGCCATGACAGGTAGCACGTCGAATGAATCCACGAAGCGATCTGCCATTTCTGCGAGCGCGTTCAGTCCCAGGCTTTCTGATATTATTAGGAGTGGATGGATTTTGTGGGGAAGTCGTTCAATCCATAGTTGGTGTAGAACTTCGTCAGTGACGGAATTCCTTGCCAACACTCGCATTTCTCGAAGGAGTTGTGACGGTTTTTTGTCGCCAACAACTCGCTCATTTAGTAGCTTTTGCAGTTGTTTTTTCCTGGATACCGAGAAACGCGTCAGTATTGCGTTTTTCAAAGTGGCGTATTTGTCTTTCAATGGTGGGTCGTTCACAATATCTTGCAATTGAACGATTACATTGAAAGGAATTGCTTTTAATAGTTGCGCATATTTCTGCGCATCGTTTACAATGCGATTAGCAGCGAAATCCGCTTCCACGATAGAGAACCAGAGATCCGGGGATTCTGTGTTGAAAGTAGTCAGTTGCAGGTTAATTGCGTGGACAAAATCTGAAGCCATTTGTAGCGATCGCTGGTGAGCTGGATCGCTTGTAGGGTTTTGCAGGGGGTATGCCTGCGAGTGGTTGTCGTTTTTGAGAACACCGTCACAGTCTGGTAGACTGCTGTGCTCTTGCCGAGAGGGTACGTTTGATTCTGCCACGTGCTGCATTTTGTTGTAGCGTGGGTGAATGTAAATTATTAAATTTTAAAAACGTGTTTTAGAAAGTTAGTCACGTGTTTTAACACTTTGTTAAAAAACTTTGTGACGTGGGTTTGAACTTTATCACTGTATCTCGAGGTTTAAAACTTTAGCACGTGGATTAACACTTTGTAACGTGGGTTTAAACTTTATCACTGTATCACGAGGTTTAAAACTTTAGCACGTGGATTAACACTTTGTAACGTGCGTTTACACTTGATCACGTCGGGGTCACCAATGTAGTTATCTTAGACTACTATATTTATTAAAACAAATCAAGTGCGTTTTTAACAGAATGTAAAGTTTATATTATTTATTTAATGAAATGAATGATTATAACAAGTGCGTTACAAAACTTATAGTTGTAAGTTTGAAACGTGTCGTTGTAATGTGTAGAAGTCCGTGCTGGTCGCTAGTCGCTGTAGGAATGAACGATTATACAGTTCTTAGTTATGTCGTCTATTCGCCTGTAGAGGCGTGACGGATGGCTCTTTGCCGCCACAATTGTTATTATTTATCGTCATCTAGCGTTCAATAGGTTTATTATCAGTAACACTATTTTTATAAAACTGCTTGATATGGCAGTATAAATGCCTACTATATCTGCATGCTGTCTCGATTGTCTCTGGGTTATATATCCGATAGAGCGAATAAGCATACTACGACGTCACACAAACCCAATATCCGGCATTACAGTCGTTCTCCATTAAGCATCATCTCGGTCATTCTTTGAACAAGTGCTGTGTTGGTTGGATTGCTTTGTGTTTTTATTTTATTTAGTACCATTTACAATTCACCATCATTCCAACTAAAATGGATACTCAAGTGAAGCCTGAGCCTGTCGCAAATAATACAAATGGACCTCCACAACATAAGAAACCGAATACTGTTACTAACATCGGTGGTAATGCTGGTAGTGGTACTGGAGGCGGGCCACAACGTGGGGGCCGAGGTGGTAGCCGCTTTGGAGGTCGTGGGGGAAATCAAATGAGAAACCAAAATCGTGGACCTCAACAACAACAACAACAGCAACCAAAACCACTTTTACAAGATATTAAGGTATATATTAAAATGTGTATGATGATAGTAATGGCGGTAGAACGTAGAGCTAGCATATCATTACAAAATGGCGAGTCGTTTGCATCGTTTTTCTTATACTAAATAAATAAAAAGGTTATTTTATTTTTCATAATGATTTTTCCAGCCCAACAACAGTATGGACAACAAAGATGACGATAACCGCAGAGGTGGTGGTGGTGGCGGCGGCGGCATCGGTGGTGGACCTAACAGACGTGGAGAAGTATGTGTATATATATTCTTAATTACTATTAAATAATTCCGTATTTATTATACACCACGTGTCTTACATTTGAAGTCAATACACACTGAACAGAATTTGTAACAGTAATATGTATTTTCAGGAACATATGATGATGCAAAAACTTAAATCAATGCAAGGTACAACACTAGAGCTTCCCCCCATGGACACATCAGAAATTAAATTTGCTGGAAGGAACCGCCTCTATATTGGTAATCTTACCAACGATATTACTGAGGAAGAATTGAACGAACTCTTCAAACCTTATGGCGAAACTAATGAGCAATTTATTAACAAAGAAAAGAACTTCGGATTTATAAGATTGGTATGTGTACATTGCCTTTTCTATACAATAACTACAATTTAATCTTTCATTTAGAATTGTGCTTTTGTTAAGTTTTGTTCAATTAATTTAAGGTTATGTTTTATTCTCATTAGGACTATCGTGCAAATGCCGAGAGAGCAAAACGTGAACTTGATGGACATATTCGTAAAGGCCGTCCCCTACGAGTTCGTTTTGCGCCAAATGCAACAGCCGTTCGTGTTAAAAATCTCACACAATGGGTCTCAAATGAACTTCTTTTTAAAGCCTTTGAAATATTTGGAGCTGTAAGCAATTTTATTTATTTTTAACACCATAGTATTTATTAAAAACACATTTTTATATATTTTCTTCATTATATTTGTTAATGGTTCTTTGTGTGTTTACGTATGAGATTTTAAGATAAGATTAATATTTTTAATTAAATTTTATATAAACAATAAATGTTTTGCAGATTGAACGCAGCGTAATCATTGTAGATGATAGAGGAAAATCTACTGGTGAAGGCATTATAGAATTCTCCAGAAAAGCTGGGGCAATGTGCTGCCTTAGAAATTGTTCGGACAAATGCTTCTTCCTGACATCGTAAGTTATATTTATCATTTGTTTATATCTTTGCACTGCACTTAACAAAATTTGTTGATCGTTTACGTTAATTTATATATTATTTCAGATCTCTCCGTCCGGTTGTTGTTGAAGGGTATGATCACAGTGATGATATTGATGGTTACATGGAAAAGAATTTACTACGCAAAAATCCTGAATTTTTCAAAGCACGACAGGTGGGTTTAAATATTAGTAAATGTAACTAAATACGCATGTAATGATTACAAAAATTACCGTTTGAGTATATATGATAATACGTATAGGCTGCTTTTTAAGTTATGAACCACTATATACTCTTATATCAGTGAATGCGTACTCTAGTGATCATATGTTTAATAGAAATTTAACTTCATAGGTTGGCCCCCGTTTTGCTGAACCAGGTAGTTTTGAACATGAATACGGCACACGCTGGAAGCAATTACATGAATTATTTAAACAAAAAAATGAAGCTCTTAAGCGTGAAATGTTAATGGAAGAAGAGAAATTAGAAGCTCAGATGGAGTATGCCCGATATGAACACGAGACTGAAATGTTAAGAGAAGGTATAAAGTTACTGGTTAAATTTACTAAATTATATTTCTATTTAAACAATGATTTAAAAAATTACCGTTTGATATTTTGTGATAATATCCCTTGGCTGCTTTATTAAGTTATGAGTATAAACGTAATAAGTTACTTTTGTTTGGAACATATTTAGCTTTTGATATTAATGTTGTTTGTTATTAAATTCAGAACTCCGTCAACGTGAGCAAGACCGTGATCGTCAAAAAAGAGAATGGGAAATGAAAGAGCGCCAAGCTGATGAACAAAGAACACGTGATGAAGACATGATGAGGCGTCAGCAGGAAGAGATGCAAGCTAGAATGCATCATCAAGAAGAAGAATTACGAAGAAGGCAACAGGAGAATACACTATTTATGCAGGTTTGTTTATTAAATTGAATGTATAAATGTGTGTAATTCTGTTTTAGACATTTTAAGATTTTTATTATTTTTTTTTGCGTTCTATTTTGATTCATCACTTCCGTTTTATTTTAAAATTAAAATAAATTTCGGACAAATTAAAAATAATTTTTAAGCCTTCAATTTAATAATATTGCATGGAATATGGAAATTGATTGAATGCAATATTCAAAATGTTTTTCTCAATACTTCAAATTCAATGAAACATTGTGTAAAAATCTTACAATGTTTATTGATTCAGGCACAACAATTAAACTCCATGCTTGATCAACAGGAACAGGGTATGGGAGGACAAAACTATGATTCCCCTAGAGATGCAGGAAACTATGATGAACAAGGTAATTTTTTTTTTTATTAAAATACAATTAATAAACTTTATACCGCAATCTCTCAAAATACGTTTGTCATGCACCGATAAGTAGTCCATAAAATGAATTTGTTATACAATTTACATTTCGCGAGTGTATTTACAACCTCTGCTGGGCCTTTTATTGTTGATTCGGATTCAACGGTTCAATTTGTAATTGATCCTCGTCAATTCAGCAGAGCAATAATAATTTTCATTATTACGGTTTTCGATTATTTATTGGTACGAAAATGTATTTGAGAGTAAGCTTCAAAAAGTTATATGCGTTAACATTCGTGTGAAAAACGTGACAACTTCTTCCATACATTAATTGGATTAAACTTGTGCCAAATTTATTATATATGAGTATTTTATATAAGGAAACAAATAATTTCTGATGTTTGTTATTAATATTACTTCTTACTAAAAGTAATAAATTTTTTTTACAGGCGGTGGACATATGCATGGGGTAACGTACCATTTTTCATATTATTTATCTAATTTTATTACGAGTAAAACCTGAATATGCCTTATTCAGGTTTCAATGTTTTTTTTGTGGTTTTTGTTATATAAAAAAAGAATACAATAGTTATTCTTTCTTCTCAACTAATCGCAGCAGCAATTAGTAATCTTAGACTTGCAACATAAGTGTATGTAATGCTGATTTATATTTATTAACATTGGGGTTTGGGGATTTTTATGCAACCATAATGGTATATCTACGATAAACGTCTGTTTTGTAAGCTGCCAGATTTGGCGACAACTACACCAAATAATTTGTATATATATGTATCACATTTTGATATGTTATTTTAAGCTTATTTAAAAAACGTATTTAAAAAAGAATCAATAATACAAACTCGAATGAAACTTGCTGAAATTTGTCTTGATGACAAAATAAACCTTTTTCATGAATATTATCTAATTATTTATACAAACAACTTCTTAGATTATACAAAAGAATTTAGTGAAACAAATATTTATTAATTTTATTTTCGTTTTACAATGTTTGCAGATTTTTTTTGCAAATATTGATAAAATAATAACGTATAAGTGGAGTAATTACAACTAAACTTTTATTTTTTTCGTATTAATATATTTCAGTATTATATATGTTTCAATTACTTGTCTAATATTATCTAGTTCAAAACTTATTGAAGATAATAATTAAGTAATTGGTGTGTGCAGGATTCGTTCTGTTATTTTATTACGTGTATGGGTAATTATTTATTTATGAAAGTAACGTTATATTATAATTTATAGTATATGCCAATGGGAATTTTAATCATATTATAATATAAATAATCGTATAAACATGATTATTGTCATCTGAATGACATGATCATATACTTTCGAAATGTCTTATTAAACTAGACAAGATTGCTAGAAGAATGCCAAAGATTCGTAAACTCTTTCGTATGTGTAATGAGAGTGGATCTTGCATGATATTCTGGGAGCTTATGTGAGATGTGATATTTGACAGCGATGTGCATCTTTACGAAAACTATTAAATTACCCTGTCGATGTGTTGGATACTTGTTTTATCCAGTGTTTGTACCTATAACTGAAAGAAATTTGAGAAAATAGAATATTGATTTATGTATTTGTGATAAATCTATAAACAAAGATTCATCGAAAAGAATGTTGGGGATGGGATTTATATTATCGAATTTCATATATATTATTCATTTCAAATAACTGATATAAACTTTATATTGTTTAGTATTCGTCTTAATACATCTAATTAAAAGCACCTTATGAATATTTATATCTGCGATCTTTATATATTTTTTTTAAGACTGATAATTAAATTTGTCAGCAATTTCAACAACACTGAAGTTCTACATTGTAATCCTTATAATGAGCCTAACGGGTTTGGGTTGTTATATGAATTTTTTTTAAAGATTTTAATATTTAAATTAGAAATTTATACAATAAGTCATCAATATAGTGATTTTTTTTTCATATTGCAGGTACAAGTATATCGTTTATGAATCATATAAGATCATGTTGATTAATAATTGCAATTTAAATGGAATATTTTTATATGAATCGTTTTTTTTTTTTAATGAAAGCTTTTTATACTTGTAACTACAATACAACAAATCTGACATTTACAGACCTCGTCTTATTCCGCAATACTGTAACCTACGAAATGAAAGCATAAAATGTTTAATATTACTATACATAACTTAACTGTATTGTAAGTTTAGTTTAGATTATTTATGGCTTCGTATTACTTATTACTTCGCATATGATTAAACGTCTCCTTGGTATTTTTCTTTGCACACATCATTTACTCTATACTGCGTATTGTATTAATTAGATACTAATTCATACTTATTAAATGCATTATTCGATTTAAAGGTATATTCATAATAATTTGAATATAGTTATATCTTGCTTACTATACAAAAAACTTCCTATAACACTATAGAAAACTAATTTTGGACAATATGTAAAAGTTTTGTTTAGATTTGTATTCATTTTTATTATGATTTCACCTAATCGAATTTCAAAGGCACAGAAATGCCAATTTCAACAACTGATATTAAATACGTTCATGCATATATTGTTGCAAATTGAAGGTGTTTATTATATATCGCAAACAAACTACAGAGCTTTTGGGGTTCGGGGTCAATAGATTAGTAAAAAGAGGAGCATTTACATGCAATTGACTCTTCGTCATAAAATCTATTGAAGATTAAATTTGTTAAAATAAATGGAATCGTGACGATTTTAATATTTCTTAGATATTGAGTATTTCTGTGCTGTTAATATTTTTATAAGATTTTTCTTAACTTTTAATAATGAGTAGTTTTGAATAGTTGTAACAAGTGAAAATTTCTCCTTTTCTATGTTTTATTGTTGGCGAATCTACGTTTGATCTACTTCAAATGCACTTGCACTTATTCAAATTGATGCGTGTTTTGAATACTACTGGATGAAATTAAACGAAATGTGATCTGATGACGCCGTCTATTTTGTCTGGATTTATAAATAAATATAACATAATAGGATATGGGTGGTTATATGGAATATGATCACGGTCATGGCGGTCGTGGTGGAAACAGATTCGATGATAACAACTCAGCTAAAAGAGGAGGAGGGGGAGGCAATCGAGGAAATTGGGGCAATGATAATCGACGTGGTGGTGATGATTATCAGAATAAACGTAGACGATTTTAAAAGCCCGTTATCTACTTTAATACAAAGAAAAATATAGACAAAGCATTTATGAAATACAGAATTTCATGAACTTAAATGAAATCCTACATGAACAACAAGCATTCAGCCTGACGGCTTAAAGTTTATGCTGCTATTTTTAAGTTTATTAGTATTATTTCTAATAAGTATTTTATGTGGGTTTAAAACGTAAATAATTTAATTTCAAGAAAGGTGTGACCGTATTAGTATGAACTTTAAGGATACTATTACATTTAGTTCATAAAAAATATCTCGATAAAATTTCGGAATTTTTTAATACAAGTCTTACGTGTAAATTAGACGATTGATGATTTTATTTAATATATTACCAAGTAACTCTGTAAAATTAATTTAAGTCGTACTTTTATTATGATAATGATCTCGTAATATTTTATGGCATCATTTTTAAATAATATCTGGTAAATTTAATTATTTTATTTACTGAACATTAATGATTTCCCTATGAATATATTTGATGCTTTGTATAATTAATGTAATCTGTATTAATTATCAAAATATATAGATAATATATATATAAGGCAAACTAAGAGTTTACTTCGTGGGTGGGTTTAATAGTGTTGACAAGACAGTAAATCACCACGCTATCCCAGATGGGGTTTCAATCGATTGATCTGCATTCTGTTAGTACTTTAATATTTACCAGACGTTTAAGTTTTATATAATTTTTACGAATTGAAACGTTGAAATTGAACTATCCAATATATAAAGCGTAATTGATATACCGGTGAAATAAATCTTGTAAAATTGTACTAAAAATATCACATATTTTGAAGTGTAATTTATTATTACATTATTTATTTGGGTATCTTATTGAAGATGAGATTTTATGAAAATGAAGACATGTTTCACAAATATCGAAAATGACGTTAATTCAGGTAAATTATGATTATTAGTTATCGCGCAATAAGGACATTTAATATAATTTTTATTAAATATATAATATATTTTTATTAAAAATATATCAATCATAAGAATCACTTCGTCAATCTTCAAAAGATAGTATTCAATTAAAATGATTTATTTAAAAGTTTATATACTTACTAACTGAACATTTATTTTAGTTTAAGGAAACTACTTAAATTTTTAGTCAAATCTTATAAATTATCGATTTATGAAATTATTAATTTAAATATTCCAGCTGTAGATTCATTATTCAATCTATAATATTTAAATGTTAAAATGTTTAAATGTTAAAGATAAATGTTCATATTTCCCCTTTAACTAAGTTAATGTTAAAACATACTATGCTTCACATAGTGCATTAATTAAGTACTTACAGAATAGATTTTAATATTACGCGCATAAAATTTAGTGCAGTATAAATTAAATTTATCATTTTTTAGAAAGCGCAATTTATTTTTAATACCAGTTTAATATTATAGAAATATCTGTGTTCAAAATTAACTTTAGGAATAATCTTGCTCTATGAAAGTTTTTATTTTATCATTTTCATATTATCTATTGTATGGTAAAGTCGTCAATTTTAAGAACGAATAATATTATTTTATACAACTGAAGTAATAAATATTACTAACTTACGATTATTAAGTTCTTAAAACCTTTATCAAGATTAAAAATTATCGATTTATGTATATCTTTACTTCTAATTTGGAAATGTACAATAAATTTAATAACATTTACTTTTTGTAAAACAAGTTCTCATATTTTTATTCATTATATTAAAAATCATATATCTACAAAACTTCGGCTCATTGAAAACACTCGTGAGTATAATGATAATTTAACAAAGTTTTCCCATTAACAGTTATAGAAAAATAACCTTACGTTTAGTGAAAAATATATTTTAAATATTATTATCTTTTACAGCAAAATCTTATGAATAATTTCAGTCAAATCGAAAGAAGTGAGGAACCCATCCAGCAATAGAGGTTAAAAGATCGAATGGTCGTTGCTAGAGTGTGTTATATATGAACAGTAATTATTATCGTCATTGGTGATCTATAGTTCAAATTACAAGAGTTCGACGGCGACTCATACTTAAAAGAGGTTATAAGAACTGTGTAAATCTATGATACGATAATGAATTTTATCTTATTCGTTCCTATATATATATATATATTATAGAAAAATAAGTGAGTCAGTGCTTTTTCGTTATATCGGCAGTTTATACGGCACAACTTATTTTAAGTATGAGTCACCGTCGAGCTCTCGTAATATGAACTATATATAATTTAACTCCAATAATTATTGAAATCACAGATCAACACTACGCATACATTTTTTATATATCAAAAATAAGTAACATATGCTTAGTGGACTGTGTATTTTGAGATACATACATGAATCTATCTTATTTTCGATTATCATTCTGTTAAAATAGAACAACTAGTTCACAATATGGTAAGTGAGTAAAACTTCGCTTTTCCATTGTTTGTTCAAATGTTACATCTTCTTCATTTTAATGGTAAGATAAGTTATTTTTTAATCTGTTTTTTACAGCAATTTTAACGCGTTTTGTTTCACTTTTGAGCAGAAATTTTTTTTTTGTTCTGTCCAAAATAATCCGAATCGTAAATATTTTAAATAGTTGTCGTATAATTCGTGTAAAATCCTTTCAGATTTAAGGAACTATTTAAATACAAAAACTGTGTATAAAAAACTAATTTGAGTAACTAACTAAATACACTATATGAAAAACTTTTGCAAATTGGAATATGCCAAACGTTGCTCTTTTTTCGCCAATATTTTGTTACATTATATCAGTCGAAAATTTTCTACTTACAATACGTGTTGTATTATTTATTTAGAATATGTCACAAACTAAAATTATAAACTTTATATTTAAAGCAATATTTGGAAATGAATTCTCTTCAATATATATTTCATTAAAAATCAATCTGAAAGGGAATCTATTTTCAGTTATCTTATGTTTTGTTTATAGCACAATTATAGACAATTTTCCACTAACAGATTTCTCTAGATTTTTTAAAAGGCAATTCTTCGTCATATTTAAAAAAAAAAATTGAAAGAAAAAAGCATTAGAAGAAAGGATAATACGCACAAAGAACAACTTTTATTGGAAACAATTAAACAAACATTTGGAAACAAGTTGAAAAAGGATCCCACTGATAAGAACACTGTCAAGACTAATACAGACCTGTCGACGAATTTTAATTACTACGTTTCTGCAGACTTAAAGGAATTTATGAGAACAATGTCTCAAAGGAAAGAGTGTGATGTGAAAACCATCATATCACTCTTTGTGATGCCTATTTTCAGGAAAATATACATTCAGATCAAGTGTATTTTAGGACAAATAATAATTTTGACAATTAATATAGTTACATATAATAATGATCAGGCAACTTTTTTTCTAAAATCACAAGTGAATTATGGACAGATTATATTATATTTTATATGCACATCTGTTTATACCGAATTTTTTTAAAGTACAATAGTAAAATGCATGTCGTCTAATAATCTGGTTCAATAAAGTGAACCCACGAATACAGAAAAGTCTTAAAATAATCGAAGATCTGGTTCATAAACCATAACTACCTTCAAAAGGAAATATATTTTACTTTAAATAATTTTTTTTCTGATCCTAAAGTCGTATTTTTATGAATTATTCTCAAATTCAACTTCTCTTGATGGAACTCCCGTCGATGTGATCAACATTAAATGAACATTTCTGCGTTTTATAAGGTGAGTGAGATTTCCTGAGTACTACGTCGTTTATGCATGATTCCCTAAACATCGTACAAAGAAATTCTTATAAATAACTAAACTATTGTAATAAAGTAATATGCTTCTATTAGGAAAATATAAATTACTTTAAATTACTATACAACTTCTAATAAGTTTTTGTTGCGATAAATGTCAAATATAAAACACTATTTTGAAAGTAAGATTTGGAAATAAGGAGATTCTTTCCGATGTCTTCTTTTAAAATATATTTGTTGTATTTATTTGGCAACTCTTAAAATTCATCATTATAAGTACATAATAGACTCGAAATATTTATCGCTGGCTACATTTTAATTAAGGTACACATTTTTCACCAATCGTGGGAATACATCTTTAGTGTCTGGTTATGTTCCTTCATTTTTTAGTTGTCGGCTTTTATTACGCAGTTTGTATGATTATACACCTTTTTAATATCTTTCTAATACAAAATCCAAATATTAATGCTGTTTGTATTGTATTGTATTGTATTTTACGTGGATTAGTTTCTCAATTATTCTTATACTTTAAAATCCGAACCATTGATAAATTCCTAATAAATATGCAAAATCAAATGTTAATTTTAATAATAAATTTACTGCATTGGTTTTCAGATACCTCTCATTAATTTTTTTTTTAATATATTGCCTTTGCACACACGATTTAGCATTAAGGTTTGATTAATAAATTTCTTAAATTACATTTTATGATATTGATGACTTTCCTATTTGTACATACAACAATAAACTTACTATAACAATTCCCGGAAAGAACTCCTTCACATTAAAAATTCGCTTCAAATATTTATATGAACCACATTCCTTCACTTGAGAAAATAAATTTTCTTCACCGAAACCTTATATTAAACTAAACTAAAAAACGATGGATTTTTGCAAGAATATTACACAAGATATGAATTTTTATTATAAGAATTGTTCGTTTTTTATGATTTTGTTATTAATGAAACGAAAATGCATTATGGTATTTTTAACATGTGGCTGCAAAGCATTAAAACATGTAAAATGCATTAATTCTGAAATTACATATATTATCAATATTATTATAAATATTTTCTTGGGAGTGCAACGATTGCATACTAGTGTATAATTATAAGTTCAATAATATTAAAGATGATATATAGATTGTCATACCGAGAACCTTAGTTATGTTTTCTACGCTGAACTGTATATTTTTTGTAAATAGTACTGATTTACAATTATTTAATTTTGCTTATAATTTTGCAGATACCAAACGCTGGATAAAATGACTGTAATTATACAATCTCTTTATAAAAGGTGAGTTTCTACTTATAATTTTATATACAAATATGTTTTTTATAGTACTTAAAAATTTAAATTCTATTTTAAATTTATATTTAAATTTTTAAAATTTATATTCTACACATTATTCTTCCCCGAACGCCACGCTTCGTCTTCCTTATGGAGAATGAAAGTGCCATTTTTTATTTGGGTAATATAAATTTCCAGCTAGGAAGCACGTTTTATAAAAAATATATAAATGTCGTGTGCCGAAAGTGACGGATACAATATTTTTAAATCAATATTTATGAGCTTTTAGTCTAATTTATTATTTAATCTAAACCGTTTTATATAAATATTGTTTTTTACACTTTCAGAATTTGTCAAATTGGTTGTTTTTTGCTACTGCGTTCCCATCCGCAACAATTCAAAATCCTAGAAGTAATGTGGCTACTAATAATAATCAGAAGCACAAATTGAATATAAAATATTAGAGAAAAGGTTTGTTGAATGCTTATGAAAATACAACTTGTACATACAAGTTTGCTATGATTTAAAAAATTACCGTTTGATATTCTTTAAATGATACGAAACTTAGGCTGCTTTTTATAAGTTATGAGCATTGTTATGTTTCATATATTATTATTAAACTATGTCTTTCTCTAGTCTTTAATTTAATTTTATTATTTCAGTAAAAGGAAAAGAATTTACTACGCAAGGATTCAGAATGAGTTAAACCACAACAGGTGTGTTCATTTAATATATAATATAGTGTAATGAAGCATGTAATGATTAAAATAATTACCGTTTGAGTTTATCTGATAATACCAATAGGCTGCTTTATTAAAGTTATGAACAACTTCCTCATGTGTATTTTACTCTTGTATATATGTTCATTGTTAGCAATTCTTCATAATAATATAATATTCCAGGTTGGCTCCCGTTTCGGCAGAACCTGGTAGAGATGCATTACCAAGAGGAGAATATCTATAATTGGAGGTTTGTTTGTAAAATTTAACAAATTTATGCTACACATTATTCTTCCCCGAACGCCACGCTTCGTCTTCCTTATGGAGAATGAAAGTGCCATTTTTTATTTGGGGAATATAAATGTCCAGCTAGGAAGCACGTTTTATAAAAAATATATAAATGTCGTGTGCCGAAAGTTATATGGATACAATATTTTTCATATTACTATTTTACTCTTGTATATATGTTTATTGCTTGCAATTCTTCATAAAAATATAATATTCCAGGTTCCCGTTTCGGCAGAACCTGGTAGAGATGCATTACCAACAGGAGAATATCTATAATTGGAGGTTTGTTTGTAAAATTTAACAAATTTATGCTACACATTATTCTTCCCCGAACGCCACGCTTCGTCTTCCTTATGGAGAATGAAAGTGCCATTTTTTATTTGGGGAATATAAATGTCCAGCTAGGAAGCACGTTTTATAAAAAATATATAAATGTCGTGTGCCGAAAGTTATATGGATACAATATTTTTCATATTACTATTTTACTCTTGTATATATGTTTATTGCTTGCAATTCTTCATAAAAATATAATATTCCAGGTTCCCGTTTCGGCAGAACCTGGTAGAGATGCATTACCAACAGGAGAATATCTATAATTGGAGGTTTGTTTGTAAAATTTAACAAATTTATGCTACACATTATTCTTCCCCGAACGCCACGCTTCGTCTTCCTTATGGAGAATGAAAGTGCCATTTTTTATTTGGGGAATATAAATGTCCAGCTAGGAAGCACGTTTTATAAAAAATATATAAATGTCGTGTGCCGAAAGTTATATGGATACAATATTTTTCATATTACTATTTTACTCTTGTATATATGTTTATTGCTTGCAATTCTTCATAAAAATATAATATTCCAGGTTCCCGTTTCGGCAGAACCTGGTAGAGATGCATTACCAACAGGAGAATATCTATAATTGCAGGTTTGTTTGTAAAATTTAAGAAATTTATGCTACACATAATTCTTCCCCGAACGCCACGCTTCGTCTTCCTTATGGAGAATGAAAGTGCCATTTTTTATTTGGGAAATATAAATGTCCAGCTAGGAAGCACGTTTTATAAAAAATATATAAATGTCGTGTGCCGAAAGTTATATGGATACAATATTTTTAAATCAATATTTATGAGCTTTTAGTAAAGATATTTAATCTGAACCGTTTTATATAAATATTGTTTTTTACAGATTCAGAATTTGTCAAATTGATTGTTTTTGCTACTGCGTTCCCATCCGCAACAATTAATTAAAATCCTAGAAGTAATGTGGCTACTAATAATAATCAGAAGCACAAATTGAATATAAAATATTAGAGAAAAAGGTTTGTTGAATGCTTATAAAAATACAACTTGTACATACACGTTTGCTATGATTTAAAAAATTACCGTTTGATATTCTTTAAATGATACGAAACTTAGGCTGCTTTTTATAAGTTATGAGCATTGTTATGTTTCATATATTATTATTAAACTATGTCTTTCTCTAGTCTTTAATTTAATTTTATTTTATTATTTCAGTAAAAGGAAAAGAATTTACTACGCAAGGATTCAGAATGAGTTAAACCACAACAGGTGTGTTCATTTAATATATAATATAGTGTAATGAAGCATGTAATGATTAAAAAAATTACCGTTTGAGTTTATCTGATAATACCAATAGGCTGCTTTATTAAAGTTATGAACAACTTCCTCATGTGTATTTTACTCTTGTATATATGTTTATTGTTAGCAATTCTTCATAAAAATATAATATTCCAGGTTGGCTCCCGTTTCGGCAGAACCTGGTAGAGATGCATTCATTACCAAGAGGAGAATATATATAATTGCAGGTTTGTTTGTAAAATTTAACAAATTTATGCTACACATTATTCTTCCCCGAACGCCACGCTTCGTCTTCCTTATGGAGAATGAAAGTGCCATTTTTTATTTGGGGAATATAAATATCCAGCTAGGAAGCACGTTTTATAAAAAATATATAAATGTCGTGTGCCGAAAGTTATATGGATACAATATTTTTCATATTACTATTTTACTCTTGTATATATGTTTATTGCTTGCAATTCTTCATAAAAATATAATATTCCAGGTTGGCTCCCGTTTCGACAGAACCTGGTAGAGATGCATTACCAAGAGGAGAATATCTATAATTGCAGGTTTGTTTGTAAAATTTAAGAAATATATGCTACACATTATTCTTTCCCGAACGCCACGCTTCGTCTTCCTTATGGAGAATGAAAGTGCCATTTTTTATTTGGGGAATATAAATTTCCAGCTAGGAAGCACGTTTTATAAAAAATATATAAATGTCGTGTGCCGAAAGTTATATGGATACAATATTTTTCATATTACTATTTTACTCTTGTATATATGTTTATTGTTAGCAATTCTTCATAAAAATATAATATTCCAGGTTGGCTCCCGTTTCGACAGAACCTGGTAGAGATGCATTACCAACAGGAGAATATCTATAATTGCAGGTTTGTTTGTAAAATTTAAGAAGTTTATGCTACACATTATTCTTCCCCGAACGCCACGCTTCGTCTTCCTTATGGAGAATGAAAGTGCCATTTTTTATTTGGGGAATATAAATGTCCAGCTAGGAAGCACGTTTTATAAAAAATATATAAATGTCGTGTGCCGAAAGTTATATGGATACAATATTTTTCATATTACTATTTTACTCTTGTATATATGTTTATTGCTTGCAATTCTTCATAAAAATATAATATTCCAGGTTGGCTCCCGTTTCGACAGAACCTGGTAGAGATGCATTACCAAGAGGAGAATATATATAATTGCAGGTTTGTTTGTAAAATTTAACAAATTTATGCTACACATTATTCTTCCCCGAACGCCACGCTTCGTCTTCCTTATGGAGAATGAAAGTGCCATTTTTTATTTGGGGAATATAAATGTCCAGCTAGGAAGCACGTTTTATAAAAAATATATAAATGTCGTGTGCCGAAAGTTATATGGATACAATATTTTTAAATCAATATTTATGAGCTTTTAGTAAAGATATTTAATCTAAACCGTTTTATATAAATATTTTTTTTTACACTTTTAGAATTTGTCAAACTGATTGTTTTTGCTACTGCGTTTCCATCCGCAACAATTCAAAATCCTAGAAGTAATGTGGCTACTAATAATAATCAGAATCACAAATTGAATATAAAATATTGAGAAAAAGGTTTGTTGAATGCTTATAAAAATACATACTTGTTCTAACATATTATATCAAAACTAAATTAAAATTTACTTGTTAAAAATAGTAATTATTATTAAAAGCACCCTACAAAATTTGTACTTAAGGCAAAGATTTAGTTTTTTTTATATTATAAATATTTTATATATGATTTTTTTTTTCAGAACACATCAATTCAAGTTTCACGCCACTTATTTAATATAGGTAATTATTTTTAAATTTGTATAATAGAATAAGCAAATCCAATTATGATGAAATATTTTTAATTATGTCTTCTTTTCCCGTCATATGTAATTATTTTGATGAGATACTCTAATCTGAAAATTAGTTTAATTGTTGAATTATTTTAGTTTATGTTTATAAAACTTACTGGTATATTTTTTTTTATAGGAATCATCTACTGAACCTTTAAATATTATTTACTTCGCAAACAAAATGTATATGTATGCGCAAAATAAATGTACTATATATGTAAAATAATTAAAATAAATCTTATAAAAAATATATTGCAATTTTCTTTATATGGAGTGAAAGTTATTATAAACTAGCCTTATTTATTACCTAGAATTAAACATGTACAAATGTGGTACATAATGTAATGATTAATATTTTATTAAGAATTATAACATTTTCTTTTACAATCATTTTTTATTTTTACGCATTCGCCTTTTACTATGTGCTTTGGAACTATGTTTTAATTTCTATATAACTTTACTGATAACATTACTTTATTGATAAAGTTACTGACATTTCTAATTATTTTTTCATAAACCGCAATATTATAAGAAACAACAGTTTATCATTTTGATTTCTTAATTTTAAATTGATTGAAAAGTTTATCAGCAATCCCTCAACGTGCGATACGTACCATTCTTTTATATAACAAGATTCACAGAAATACTGCTTACGAATAGGCAAGAGAAAGGTTTGATATTCTGAATTTGTAGACAAGCTAAATAAAATCTATTACTCATTATTCTACAGACTAATTTCACACTAGTGCTTGTAACATCACTATTTTTTCAATTCGGTGTGTTGAGGGTTTTTTTTACACATTTATCAAAAGAACAAACTTCTATTTTAATGTTTATCAATCACCATTCTTTTGAAATATCAGTATCCACAGTTATACGTCTGTACTCACAATATGATTTATATGTATGTGAAAAAAGTATCGCCTTTTATATACTTCTTATAAATGGAAGGGCGGTAGTTTGATCTATCTTTATATGGGGTGAAATTAATTTATTAATTATTATAAAATCAAATTAACTTAATAACCATCAAACTTAGAAAGTATAAGTGGTTCAGAAATGGAACCCGAAGACACAGCAATTAACATCAAACATAAATGATTCAAAATTCCAAACAATTAAAATATATATTCTATTAGAAAACAAAAATACTACTGCAGAAACCACTGAATAGCCACATTCGTAAATCAGAAATAACATTTATTTAAAATAAGAATATGTAGTAAACCAATTTAAATTTAAATTCAGCGCTCAGGCTCCGGAATTAAACATGAAAAGTTGCTCTCTTCCAAGGACTAGATTATGTCACCTTGTCAAAAATTATATCTATGTTTATAGTTTGTTTTCAAATGTTATGACGTTTGACTTTAAATGAAAATTAACCTAAAATATATTATAAAATCAATATTATACATATGTAGGCATGTTTTCTCTTTGTATATATTACTTTAAATTATTTTGATTATATGTGTCAATATTTGTTTCAAAAGAAAACTTATTTGTTTTAATTAAATTCAGATATATTGTTTTTTAAAATGTCATCTTCTAATAAAGACATATTAAGCATTGTTGCTACTGCATTGGGGAAATTTTTAAAAGGGGTAGGTGACCAATGTGTTTATATAATAAAACAGTTCTTTATCTTACATTTAAATTATTTTAGTTAACTAGCATGGGTCTTCTGAAATCTTATTCTGTTGAAGTTCTGCTTAAGTCAGTCGAATCATGTTTGTTACATCAGTTCAAAAATTATGTAATAGAATTAATTCTACAATTAAAAGAACTTTTAAAACTACTAACCGAAGCACAGAATAATCAGAGTATTATAATAGAGGAAGATATAGTCAAACGTAGCTCATCCCCTTTCTTTGAGCCTGTAAACGAGGAGTCTAATTCAGAATGCAATTTGTTGGAAACTGAATCTTTTAGCAACCATCTACAAAAGATATCTGAAGAGAGAGGTAGGGTATTTGTTAATTATGTCTCTGCTTGTATCAGTATTTTTAATAGGCAAAGCTGATTAAATCCATATGTCTTCTAAAAAGATAATTTATCTCCTTATATTATTTTTTGTAACTTATAGATTCTTTGGATAATAGTGGATCAACTACAATTTTATTAAATGACGAACAATTACAAGATATTTTGCCTATCGATGCTGATTTACCTTTTACTGATATTGACATGCCTTCTTCATCTGAAAATTATTTTGATATGTCGCTTATGAATATAGATATCAATTCTGATGTTATAAACCCTTTAAAAATATGTGAATCTACATTTGATGTAAGTGATCCAGAAACAGATATTATTGTTGATATAGAAGAAGAAAGTTCATTGAAACAAAATACAGCAAAAACATTCATGAACATAAACTTCGATAAGAACAAATATGCCTGTGATATGTGCGAAAAGGTAATTATTATATCTTATTTAAGGTAGTTCATTAGTAAAACCACTTTTCTACCGAATTTGATGAAATGACTTAATTTGTATAAAACGGAACTATATATTTTTGATAAAGTTGACTGACTACCAGAACCTCAGATGTCCAATTATTTTTTAATAATTCCCTATATTTTAAGAGATATTAACAATTAAAAAAGGCTTTTTGTCTGTAATTATTAAAGGGATCCAGCGTTATAGAAAATTCGAACGCATACTACGTCATTTGCACAGATTTACCATCTCTTTTATAGAGTAGACACGAGAACGTGCGTGATACGGCATTTACTACTAACAGCTGCGTTGTGTATCCCATGAAGTATTATAATTACAATGGTGGTTAAGAAGGAAAGCAATCTCATTTACTTGTTTCACTTAGTGGTGTACTACACCACTGTCTAAAAAGTGTATGATAAATGTGACCTCTCTTATCATCAATTAAACTTTGACAACAACCAAACCCAGAAAATATAGCTCTGGTCCGAGGATTAAACCCGAAGACACAGTTGTCTGGCATCAAACATAACGCTCTTGTCCACTGTACCGACAAAAGCTGAAATTTAAATTTGATATAACTATAACTCCGTCAACATTTGGCTACTTAAAAAAAATTAAAAACAGTAATATACATATAACATGCGAGAAGCCTACAGAGTATAAAAAGGGTAACATTTTAACGTATATCATGAGAACACTTCTTCAGATAAAAAAAAAGATATCTTGTAGAGGAATGAATTATTAGGAAAGTTTAAAACAAATTTCAGACTGTTTCATCAGTTAGTAAAAAATATTAAAGTTGATATTTTTTGAACCAGCATACGCGTGGCAGGGCTGCAATAAATGTTGACAATGGTACTTACGTTACATACTACAGTGAATGCGATGTTGTGGATAGCGCTACCTTATTTATTAACAGTTTGATTGTATTTAACAATTCTTAACTATGTTAAGAAAAAACAATTGTTTGAAACATAGTATGACTATGGAAGTTGTTTATTACAGAAATTACCAAGCATCTTGACTCTTCAAGATCATTGCAAAAAGGAACATGATGGAGTTGGTTGCTTCAGATGTCAATATTGTGATAAGCGTTTTATGATGAGGACCAGCTATAAGAGACATCTTGATAGTCACCTGCAGAGTAAGCCTGCCAAATGTAGGGTTAGTTAGAAATGAATATGTTAAATAGTTTAAGTTGTAAATTGAGAAACTTTATATCTAATTTATGATTACTTCTAGTTTTGTGGCAAATGTTTCGCACGGTCCGACTATCTGCTAAGGCATGAACGCATTCATACTGGCGAAAAACCATATGAATGTTCGAAATGTCCTATGAAATTTGTGAGCAAAAGTTGTTTGGTCATGCATCAAAAAGTAAGTACAATTTATGAAAACATTGATATACATAGTTATGTGACTTTATTTAAATAATTCAATACATCATGTACATAATAATTCTAATTTAAATTATTACACTCTTTTATTGAGAAAAAGTATGTATTCTTCATCTAAAGTAAATCGTATTTAATAATTTACCGTCTTCATATAATGAAATATTAATTTTATAATTTAGGCAAAATTTTAAAATTACTCTTATATTAGGTAATAGAACTTTTTGTCTATTTTATCCTATACATATACATACATATTACAACATTACTTACAAGTAAATAACTAACCAGTTGATTTTATCAAACACTGTATCGGGCAATGCTTATTTTAATATGTTTTTTGTCGTGATAAAGATTTGTCACTTATTATCTACTGAAATACAATTTTTCTATGAATATTTGATATTATCAAGAGCAATGTTTCATACTCTGTAATAGTGGAATTTCAGTGGATTTATACATTTTAAAATTATCTGAGTTTATTTTTAATATCTACATCCATTTATTACACATTTATAAACAAAGAGTAAAAAATTATACTTATTCTATATAGTGAAACCGTTTTTTGAACACTTAGGTATCATAATCTTCGTCCAAGTTTTCAGAAATCCCTGAAGCAATATTTGGAATTGTTATATTACTAGCAGGAGTGTTTGTGTTACTTAAATTAATATGTACTGGATTGTTATGAGTTATTGGTATAAGTGGTGGCGGAGGTTTCCCAAAAGTAGCATTGGAGAAATCAAAATGTAATATCGGTGTTTCGTGGCTGCTTGCAGAAGATATGTTTACATTCGGTGTTATATTCGAAGCTTGACAGCGGTCAATATTATAAACTGGACTTGATAGGTCAATATGAAATTGCGGCGTTTTGTTACGAGCAACTGATGTTTCGGCTAAAGACAGTCTGGCTACTTTACTCGGTCTAGTAGATTTACTTATAATATTGTCAACAGAATGTTTTATATGCTTCGTTGCAGTTACTTTTGGACTATATTGTATAACTGATGTCTTGACCGGTGAGGTAACTGTAGTCTCCAATTGAGATGGAATTTCTTTATAAAAATTTGGAGTGATTATTTGTTCTACTGCTGGCTTCTGGGCCTTCACACTTAAGTCGATTGCAGTACTAGCAGTACTCAAAGTTTTGTTAGTTTTATTTTCTAGAACTACGGGTTTTCTTAACTGATGTTGAGTCACTGTACTTGTATTGGGCTGTACAAGACTATTTTGTGCTGCAATTATGTTAATATCAGGTTCAGGAGCGGCGGTCTCTGTTGATTCATCATTTGCAGATATATCTGGTATATTTACAACAAGTTCTTTGAGAAAATCAAATCTGCTTTCCGATAATATACATTGTTTCATATGAGACGTAGTTAATGTCTTCGCATTTTTAGCGTTTGTTATTTGCATTGCTTTTTTCAACAAAGACTCAACGAATAACTCTAGTGTCCGAGATATTATGATTGGAACTGCTTGTGCAACTTTTCCAACTTCTTCATCGGTTTGCATAATTTTCTTTATTCGGCCTGCCGGAAATCGGGCATTATATTTTTTCTTTTTGGATGGCATTGTTTTTTATTGAAAAATGTGATTTCTTTTCAGCACCTAAAAATAAAATTATTTATATATGTATATAAATAATGTTTTTACAGGTACATGCACCTAAGACTTATGTCTGCAGTATATGCACAAAAGCATTTTCTAGAAGTGATAAACTTGGAGAGCATATGAGGAGACATTTAAGTTATAAACAACACCGATGTCTCATTTGTGATAAAGAATATGTTGAGAGAAGGTTAGTTCATATGTCTACATATCTTCACATAACTAAAGATATACTTATTTACGTTTTTTTTTTCAGAGATTTAAAGGTACACATAAATACAATTCATCCTAATACTAATCTATGAGAATAATTAACTGGCATTGATATGTTCTTAGTAACAATAAATAAACAACAAATAAATAAACATTATTTTCACAAAACAGTGTTTTTGTTTTTATAAAATGCTTTGAATTACTTTTACTTATAAGAAAGTTTTGACAAGTATTATTAATGAAGGCCTTTAAAAATAGCAATTGTATTTTATCTACTCATATATTCCAGTTATTTAGTAAATGCTTTCACAATCAATATGATTAAATATTTTATCCTATACATGGTGAAGTAATATTTATATATTAGAAATATATGCAAAATAATTATCTACATGTTACTAACCTCAAAAATAGTTGTTATGAATAATTTAATGCAAGTAGACATAAACTACAACTTTTTCAGTTATATATAATTTATATAAACACGTTTTTCTTTTATGTAAATTTTATGAGAGATGTTAAATAAAGTAATTGTTATTAAAATTGTTTAAAGTATTAGAAGTCAATTAGAAGTGATTAGAAGGCAGTGTCAAAATCAGTCATTTGCAGTCATATAAGATGAAGCTAGATGAAGTTGGATGAAGTTTTTTCGGGATCATTTCACTGAAATTACATCTATCATCTATGCTACCAACGTGGTAACAATTGGTAACAATTTTTTCTAAAAATCGACGAGCTCATGTTTGAAATGTCATGAAATGATTTTGAGTAAACATATAATTTTTGATTTATATCAATTTGTACTCTTATGGCTCTTATGTATTTCTTGTTAATCTGTGCACCGCTGTGCACTTTGAGCCCTTGATCTAAAGATTATGCAATTAATAGTTTGATTGAGTTTGACTGTTAGGTTTAGTGAGAATCATTGTTGAGCAATTATATGTTATAAATATAGAATATAACCTTTAAATATAATATTATGTAAAGCATAATATATATAAGCCTAATATAAAACGAATGTTAATTTTTTTAATTAAAAATCGTGCAGATTTCATAGCATAAGTCAATCAAGAGTGAGAGAAAAATACCAAATAATATTGTACGCAAATTGGTCTTACAAATTCAATTTGTACATTCTATCTCTGCTATATACGTACATTGCATATTTTAGATTCAAAATGCCAATTAACACTAGAGAATTATTAATAGTGGTGTCAAAACTCACTGAAGAGCAAAATATGAGAGTATGTATCAAAGAGTCTCTTAAAGGAGGATTACTTGTTGGCAGTTGTGCTGTAGCAGGAAGTCTTCTCTTGGGACCTGCTGGTTTAGCAGTCGGAGGTGTATTAGGTGGATTATCAGCATCTTGGATGGCAAAAGGTACATATATAATCAATAAGATATTATATATAAGACAGCTACTTTTTAATATAACGTTCTAATATTTTGTACATTGATTAGGCAAATTTAAATCTGTTGCGGATATTATACTACATGATCTAAGTCCAGCACAACAAGCAGAACTTGGTGCACGTTTACAAAGAGTTGTTGCTGATTTAAGAATTGAAGATGCTACTTTGTTGCTCCCTGTTATCATGGGTAATCAGCTTACGACTCAAGCTGTTTTAGGAGTAGTTACTAATTATCTACAAAACGACTTACATATGGTATTAATGAATCCATAATTTATATTTTGGAGCTGTATACATATTTCCTATTTAGATTTAAGTATAACTAATTATTATATAATGTATTTCTTATTATATATTTTTACAAATTGATAGTTGTTTTTTTATTAACAAAAATAGATTAGGTCACAATGGATTAGGTTTTGTTTAGTTTACCGTATTATGACCAAAATCTGCACCGATAGCAGCTCTAGGCAGGCTCACGATCAGGCTCTTCTGCGCAACCCACTCCAAGCATCTTACTTATTGTATAGCGCGAATTCGTGTTTTAATCAGTACTTACTTAGCTCTAGTTTCGTTGCCAATCCAGTTAAATACAATTAGATTTGTGTTAAACACAAACAAATTGACACTCTTGTATCTCTTTGCTACTGAGCTAGAACATTCTTAAAAGGATTTTAATGTTAAAAAAAAAGAGAATTTTCACTTATTCCTAAAAGTAGGAATAAATATACAAATTCTCCTAATTGTCGTTTATGGCTTCAGGTCAAAAACATATTTAATTCATCTCATTAGCAATAAATAATTCGGTAAATTGCCATAAAAAAAAACAAATGCGCCATCTACTACTAACCATTAGATAGAAAATATTGTAGTAGTGGACTTCAAACCTAAAAACATTACTTCAAGACAAAAAGATATTAATAATATCTAATTAGCATACCAACAATTATTGATATGTATAAAATATGAAAATAATTTTTCAGTTAGTGTAAACTGTAAACGAATTTTGTTTAACAAATCTTTATAATTATGATTATAGTGTTAAATGTAATACAATTAATTACTTTTAATATTAGATAAGATAATTGCAGGATACTTCATATATTTTTTTACAATGTAGTTATTATCGTTATTATGTGAATATAAATTATCTGAATAATAATCAAATACCGCGCTTTGTCGCTACTCTCAGCAGGCCAATAATGTTTATGGTTAGAATCAAACAGGCCTTGGCTTCATTTGTCAGTTGAGGTAAGTTTAAATATATAATTCTTAACTGACATAAGCATCATACGCATAATCGTTCGAGTGCGTCTCAGTGGGTTAACGTAATTTTCCTTTAAATTGTCAAATATTTATTGTTATACTGTGTGCTGCAGAGTGATATATTTATAAGGTTGTGATATATTTATAACACGATAATAATCCCATAGCATTTCTATTTACGAAATGGAGGAAATTAAAAAGCAATTGATAATCAGAAAGCAACAAAGGGAGGCTAGACAAGCTGAACTTCAAAAGAAGGTATTTAAAATTAAATTGTTCTAATTGTAAGTATTAATTATATGTAATAGACATGTTGCTTATTAGGCATTAGATAAGAAACTTCAAAAAGTAAAAAATAATGAATCTAAGGAAATCACTTCTGTGAAGAAGAGTACTTCGAAAGCAAGTTTACATACAAAGCCAGCTAAATCTTTAGGTTCCCAGTCATCACTAAAAAGCGAATCCTTCAAAGTCAAATCTAATACAAAAGCTACCGCAAATGGCCCAGCTGTAGTGCGGCAGACTTTAACGTCAAATCTTAGGATTGTTAAATCGAACTACTTGTTCTTGCCAGGTGTTGCTAAAGAACACGAGAAGAGGAAGTGTCAAGATAAAACGTTAAAACCTCTTTGTAGTTCTAGCAGCAACACAGATTTTTCCAGTAAATCTAATACTAAATTAGACAAAAAGAAAGATAATGAAACTTCGTCAGCTCGTAATGTGTTTTCGAATGTAAATGCACATAATGATGATGCTGGGGCTCCAAGAAAGCAATGGACGCTTCCTAAACCGGCTTCTGAGTTCAAATTTAAACTGCCGAAAGAAAAAACAGCCAAACCAGAAACCATATGTAAAAAAGAGTGGGTACTACCACAAGTTGCTTCTAAATTTAAATTCGCTTTACCAAATGAAAAAGACAACACTAAAAAAACGCTACTGAAAGTCGAGAAGGAAAAGTTAAACACAATACATACCATCAAAGAAAAGGAAAAAGCAAACCAGCACAAGAATAAAACACAAGAAAAAGTAATGCGGCGATCTATATCTAGTTTATATCGTTGCAATATCAAAAATGTCGATGTAAATTCTTGCATAAAGAGGTCAATGTCTGTATCGCTTGCAAAGGAAATAATTAATAGTGACATGCACACAATATCTGAAGAGGAGGATGTAAAAAGTTTGAATACTTCTGCATTAAAGACTCCGGTATCAGGTCCCACACGCAATGAATTACAAGTTCGTCTGGAGAAATGGCTGAAATCTAGAGGAAAATCGGTTCACTCTTATCAGCATTTAAAGTGCTTTGGAATTTGTTCTCCATATAATCAAAAACAATCAAATAAAGAAAATAATCCCATTCGGAAAAAATTGTTTGATTTTAATAGTAGTGAGAACGCAGTATCGCGTGTAGAACCATCGTACAAGTACCATCAGTCAACCCCCATTCCTGCTGTGTTGGAAAACAAGAAAGACAGTTCTGTTGAATATAAAGTTGCAGAAGCTGTTCTTCACGATTTATATCGCTTAATATTAGATGGCTACCCTAAAGACCAGTGTGAATCTTGGCTGCATCTTGTCAAGCAGCATTATGGAATTCTTACAGAATTTGCTATTTATTGGGAATGTAAGGCTGCACTCCAAGGTGAAGACGGAGATTTCTATAATGCGGTTTCGTCCTACCAGGTTGCTATAATAAAAGGAGCTGAAGTATGTTTACATATTATTATTATTGTTCAAATATTCTGACGAATACATTTATCATTTGATGTAATCTTATTCTGTTGCAGCCTACAAGTATTCAGAAACACCTTGACAGTCTCCTGGAGAAGTTTAGTGACCTAAATATTTCTACATCTAAGTTTTCTTATGAATCGGATAACAGTCGTTCTGTTTTAGATAAGAAAAATATATTTACATCTACTGTTATTAAATTTGCTGTTCAACAGAAACAAGCTAAAGAGTAAGTTATTATTATTTGGCTAAATGCAGCGTCACAATAATTTGTATCTATTGTTTGTTCTTTTTTCTAGTTTTGACCCTTTGTCTGATCTTCAATATATTGCAACACCAGTCAGACGTAGTATGAGAATAAATAACAAAACATCAGGTACTCCAGCTCTGGGATCCGCATCGAAATCAAATAATAAAACACTTAAGCCTGTGTGCTATAATTCTATGAATAATATTAGTGTAGATGTCAGAAAGTCGTTGGTTTTTAAAACAAATTCTGCTCTGGATTCCCCCCAATAGTTTGTTAGATTACATTTTTATGAATTATTGTTTTAAAGAATTAAATATTTTAGATTGAAGATTATGTATAAATAGGTTGTAATGAAATTTTCAAGTTTTTCTTATCTCTCTTTTAACAAATTTGTTATTAAATTAGTACTTTAAATTTATTATAAATTTTAGCAAAAATTGTGTTATAACTTATGGAAATACTTATAAATTGAT
Organism: Panorpa germanica; assembly: GCA_963678705.1. Lineage (NCBI taxonomy): Eukaryota > Metazoa > Arthropoda > Insecta > Mecoptera > Panorpidae > Panorpa > Panorpa germanica. Next base: position 4,885,512 of record OY783220.1, on the reverse strand, counting down.
TAATATATTTAGGAACATATTTTGTAAATCCATATTTTATAATAATTTTTCTTTAAATTGTTTGTGTGTTCAATAATTGTTAGGATGAATAAATGTATATTTTCCATATCAATTCGATAACATATTCATTTTGATATTACTTTGATTTAGATATTATATAAGATTAAAAATAGGTCGTCGTTAAATAAATTTTAGAATCATTATCTTTGATACAATCAAACCCAGAAAATATACCTCTGGTCCGGGGATCGAACCCGAAGACACAGTTGTCTGGCATCAAGCACTAACGCTCTCAGCCACCGTGCCGTGATATTACATTAAAAATCGATATCGAAAATAGATAAATTCAAGAACACGTATACGTGTTATTATTAATTATTAATATTTATTTATACCAACTTCAGTATTTTATCTCAAGGCGTATAGTATTATCGTAGAATGGCCTTGTTTCCTCATTTTTTAGTGGTCGATTTTTCAATTGTTGATTGAAATTGATGTTAATAAATGTGTATTGGCGTTTTTATTTTTTTAAATATGCTATTTAAATGTTGACGGAGATATAGCAATTAAAAGTTTGAATTGTAGTTTTAGCGTCAGAAATGGATATTTGTATGACGTGAAATGCATTTTAACGTCAGTTATTTGTTGAGTAGGTCAGTGCTGTGGTAATGTTTTGTAGCTGTTGTTAGTCAAATAATCAAGTCAAGTCAAAGAATAATAAGTTTTTATTTTATTTAACCCTGTTAAGGCAGACATAATATTGAAATTTTATTGTTCCGTAAAATAGCTGTAAATAATATTTGATATTTTAATATATAAATACATATAGCAGAGATTTATGAGCTGTAAGGTTGGCAGCGGTTGTGATGTCACATGCATTTGGAATGTGTACAACGTTGAATCCCTTTAATAATTAAAGAGACAAAATGACTTTTTTAATTAATCCACTTTATCAATATATAGTACACTTTTATAGAAATTAAGACATAGGACACAAGCCCATTATATTTATTCAAATCAGAATGGATTGCGTTGCGATTGTAGGCTGGTAGGCGTCTCGTCAGGTTCGCATGATCCGAGGAATATAACATATATTCATATAGTCGTATACATAATATCTTGAATAGAAAAAAGCAGTTTTAATGTGGTACGTATTTATTATAATAGTTATATGGTATATTTACGAGGTATTACATACACCTAAGTACAATATTTTAGACATTTTTTCGACTTACATTTATGAGTACATATTCTTTACTTTTATATATTCATATGAAAAGTTATGCGTCGACAATTGAGCGATCAGTTTATAAATTAAATGATTTTCATGTTTCTTTTATATAAATGTTTTTATTCAAATAATTTTTTTTGATCCCTCGATTATATTTTTATTTTTATGAGATTTTTTATTTATGGTTCTTAAATATAGATATTTAAAATATCTTATATTCAGGCTTTATGTTTGAATTATAATATAAAAAAATTGAATAATAAAAGAATGCATGTAAAATTTTATTAACACAAAAGGTTATGTTAAATTTTCGTCTTATTTATGTAATATCTTTTACGTAAATATACGTAATATATTAATAAAATATAAATAAATGAATATTAATATTTCCGTTTTGCATTTAGCAAAGTTAAGAAATATTTTTATAGTACACCTTATTTCAATCTTTATTGCAACTTTTAAAGTAAGACAAGTCAAGAATGAATACAAAATTTACTTTATTTCGAGATAAATAATATGTACTTGATACTTTTTTATTATTTTCACATTTAATTTACAGGCTTACTGAATTGTATTGCATGTCTTTTGGTCTTTGCAGTGTTTTTGTAGTTTTTATTTAGACGTAAATTTAAAAAATAATTCAGTACATTTAAAACCCTACCTTTAAAAATCAATAAGAATTTTTGATGTCTCTTTTTAATACATTACGAAGTCAATACGAATTCGACTTAGTCAAATGTCAATTTCTATTTAATTAAAGTCACAATCAATTCCATTCGAAATGATATGGTTTACTGAAAATGCATCTGAATCATTTTTAATTTTGAGAACGTTTTTATCGGTTATTTTTTGAACAACTTATACATAACATTAAACATGTTGTTTCTATCTATGTACAATTAATTACACATCGAAGCTAATTACTTTTGATTACTTAATATTATTTACATATTTTGTGTGTATTTTATATATTATATATTATTTGGAAATAAATTCGTGCGTTGTTGACAATATTTTGGTGAAGAATTCTAGAACGCAAAAACTTAAAATAATTAATAATGATCTACTTTTGCCAAATAAACTATTTTAGTGATTTTTTATTCTACTATTTTTATTTATATATTGACAATGTAGGAACAGCGATTATGTTATATTTTATTTATTAAATTCGAAATTATTTTTTAATTTTACAAAAATTTCTGTTGGCGGTTTTTATTTATTTATTTATTAAATTATTATTAACCAGCTTATCTATATTCGTTACACAAACATAGTTAATTAAACAGAATTAGTCAAAATAATGACATAGTTTTTAGGGCCAATTTTCCGATGGTCAGTTAATACTTTATACTTTTGTTTCGAATCGAATATAACTTTAGTTAACCACGTAAAATACCTGTATTATTTTTTCGTTAGTTAAAGGTTTTTGTCAAAGAATTGAGTTTAACTGACTAATGAAAAATTGACATTTAGTTGCTTAAAAATTTGCTTCTAATGATGAAATTATCTGTTAAACACAGGTATGGACAATATGGAGAAAATTTCAAAATTTTAAATTTTATCAAATAATATTACTAAATTAAATCAAAGGCCCCGTTATCCACACTGCCCTAATTCAACTTTTCAGTACTATTTATAAACACGTTTATTTCGGTACTAAGAATTAAAATTTAGACATTATTTTGGGGGAGTTAGAGTAAAGCTACGTAGTTTTTGTCATTACTTTTTCTTAGCTCCCCAGAGAGGGGGTGGCATAGTGTTCAAGATAAAACCTACTAGGCCAAAAAAGGGGACATAACCCCTACTTTAACCCCACGTAGTTTATAGAGAATAACTAATTTAAAATATTAAATCTTTTACATTTTAAAAATTGCCGCTCTAATCAGGTAATTGAGTAATAGAATTATGGGATACAAGGAAAGTTTTTTCAAATAAATAAATTTGTATTTGTAGGTGCTGCCACGTGATACTATGCGGTATATTTTATAATTATAGAAGAAGTCGTTTTAAATTAAACAAGATCATTGTACGGCCTATAGGAACTCTGAAAACCACGCAGACCCATAACACAAAATACTCTTAGGCCCTCCGCACATGAGGCGACTGTTTGCAAACTAGTCGAGCTGTGTTTCGTGACTCTATAGAATTTTTAACAATAGCATAATAGGGGATTTTGTTGTGTTGTATTTGTATGTATGTATGTATCTAAATACTTTTGAATAGTATTTGTGCATATCTCTGTTCATGATGTCACCATCAAAAGCATGCAACCATATACAACCAAGCATTCCCTGCGACCGAGAAACATAATTCCTCAAAATGTGCTCAACACCAGTTTAGTTTCGTTCGTGCCGTGTGTGTTCTCTCACTCGTATACACGGTCGTTCTCTCACTAACAACACAATTCCATTCTCATTCGGTTCCGGCAGATTCGGAGCTAAGGTTTGAAATCAGTCGCCCCATGTACGGACGCCTTTAGTTTATATGGATAAACAGGGCCTTAAGAAAATATAAAATAAGATTGAATTCTAAAAGAGCTTCTTTCGCAATTTCAGACAATTGAATGATAAAAATTCAACATTTAACAATAACGATCGGTTTTTGTAATACACAAGAAAAAAATATATTAATTTTCAATTATAGTCACTTACCATTTTAACTCGTTTATCATAATTTATTTAATTTTTATTTTTTAATATACAACTTTTTTTTTAAAATTTTTTTATTATAAATTTACAATGAATTTTTGTATTCTTCACATATTTTGTAAAGAATACTTTCCGTTATTTATTGGTTTAAATCAGTCTTAGATAATTGATTTACAACTGACGGTGGTTTCACACGGCCAGATTATTTTATTTTATCTACAGCTAATTTTTAAGTAAATCTTCGTTAGAAACAAGAGTTTTATCCAAAATTTGTATCAAGGACAATTTAGATTCATTTACTTTATTTATTTGTAACTAATTATCCTGTTCTTTTGATTGCCTATGAAGCAATTAAGCGTTCAATTCCCATTTGGTTAACTTTAATTAATATATTTATTAATTGAAAACATATCAAGTGAACTGTACAATTTTTTTATTCGAAAGATTTATATACTTGTATATAAAATTTGTTTAGTTTTGATTTTAGGCAAGTGTTCTACCCTTTTAATATTTATGATTTGATTTATTACAAGATATTTATCAAACTAAAAATAAAGGTAGTATATAGCTGTCATCACACAATTAATTTTCTTCCGTGCTAAATGACCTTCTTCGCCTTCCTTCTCTCTTTCTTTCTCTTTGACATTTTTATACAGTGAAACCAACGTGTTTCATGCGAGTAGTGGACGATTACCTCAACACACATTGCAATCAATATAATTTTAGAGAATAATGTAGTTATTTTCACTCTTAATTGCTTAAAAATAAATTTTATAAAAATTTAATAATTAAACAAATAAACCGAGAATTCGGTTTGTACGTAGTATAATTTGATAGAGGTTAAGACAAATACTACTCAAACACCCAATTAAAAAAATTGACGCGTGAACGAATCTAAGGTTGCTAAAAGCATTTAGCTTGACACGTTGCTTCGTTGTCCAGAGACAAATGTTCCACAATTGGGTTGTGAACCATAACTGTATATTGATAAAATTGATTATCAAAACCTCAAATATTCAATTATTTTTATTTAATTTGCAATATTATAGAACTTATTAATGATTGAAATAGTCATTTTTTTTCCCTTTAATAATTAAACGGGTAAATATTTACAAAAAATGACTTTAGTCTTTACTACTATTTGCCAACCTTACAATCAATCACTGCTAAACAAGAGACTCCAAAAGTGATGCAGTATTAGACGTCAAAGCTATAACAGTTGATCCGTCGACCCATAATGTCTCAATATAATGTCGTGATATAAAACGAAAAATAAATAACTTAACTTATCATATTTTATTTAGTTCGTGACGTCTTCAACTACAAGGATAACAACCGGAATATTACGCAGCAAAACAAAACTCAAACTGTAAAGAGAAACCGTAATTTTTTGGCAATTTAACAAATACGTTTATTAACCAATATTTCAATAAAGTTTTAAAAAATCAACCCCAAAAAAATGAGTTCAAAACACAATGGGGTTGTGTACTTATTTTTTACAGGTCGATTTTTCAATTGTTGATTTAAATTGATGTTAATAAATGTATATTGGCATTTTTATTTTAATAAATAACTAAATGTTGACGGAGATATTGCAATTAAAAATTCGAATTGTCGTTTTTGTGCTACAGATGTCAGCCATATTTATGACGTAACATGTCTGTACGTGTTGAATATGCTATCTCTGTTGCTGTTGTATAAAAGGGATAGTAATTTAGCGGACTTAAGCCCATTGGGGACTCACACCGTGCAAACTGATATCTTGGCCAGTTCACATACTTGCCGTTCGTAAAACGACATTTCATTATTTATAAAAATAATTATAACTACATATGTAAATTTCGGGTAAAACTCTTGTCAAGTTAGACTCGTTGTTAACACGTATTTTAAAGCATCTATTTTACAATCGTATAATTTAATAAATACTATACATTCATGGATCAGAGTACATTTGCACATTTGCACATTTCCAATACAAATTGCACTCCCACTTGGTTTCATTTTAGAATAACACGAAATATTTCTCAATAATGTATTATACATTTTATTTTATTTGTTACAAATATCTATATGTACTATATATTGTATTGTTAGTTATATGTATGTATATAATAGGTCACTTTACTAACTAGAAGGCAAGCGATAGGTTACAACTAAAACAGTATTTTACGAGTACACGAATATTAAACATCAATTTTGTGAGGTTTTTCTTATTTGTGTTATGTAACTTATATTGTAAGTATATTGAGTTATATTAGAGAAGCAAGAAATGTACATTTATCATCTTAAAGAATGCATCAGTGCGTTTGTATTAAGTATTCTTTGGCTACTTATGCAAGTGCGTTCACATTGGAACGACTGTATTGTCGACGGGAATCGAATGTTGTTGAAGCAGGCACCAAACGATGCGGTAAACATTTGATTCAAACGTTTGCCTTCCACGAGTCAAATATTAGAAGATTGACATGGCACACGGTGGAACGAATGTTTGATCACACTGACACTATGCAGTAATGCATGACATCTGGATTATGGTGTGGTGGAAGTACAAAAATTCCTTTTAACGCGAGTCAAAAGATCGACAACAGCCCGAACTTCTTCCAATATGAATGTTGTACACAGTTAGTTCCAGCATCGACACGATGCGTCCAACCATCAAGCGTACAACGTTGGAAGGTGTTCGTAACATCGTTTGGTCCGGCTTAATACACAAGCGTTCACAGGTTGGCGTTGGTATCAAATAGATTCATTAGATGCTGGATTAGATGATATAAGTATAATGACTTTAGTAACCAGCAGATGAACAATGGAAAGAGACGAAGACTTTGTCGTGCTTACTTATTGGTCTTGGTAGAAGAGAAAAGTCTGTGTCTAAAAGTGACATTTCTTGCTTCTCCAATATGTAATACGAATTTGATGTAAGGTAAGGACCAAGTACACATCTAAAATGTTTTTATTGACTAAATCCTGATTAAAGTTTACTACTAGTACAGGAGAAATAATAAAATCAATTATAACATATTATATCAAATGGGTGAAATATTGTTAACAATATTTTGTAATATACAATTATTTATATTATTTTGAATAATAAATTATGTATATGGATCATTCTAGTCCAAAAACCAAAATCGATTCTTAATTAAACCATCTTTTAGAGTTTTTTTTAATGACCCAATTGGGATCCAACCGGGTTGTCCCCTTAAAGGGTCTCAACGTCCCAATCAGGCAATCTCAGTAAAAAAATTAATTTTTTGAAAACTCTGCCCCCTCTATCATTAATAAAGATGTAGTAATTACTAATATCTCCACATCAAAAATTATTTCGGCAGCGTATTAGTATTTCTTCGATTTCTTAAGTCTTTCTTTTTTCAATAACTTTTTTGGGTTATCTCAGTCGAGTCACCATTAAGTCCCGATTGAGATATGCTTACTAGGCATGCCGCAGTAGGACCCAATGAAATTTCTAGTCGGGATATCATATATTTCGTTGGTTCACGTGGAGAAGAATGATCTATATAAACGCCTACAAGAATTATGATTTTCTGAATTGCATGATGGTATGAATTATATTGCCTTAATGCTTCTTAATTACACTAATTAGCATTTCGTTACAATGAACTAGTAAGGCGTAGTTTACATTTTGTATATATGTATGAAACCTAAGATTAATCCATCGTAAGACGTGATTATTTTACCAGGCTAAATGCAATTCCTATGAATGTTGAGAAACTTGAACCAACCATATTATTACTGTCAGTATTACTGTCAAAATGGTTGATTTAGGTTTCTCTGTAAAACATCAATATTATTATTAGTTGGGGGTTAAATGAGTATAGTACAAAATGGTATACAAATACAAAATTGTAAAAAAAACACAACTATTTTGTGTGTTTTGTTCCATAAAATTGCATGTGTAACTTTTAGATTTTTTACAATATGGTACATGTAGTTATTAATTACTAATTATAATTAATGCTATTTTAATTATTAATAGAATAAATGTAAGTATATATTGTAGTTAACGAATTATTTATAATTAAAAAGTAACAGTAATATAATTGGGTAGTTTCTTCTTTTGTTAAATATTTGTATAATAAGAAAATTGCTGAAGGAATAATCATTTAAAATTTGTATTTATTTTTTCAATGGTTTGGTGTTGCTTCAGGTCAGTGGCGAAGCATCTCAGTCTGTAAATGGCTCTCGAATTAGTGGAAACCCGTTTTTGAATCACAAGAAACTTAATTGTATCTGGTCTAGGGACTCTAAATGGATTCCAAATAACGTATTAATTAGCATGAACACGACCAAAAAATTCCGTTCCGTAAATTTCAAGAACCGTATTTGTGCCTAAATAAAAAGAAGTTTTTCAAATTCTTTGGATAATGAAATATGTAAATGCTATATTTTTTCAATGGTGGAAGCAGAACCGTTTTAAATCGGTTTGTCGGTTATGGTACACGAAAACAGAAGGAGACAAATGAAAATCTCTTCCCTATCTGAACAGAAATGAATAGAATGATTTAGTTTTTGAGTCACTCGTATCTAGAATACTTATTTTTATAATTCTTAGGAAAGTCGATTAATGAAGTGATTGTCCCAAAGATTCTATGCCTTATAGATTCTCGTTATTATCCGTCATTACTTGGTTATGTTATTTCGTTAATTCAAAAATCGTATTCCGTCTTATTTCTTTCAAAAAGTTTTATTCTGTGTTGTAAATAAATGTAATACCAATAACGATAAGGTACTTTCTACTGTTTATTTTACCTATGTACTGTCGTACATTTACACGTACGGTAAATGTATCCCCTCTTCTAATAAAACATCATAATATTTGATCTCGAAAGAATGGAATTAGTAACATATGTTAAAAGACGACGCCTCCTTCTCAATGTGTTTAGAAATTTATCCAAAGGTTTGAACTCACTACACACCACTTCAACCGACCATGTAAACAAACTTTTGCGATAACTATGAGTTCAGCAACTGCCTCTTAATGTAATAAAATTGATAGAATTTATTATTAAGAAATCTACCCAAATATATATTTACTCGTATTGTACTAAATTAAATGAATCTTTGATAATTAGTATGGTCTATACATATTTTTCAGTAATATTTAAAAATCTAAAGCGTTTTACACAATCACCTATATAAATTCGTTCTGTTTCACTTTTGTCATGCTGTTTCAAGTTACATAGTACATTATATTATGTGCAAGATGAGACAGCATGATTTTTAAGTAACTAAGTAACTGTATAAACCGCTCTAACAGTAATAATAAGTTTATTTTGTAGTAATATTTTCAAAAACAAAAGTATTTAACTTAATAAAATTTATTTTGACAGAGCTTTTAATTAATAAAACTTTTAATATATACAAAATCATTTAACTTAATTAATTCTGTTGTTTTTTGACCCGCAATGTCATTTTTTATGAAATTTTTTAAATTGTTTTTTTTTAATATTCCTAAAAAACAAATAGATTTACGATAATCAATCACTTTATTATTTAATTTTTTTTCATTTTGTTATAAGCTCTTAGTTTAATTTTGTTATTTAAAATAAATGTTTATTTTAAATTATACTGATATTTTATTTGTATTATAAACTTATTTTCTATTTTTATTTTTATACAAAACTATTGTTTATTATATTATTTATGTATGTGTGTCCCGCAAGAAGATTTTTTGTATTTGTTTTATTTTTTTGGGGGGGAGAGCAAGGGCGCTATCCTGGTTCTTCTTTGTTCAATAAGTTACAAAATATTTAAGTTATGAAATATTTACCCATTATAAACTTAAGTATGGTACACATACGTGCGACTTAAACATGCGACATCCAACATTTGTTGTAAGAAGTTGTGTTTATACGTCGGAAGCTTTCATATTTCGAACGAATTCCTTCAACCTGTTTTAGAAAAAAAAAATATTAACAAAAACTTTGTAACATTTTTGTTTCATAAAAATACTACGTATAAGTAATAGTTTTATTAGTATCGCATGTTTATGTCGCACTAGTTTGTACGTTAAAAGTACAACACATTTAGTACACGTATGTCTAAATAATGTCAACTTATGAATGAAAATATTAAATAAAAAATAAATAAAAGTTTTATGAATCATAATAATTTTCAATTAAGATTGAAATCTGATTGCAATTAATTTCAATTACTTGTGACAAAATGCAAACACTTAATGACTGAAAATCGTTGTATTTTTTGTGACTGTATTTTACTTATATTATAATTACAACCCAGTAAACAATTTGGACTCTATTCGAGTTTATATTTAAGTTAAATCATTAAAGTTCGTTTAGACTTTACTGTTCCATATGAAATATTTCGGAAATATGCTCTGTACGTTGGTAACAAGACCCGATTTCATCCGAATAGAACCGAATGCAGTCGAATTAAAACATGGATGTAAATAACAAATCGTAAAAGTGAAAGAAAAAAAGAATTGAAATAGCAATTGGGCGATAAGAGTGTAAGTATTAGGACCGTGTGCGACAACAACGTCAAATAGGAACTAGGATCTAAATTTAGGAACTAAAGCAGGCTCGTTTGACAGTATAGCAATAGAGTTAAATGTGATTTTATTAAACTATAAAGTTTATTTGTGATTATATGGAAACGGTGATAGTCTTGGCTAGGTTGTGGTCACCAATATTTATATAAAGAAATAGTTCAATTACTGACAACATAAAAAAAAAAAGATGTCAAATAAGCACCTGTACTAAAAAGGCTTATTTTACTTTAAAATTGGAAAGATTTTTGCGTGTGTGTGAATTTTTGAATAAACATAGTGTAACCAATTGACCAAAAATTGAATTTATTTTTTTTCGTTTTCGTATTTCACAAAATGGTTAGAATCTCGGCTATTTAACTTTTTAACAACAAACTTCTTTATATTACAAAATTTATGTTAAAAAAATTGGATTTCTAAATTAATTCTTGATTTACGAATGTATAAACATTTCTATAATTGTTTCTCAACTAGTTTTCTAAATCGATTACAACAATTATAGTGAAATTAAATTTATAATCTATACCTTTAAAGACCACCTCGTAGTTGGCTCGAAACTAATGAAGTTTCTCTAAAAGGCAGTCCTTTTTAAGTACTTATCAAATTAATTTATAATTAAAAACGTAATAACATGTCTTAAAAGTAATTTTACTTTAAATCTATTAATTATTATTCTATAGGCAGTATAAAATCTTATAAGCTATCCTCACAGCCATTAGAATGTATCAATTGTAAATGAAATAATTCTATTTTAATTTTATCTAGTTGCATTTATATTAGAAAAGTAGCTGAGATTTTCTTTGTACATAGCAATCTTTTTTATTTCAGAAATCCTATTTACATTTTTCAATTTGTTAAATAAATACACCTGTCTAAAATTGTATCTACAAAAGTGCGTAAATGCGTGCGTATTCTTAATAAAATCAAAATCCAATATAAACTTCATATTGTGCGGTTTGAATGTAAGTTTTGGTCGCATGGCATGTGAATATATAATTTAAATTAAGATCTTAGAAAAAAGTGTGATAACTTATAATCTTTTATAAGTAATTCAACAATTGACATTTATTTATTTTAAGTATCCCAGTAAACATTTGGTGAAGTGCCCTATTTTGTGACGTTTCTATCACTATTGCACTTCAATTATAGTTCGCATCAACTTTATCTTCATTTGCACTCCGACAGGTGGTGTAATTTCGCCATTTGTAGCCAATAAAGTAGACATTTTATATGAAAAAATGTGAGAAACTGAACTATAAATGAACTCTTTTATGACAAAAAAATCATGACGCATCTTCAATATGATGTCGAAGTGACTCCAAAATGTTTACTGGGATGCCTATTTCTGAATGATGTTTGGTACATCTTAGTGAAGAATAGCAGGAGTGATTTAGACTAAGCAGAAATTTGGGGTACCATGTATTGCTGAATTAGTTCCTAAATTGTGTATTAAATTCAGAGTGGCGGCTAAAAAACAAGACGTAAAATAAGAAGAAAAGAAAGTAGGGTTAGTTTAGAGCTAGACTTGAGTGCATCCTTTCGATAATTAATAGCACTTAAAACATTATATACATTTATAAACATAAGTAATACATAATACATAGTTTTTAAATACGAGATTAAAATAGATTCATTGACAAAATAAATAAGGTTTTTTCGTCTTTCTCTGCTTTCAAATATCTGCTTATAGTCTTCAGGCATATTACAGTTTTGTACTTGAGTATTGAAAAATAAGATGCTTTACTGTCAGTGGGCTATTAAATCTTTCACAGATTGGAGATCTAAAAATTGTGCTGGATATAAATAAATTCAAAATAAATAGACATTATTTTGTATGATCAAAATAAAATTGATCCTGAGGGACAATAAAAAATTCACCAGCAGCACAAGGAAGAACAAAATATTTAAAATAAACAAAAATTACAGTTGTCGTTGTTAGAATATTCTTATGGATATTTTTTACCTAACATACATGAAGTAGAACTACACTATAATTATAAAACTATAATAGGTGTGGCCTAATATTCTATTGTGTACACTGTTAAAAATGTTCTTATATTTCGTACAGATTTAATAGGAAAAAACATTGTAAAATTAATAACTGTGTATCTTTAACATATAATATGTGTCACTTTGCATGAATTCGCATTGCAGGAACCCGTGTTATGGGGGTTACAATTAACATTTTGAGAAGAACAGTTGATGCCAGTATAGTCTGTGAGTACAGAGAATGTATGAGTATATCAAATGCGTTTAACTTAACATACCTATGTAACATTTATGTAATATATGCTTCTATTTCATAAATCTTATGTAAATGCTACATTCCTGTTTACTGAGTAATAAATATATATAAGATATTTTCATATTATAAAGATTTAAGGGTATTGACATTGTATTTAATAAAATAAAATAAACAAAGTATGTTATTATTATTTGATTATACCCAGGTAGAATATTCACACTTGTTAGCGTGCCACAAGGTAATTCCAAGTTTCATTTACTATTTTTAACATAGAAATTGTCTTGCAATGCAAGTTGCACATTTGCTACCTGGATATTGTGTATTTTTACAACAAGTTTGAATACCATAACTGATTGAACAAAGAGTAACCAGGGCGGGTTACAAAGTTGTTTAATTCATCTAGTTCTTTCGTTCATAACAGATGTCGTTAATGCTCTTGGTGGTGTTTCAATTAACGAAAATGACCACTAGATGTGACTGCACCCCTGCATCCCCCGAGCTCAGGCTAATGTAACAACATGTTCCGGTTCCGGTGACCAGCAGTTGTCTGAAAGCCAGCATCCGATCACCACAGTGACAAGGCCGATCAAAAGAGCTAACACGATGTAGACCTCTGCGTTACCTGGTATTAATATAATGTAATTAGTACACTTAGATTGTAATTAGATATTCATTTTAAATAATATTGTTTTTTGTGTTTACCCTAAGCACTCTAAATAGGTATTTTAATAGCAATTCAGTATCGGGTTCGTTAGGTTAGCTTAAATATTATATCAGTTTGAATTTCATATGTACTGAATTAGAATAATCCAAAACATGGATATTACCTTAAATACTTCATCTAAAAAGGTCTAAACTTGGTGAGAACTAGTACTTTTAGCAAGAGCGGTTATTTTAAAGGTGTTTCAATAAGAGGTGTTCTTTTAAATCAAGAGAAGAACGCAATATTTCATGAAAAGTGGTGATATTGTTATTTCAATTCAAAGAACAAATGTTGATGTTACTAATGGATCACAATATCTGCTAAATTTCACCGCTGTAAGTTTATGTTGACAATTCTCTTGTTGAAAGACCCAAAAAGAATCCATTGGTCAGAAGAGAGCAATAAATAATTCTTAGTAGGTAAGAGGATTCATTTGTGTTTAGTTTTCTCCACACATCTTCCAAGGAGAAATTGTGGTCATGTTCTTTATTAACTGCTATTAAAAAGAGAACAAAGAAATACAAAATGTGAGAATAAAAATAAGCAGCAACATAAGTTCTGCTTCAAAAATCGGCAAAAATGGTCATCTTATTGCAGATTTATCTATATAAAAAATTCAAAAAATTGTTATGATTATTCAGAGCCGTAACGAGAGTATGAAGCACTTATTGCAAGTGTCAAAATTGTGCCTCCTCGTATCTGGCACAATAATGACAAAAAACCCCGACATACCTAAGTGAATTTCTCGAAAATCTTTTACAAATTTTAAAAAGAATAGGTTACTTGTTCACAAGATCTAAAAAAATCTATCTTTTGCGCTCCAAACCCAGTTGCATCTTCTTCGCCATACCTGCACCATTACGCCAGTGTGATTAATATATGAGACGCCTAAACATCAAATCAGTACGTATTTCATTACGTGATTACCCCTTTCATCATCATCTTATATAATGATTGGGTTACAAGTATAAAGTTTTAATTCTATACATTTTTTAAGTGATAAACTTTTCGGGAAATCTTAATTTCCGTGGTATCCAAGACCCTCCCGTTTTCCCGATTAGATTAGGCTATCTGATAAAGACAGTGTTTCAACTTTAGAAACTGATTCAATATGAAACAATAACTTACAAAACAAAAAATTATCCGTCCGTTGTGGGTGTATCAGGGCGTACCACTAAATGGACGTTAAATATACGTACATGCCACAAACAACGTAGTAACATAGAACTATAATTACAAAATAAAACAGCAATGAGTGCTAATTCATTATTTTATACTGCATAAAGTAGCGTCAGTGCAATTTGGGTAGCCCCAATAATTTTGGTAGCCCTCTTTGCCCCTCATATTGCGTAGCAATTACGCCACAGGGCCCTTTATCATAAAATTTAAGTGCTATTACGTATTTGTGCAAATATATTGTAACAAATCATTATTATTTTAGATTTTATTGCTTGTAGAAATAATGGATGGCTCTGCGATAAACCATATTTCACGTTTATGTAAATTACAGCGATCCTCGTTACTGCGATGTATTCATACTCGTATATGTAATGACGCAGTGTAATAGTAAAACCCATATAAATAATAAACAAAAACCAACCTAATTGTTTTCGAATTCCGAGGGGTTGTTTGCTCTTCCACAGACTGTTGATTAGAGTAGGGTCCCCGCGTCTCCATTCCCGCCAGCCGCGCCCCCTGGAATTGTAACTAAATCTACAACTGCATTTATTCTCTTCTGTATAAACAGTTAGTGTTACAAAACTACTGCTAGTAAATTGCCTGCTAAACATAGAACGTATCAGTGACATTCCAGTGACATTAGTGTAACTTTACGTTTTGTGTTTAGCGGTTAGCTTCTTGTCAAAATTATTTGGATTAAAATCAATTTGTTCTTTAATTTATAAAGTCAATTCATTATAATTTTGACAATTGAAATTTTGATAGAAAAGCTTTTTCAGTTAAAATTATCGTGAGGATCAATTCATCAATAAAAGTAATTAAATTTAAGTTCCGTCATGGTATTTTATATTAAAAAAATTGTTTCCTACTTGTGCACATTTTTCTTTTCGATAAATTTTGTATTCTGTTCAAAACTGAGTGTTACATTTAAAATTTAATCAAGTTCTATTGGTAAAAAAGAATAAAAAAAGTTTACTGTTAAAATAATTCTTTTTTATTAGAATATATAAGTATTTTTGGATCAACTGCAAATTTGGGAACGGCAATTAAGGTAGTACTAATAAAGCATTTATAAATCTATAGTCGATAATCTTTGTATCGTATTTAAATTTAATTGTTTTGAATCATCAGCCAATCTGATATGTTTGACTAAAATAATAACCAGAATAATAATCGCCTATTATTCCAAAAATTTGGACTTCTATCAAAATTATATTTATTTAAGTCTATAATTTTTTGTCATGGAAGAGTTCGCAGTCGTTCATATGAAATGTCTCCCTTATGGGATGCAATTGGTGAAACCAATTCAGCTTTCAGAATCCAAGAAACGAAATATTTTATTATGCTTCACCCATCGAGCCACTTCACCAAATTTTTAACAAGGTTACTTAGACACTAAAAAGCTTAAACTTACTCTTTTCTTATTTGTTTATTTACAAATTTCGATTAAGATTCAAGTAATAATCAAATTAAATAGTATCATATTTTTGGGATACAGTTTTGAGTTTTTTCAAAGCGAAAATTGTGTATACTAATTTCGCCATAATATTAGTCACCCATTTTCACTTACTGAGTTTTAGTGTTAATTTAAGTTTTTAACTTAAAATATATGTTTCACCTTGTACAAAATAATGTATATTACAAACGCATAATGCATGTTTTCACAAGTCCAAAATTACATTTAAGGTTAAAACCTTAAATTAAAACTAAAAACAGTGACTTGAGGGAAACAGAGTGAATGGGGTTTAATAAACTGTTCTACCACCGTAAAGAGCTATAGCAGTTCCTAATAATTATAACACTCTTTTTAATTAGTAAAAAAATTAATTTATAATTCCAATATATTTAATTGCTAATATTTGCATATTTATTAAATTGAATTGTTCACTTTAATTAAACTATACGCAGTTCGCGTGAAGTTTGCTGATTGTTCAATTTTGTCGAATTGCTGTAATCATCATTTATTCGAACTGACAGCTTTTGTAATTGGATGATTATTATTCGTTTTTGATTTTTGTAAAATTATTTACGATAATCTATTTATTCTTTAAAAGCTTTTCTATTCAATATTCAAACTAATTTCATAATTTATTACTTTTAACATACATTTAGTATTTGTTTATTTCTTATTTTTATATTTGATTTTTATCAATTATTTTTACATTTCATTTTATTTTTCATATACAGTTTTATTTGTTTACATAACTTGTTTATACATTTTTTTATTTAAAATTAATTATGTTTAGTTACAGAGTTTATTTACATACAGTTTTAGTATATTTTTACGATATATTGTTCTTTTATATTTTACGTATTGTTTATATTTATTATATTCTAAATTGCGAAAGTTCGATCATGACTCATGCTTAAAAAAGTTTGTAAGAGTCGTTTAAATGTACGATACGTTGCAGAGTTTTATCTTATTTATTCTTATACACATTATAAAAAAGTGAGTGAGACAGTGCTTTTCCATTGTATCGTCGTCTAATACAGCCCACATTGTTTTAAGCATTAGTAACCGCCAAATTCTCGTAATTTGAACTATAGTTATTTGTTTTCAATCGAAACTCGTAATAATATACAGGTTATGTTGTTGACTTTTATGTTTCTTAGTAGAAACATGCAAAATTATTCGTAGTTCAATTTGTATATATAAATAGTAATACTGTCGTTGTTATAATATGCAGAAAAGGTATTTATATTTAATACATTTGTATAAGAAAATTATAAATACTTATAGTTCCGAATTTACAATTATTTCTTATTTAGTTATACTTTTGTAATAACTAAGAGTTAAGCAACTGGACTTTAATATGTATAAAATTTAATAAATGTTCGTTAACATAAAAACGTTTTGAAAGCGTTGCATAAATCCGCATTGTAGATGTTTCGCGTTTTAGGAGAGTCTACAGTATATATTGTTTAAAAACAAATTTGTAAAAGTTCTGACGAGCTCGCTGATTAGAATTGTAAATTAATTTAATATGAATATATTTGTATTTCATCTAGATTGTCATTTACTATACGGTATAGGTTTTTAATTTTGCATGAATCTCCTAATATTATCATTATTTACAATTTTATTTATCATTAATAATTAAGAATAACATTTATTTTTTAAATCTAGAACATCTATCGCCATAAAACAACTTTCATTAAATTTTGTATCATTGCAAAAGAACTTATTTTTTAGAATGGGCTTGTGTCCTCATTTTTTAGTGGTCGACTTTTCAATTGTTCATTGAAATTGATGTTAATAAATGTGTATTGGCGTGTATATTTTATTAAATATCTAAATATTGACGGAGATATAGCAATTAAAAATTTGAATTGTAGTTTCAGCGCTAGAAATGGTCGGCCATATTTGTATGACGTGAAATGCATTTTAACGTCAGTTATTTCTTGAGTAGGTCAGTGTTGTGGTAATGTTTTGTAGCTGTTGGTACTCAAACAATCCAGTCAAGTCAAAGAATAATAAGTTTTTACTTTATTTAACCCTGTTAAGGCAGACATAATATTGAAATTTTATTGTTCCTTGAAATAACTGTAAATAATATTTGATATTTTGATGTATAAATACATATAGCAGAGATTTATGATCTGTAAGGTTGGTAACCTTACACAAGGATTGTGATGTCACATGCATTTGGAGTTTGTACAACGTTGAATCCCTTTAATAATTAAAGAGACAAAATGACTTTTTTAATTGTTAATATCTCCTAACATATAAGGAGTTATTAAAAAATAATTGAACATTTGAGGTTCTAGTAACCCACTTTATCAATATATAGTACACTTTTATAGAAATTAAGACATAGGACACAAGCCCATTAAGGCGGTTTTAAAATATATTTGGTACAAATTTATTGTAGGTTGAATTATTGGCATTAAATATATATGATCATAGGTGTCTGCAGGAAATGGTAAATGAAACATTTTCTTCTCTTTCGCTTTGAGTTTTACAGTATTAAAAATAGAAATTGAATGGACCAATTGACATAATGACACAAAGAGATCTGAAGTATGGTGTCCCCTGTTCTTCTTTCTGCAGCCGCCTATGCATATGATAAATTACATTGGTGATCCACACCTTAAGATTAGAAAATTTATTGCAAATATTTTTCTAAAATATTATATTGCATATTTATATTTTTTTTATCAATAGGATTTTCGTTTTCATTTCACAAGGTGTGCACCCCAGTTATAAAATTAACTTTATAGAGAAATAGATGAAAATAATAACAATTTATAGCTGCGAGATGCAAACAAGTGATTAGACTATGTGCAGTGGGGCCACTTTATAATTTAGAAGAAATATGTTATTTATAAAAAAAAATCAAAATCGAACGTAGAACGGCTTACCGCTTTACTAATTTGATGTTGGTTCTAGAAATTCAATTCTTATTAAAAGATAATAAAGGATAAGAATAAATCATAAATTTCCATTGTTAGAGAAACCGCAGCCAAATATTGATAAATCGTAAATTTAAATATACAAATTTATAATTTATTAATTACTAGCTGTCCCGGCCACGCCTTGCTGTGGCTAACGTTTTTGTCATATTACATTACTTTGAATATTTACTCAATCTAGTCAACAGAATATTTACTCAATCTAGTCAACAGATGTCGCCATCTTTTAAAATCGTTTGGATCTAACAGATAATTAGACAAATAATTTGCAATAAGATAATATTGCAATCATAAATTGAGATGTAAGCTATCCTATCTTTCCAGTTGGATCAAACTGCACACGGTGTACAAATTTGATTAAAATCGGTTAAGTAGTTTAGGAGTCCATCGCGGACAAACAACGTGACACGTAATTTATATATATTAAGATTATTACAGCTTCAAGCATGGTATACGTCTCTTTTAAAATTTACATTCATTAACAATAATATCTCTATATTAAAATTTATTGAATTACGAGTGAATTCTAAAACATACATTTAGTATATATTAACGTAACATTTATGTAGAAGATGTGCCAACAGTTAAATGTTATGTAAATACTAATGTTCGAAGCTAAATCATATTTTCAAAATAGTGGCTCACCAAAATTATATACACTGCAATTCTTTTTGCTCATAGTCTATAAGAAATAGGAACACAGAATGTTAAAAATATTATAAAAAAACATAATACGAGTATAACGAACCCATCGTGGACCTTGTAGATATTATATGAACAAAAGCTTTGTTGCGGTTAAGCGCTTTAATGACAGGCATGTTTCAATTACATCAGAGATATTAACAAAATTTTAAACTTAACTGAGAGCAAAAATATTTTTTTATTTAATAAATAAAAGCAAAACACCAGCTAAATACAGTCACGTATATGTAAAGTTTTAGATGAAATTGTTCAGGTTAATGTAATGTAAGAATATTTTTGTGATATAAATGAACCTTTTTCTGCAAGATTGTATAATGTTATAACATATTACATTAATATATCAGTAAAAAATTATTAAAGTCTTTTATTATTTAATATTTATTTAATAATAATGTACCAGAAATATGTGAACATTTTCGTAAATAATGGAAGGTAACTTTAAATAAAGAATTGTGTTAAATAGCATAATACATGAGTATGGTAGGCACTTACACCCAGTAAATCATATTCCTTCAAATAGAATTTATTTTTACTTTAATCGAACATTCACCGAACATGAATCCGTATGGACGTCTTAAAGGAAATCGTTCGTGCAAACTTGAATCAATGGTGAATACATTATGAAATTCATCAGTGAATTTTCTATTAATTAATCATTGAATTTACTATTAATTTATCAATGAATTTACTATTATTTCACCAATGAATTTACTATTGATTCATCAATGAATTCAAGTTTTGTTTGATTTTGTGGTTTATTTTGTGTAGCTTGTAGTAAGCTGTAAGGCCTGTCTCAGTATGGGACCGTATTTAAGCGACGGCGTATTCGGACGTAAATCGGCGGATTGGATGAGCTACAAAGCAAACCGCCTATGTGTGTCACAGATGTCTGTAGTCGTGTATTAGGGGGTGTATTGGAGTTCTTTAGCACTTATATAATTTATCATGAGAGCAAACTTTAACTTTAATTTTTATCGATACACTACTGGTATTAAAGGGACTTTAGCATTTATTATATATCTGAGTTCTGGTTGGCGTGAATTTAATCTCTCTTTCTTGAATTCAAAGAATTAATTTTTCGGTGTCCATGATTCACTGAAATACAAACATAAACTGAAGCATGCTGAACATACTCGTCACAAGCGATGTCGCCGATAGAACCGAAAAGATCCGTATTGCAGCGTAACAACAAGCGATCTTAGGTATCCCCTCCAGTCTGAGGCGGCTGTTTGCATTTACAAAGGTTCGGATAGGATATCGTTGTAGTAGTGGTAACGCTTGGATAAAATTCGCCTTCATACGGTTCTAATGTGCGAGGTAGTGCCACCCGTATTCGGACGGCTTTGAAGCTTGCAGTCTAAGAGGTCCAGAGAGATCTCATTACATTTACAGGGTTCGGATAGGTAAAGCGTAGTAGCCCGTATACGTCCGGCAGAAATTCGCTTAAATACGGTGCCATACTGAGACAGGCCTAAGTGTTAATCTGCAATATAAGACAATCTGCTACCTGTGATATTTAATTAGCTAAATCTGTAGTAGCTAATATTTCGGGTGCAACAGAACCCTTGTCGTAAGCACGTTTTACGTTCCTACCTCCATGAAACAATGGGGTTGGTTTTACCATGAATATGGTAATGCCGTTCATAAAATATCATTTAATATCTAGGTGTATGCACTGTATGGTAGTGTGGCATGACTATAAAACCATTGAACACGATGGGTCCATTTACAATAACAATGAACAATGAACATTTAACAAACTCGTACGAACTAAAAAAACCTTAACAAGTATTACAAAAGGCTGTTAGTGCCGTGCAAAAATAAAAATGAAGGAAAATGCGAACAACTGCAAAACGCTTTTAACGAAATATCATAAAAATATAATTCTGGTTCGTAAACTGATGAGCCAAAATGATTATTAAGTGAAACAATAAAATAAGTTGAAAAACATTTAAATTCTTTATTTCTTTTTCATAAAGAATTTAACCATAATAATCATATTAAAATGAATACGAAAAAATAATTGGCAGAGGTTTTGTTTTCATATTTATTATTTAATATATTTAAAGTTGGATTCTTTATAAAGGCCTTTTTAGACGACCAGATCTTCAATCAGAGTATATATTTACTTTAGATTCAAATCTGTCGTTCAGATTTTAGTGTTTGCACATTTTGTCTGACTCTGAAAGAAATTAAAGATCTGATAAAGCTAAGCTGATCTAATCTGGTAACTACAATAGTTTTATGGAATCGATGCTTCAGATATGACACTAAAGCGCTGCCTAATAAGTTTATGATTATGTAAACAAAAAATTATTTAAATTTTATGACAAACAAGCTCAGAAAATATGGCGCGGAATCGAACCAAAAATGCACCAAAAGCATCAATACTTTCGACCACATAAAGGTGTATTTAAGTTTTATATCACACTAGCTGTCCCGGCCACGCGTTGCTGTGTCTAACGTTACATAGCGCCATCTATTGAATATTTACTCAATCTAGTCAACAGATGTCGCCATCATCGTCGCCAGATGTCATATGTCATATACAGATAATTAATAGACAAATAATTTGCAATAAGATAATATTGCAATCATAAATTGAGATGTAAGCTATCCTATCTTTCAAGTTGGATCAAACTGCACACGGTGTACAAATTTGATTAAAATCGGTTAAGTAGTTTAGGAGTCCATCGCGGAGGAACAACGTGACACGTAATTTATATATATATTAAGATAACAAAAGTTATCTATTAACTATTATAATAATAAACTATTTTACCTAATATATAACGTTTAGTGACTTATTTTATTGCTTTTTGAAAAATAAATCTACCCTCGTATTGCGTAAAGGCTTATAAAATTTTAATTTTATTACTAAGCCTTTGCCTAAATTAAATATTGCATAAATGTAAAGTAATATCCATGTTTTGTGTTTTGCTGGTTACTATACGTGGGCTAATTTAATTTTCATGTTGGCTCATCAGTTCATCCAAATTGTAAAACATAAATTATTAGTAAGGTAGTCTGTAATAACGTAATAAGCTGCTTTTGAGTATTTTTATTAATTCAATAGATTTTAATAATGATTACTAATTAGAACGTATAATTCTGCTTAAAATATTTACATAAATTTTACATAAAATTTCAAAGCGAAAATTTTTGCATAACATTTTTATATAAGATTGTTATATAAATAAATAATATTCAAATCCTGGGAAAATAACACTGGTTTATAGAAGAAAATGTCTTTTCTCGTTTTATTTATTTAGAATACATAAAATATTCAATACATTAAAAAAATATTCTAGTAAATAATTTTTTAATAAAAGAGTACATCTAAGAGGGCATCTTAGCATCTTGATATGCTATATAAATTTTATAATATATATTTGCGCGTCCTGTTCTTTTATATCGAGTTATTTATCTAACTCTGTTAATAACATATTTTGCAAACTTATTTAAACGTTGTTTATGGATTTTTAGAGCTTGAAAATATGTTTCCCTTACATTGAGCTTATTTTCCTTTGTGTAATAAAAATATTCAATATAAAATGTTTAAAGCAGAATAAAACAACAACAGACTACCTCAAAATATGAATTTGTTCATAAAAACAAAAATAATACAAACTTAAAATACAATAGGGTTTTTAATATAGCTTTAGGGTATTCATTGGCAAAAACATTAAAAACACAATGAGAGCGACAGCGACACTGACACACAGTGAACAGTGAACAGTGAACAGTGAACATTGAACGAAGGAAACGTCTCCATAGAGGAGACGAGGGAGAGTTCAATGATGATTGATATATACCTTCTGACTCCTCCAACTCCCACTCCTGCAGGAAGTCCACCTGCCGAGATACCAGGTGCTCCCTGCGGAACTGCTGCTCCACTGCCCGGTACTCCCAGACCACCTCCTAGAACAGCTCCGCCTGCGCTCGGTGCTCCTATGCCCACTGAACCTGGTGGTGGTGCGGTGGTCACGACGGCGACGGGAGCCAGCGCCCCTACCTGCAGCTGAGGGGTTGGTAACGCGGTTACTGGAAAGATAAACGGGAAGTGTTCAAATATTTATGCATTGATATAAATTAATTTAAGAAATCTGGGGGTGATTGTTTTAAATTATATGTAAGTTATAAATATTAAGCGTTGAGTATCATTCCCACTCACTGCTTTAATTTTATTTTGTATTTTGTATTTAATTTAAATTGTTTAGCATATGCTAATACGCGTAGTCATTCACAGTACCATTTTTAATTTAATTTATTTTTTAAGTTTTCTTAGTTTTTTTAGAACTTTACAAGGTCCAATGTTTTAAATTAAAAATATTAAATTAAGAAAAAACTACATTATATTTTAACCTCCAAAATGTGACAATCTTTCAAAATGCAGTAGGATTTACTTTTAAAAGAAGTTTAATGTCAGTTTTTGAAAAATATAGAAGTGAAACATTTTCTATTACTAATTCGTTCTTGTTTTTTATTTTTTTATTATTCAGTCTTAACCTAACTTCAGTTTCGGTGTGATTTTTTTTTAGGTTATATGTCACTTTGTAGGTAAATTTTTGAGAAACGAATAACTGAGTGCCATTTATGATAGTAACTGTCTGTAATGTAACCATTCCGCTATAAATCAAACGTTCCTAATTAATGTACCATTAGATTAATTGAAATTTATTCAATTCTATAATAATGGTTTATACTCCTACATACGAGTTCTCATATATTCAAACATATACATACCAACTATCACGATAAGCGCCAGCCCCAGAGTGGCCACCACGAGCCACCCCATGCCGTGACGTCACCAACCTCCCAAGCAATCCCGGCCACCCGGCAGCATGGCCCCCCAGTGGGGCGAAGCCCGGAACTAAGGTGTTCTCTATCCAGTAATGGGGTTGACCCCGTAATGGTAAGTGGCCGATGGTGACTGAAATGTGGTTGGTTGCTCACTTTGTGCTCCCACTGTAAAAATAAATGGAAAAATGTTTTGTTTAATCAGGTTTTGCAAGTCAAGTTTCTGTTGGTGTCATATCGTATACCATATACTAGCAAATACTGCCTCGAGAGACTGCAGTAGAATTCATGGCAGTCTAACAGTTCCTTCATTTATATAAAAGACACTTTGTAGCGGAAATTCTATGTGGATTTAGTAGGACAGAGATGGACTTTTAAATAAAATAATGAACAAGAGGAGAATCGTTTATTTATCAATGCTTCTTAGTCAAGGACATACGTCATTTTGAACAGGCACCACTTTTCTTCCAAAGGAATTTTCTTTGGTTATCTTAAAAACTATGACTCCTACATAAATTTGGCAAAGAGCTACGGTAACCTGCCAACATTAAAAAATGAATGCAATGTTAAAATGCATTAGTACCATCGAAGATTTAAAATTCTCGTTCTTTATTCTACACAACTCGATGGGCCGGATCTCCATTGATCAAGAAAAGAACGTGTTGGAATTCAAAAGAAATTATATTTTAAATTATTATTTCTCGAATGCAAATGCTATTCTTTTTTAAATTTGTTTAAAAAACATTTTCCTTTACTCTTCTTAAGTTTTTCAAAATTCTATCGAGATATGTTTTGTGTATAACAGAAAATAGTTGGGTGTACAAGAAGATTTACATGCTTCAAATGGGAGGTAAGCCTGAAAATTGCTAACTTTGTTATTACACATCTCGGATCGCTAACGATATTCCTAGCCTATAAAAAAAAAATTAAAACAATCTATCTAATTAACAATAAAGTGTAATAACTTATCTTCTATTCATCTTACGGAAAACTTACATCAGAGATTTTTATAGTGCCTACTCTTAAATGGCTGACACATCGATCACAAATTGGTCGAAAACTTTTTGATAACATTCATAACCCACTTCTGACTACCGCACGTGTTTCTAATCAATACTGATCCTGATTGTAATATTTAAGTGACCTATTAAGTATACAAAGTTATGCACTAATTAATCTTCAAAGAAGAGTAGTAAGCTAATTTCCATGAATAGTACTTAACGATGGTGAAGTAATTGATACCAACTAGCAGTCATTATGAAGGATAAGCATACGAGCATTTTCCAGGCTAACATTTACGACTTTCGATGCAGATTTGCTTTGAAGTGCCGTTGAGAGTTTATTAGTTTCCAATTTCACAGGGATATAATAGATATTGCATCATGTAGTACATTTGATGTAGAACACTACATGTATGAATATGTTATGAATATGCATTAGGTAAGCGAACGGAATCTAAGACAATAGGAGCCATAGATGCCTTAGTACTGTATTTAGGACATGTCCAGATGATTACCCAAGGATTATTATATATCTTATCTGTTAAGATCTTGAGAGGTTGGTCATCAAAGAGACTCTCTAATGTAATTGCAAATATCTTACGCTAATTATATGCGTTGTTGACGTAATGTCATTGTTTACTGTCTTAAGTAGCGCTTCTCAAACTCTCTTTAGCGACGAAGTAGCCATTGCCAACTCTTTTAGAAAACTATATTTCAAAAATAACTGTACAGCTGTAATTATAAGACCAAAAAATTAATGGTGATATACTTTTCAGAGGAAAACTTTATGACAAATTAGGCCGGTTTCACATTTACGTGTTCCAATATTTGTGCACACTTGTTTTTAAAATATGACAAATATTCAACACTCGAACATTTGTCTTATCTTATGGTAGGCAAATTCATTTAAATAAAATAAGAGTTAGTAATTGTTAATTATAGGTAATAAATGTTTATAATAATCCTTATAGGTTATGTTTTAATGTCATAGTCGTCAACGCTTGTGTGTACACACTATGGCATAATTCAAATTTTTGTAATGTTTTGTAGCTCTTTTTTTATCTGTGTATAAAATTTCTATGGGACATTTTAAAATTTAGTGTATTGCAAGTATGGTAAAATAAACAAACTATGCGCGCATATTAATTTTGAATGTGAACTTCTCTCCATGTAGGTATGTTTGCATATAATTAGATTATGTATTTCAAGACTTGAAAAATTTAATATTTTAAAGTGTAAAAATAACAACGGTCCTTTTAACACCAAGCCACAGAATCTGTGTGTCCTATGCTTCATCAGTTCATAAGTAAAGTGTAACGTCAAATTTTATCTGTATTAAATTTCTTCGCACTGCAATGTTGCATACAAGTTGGCCGAGATTCAGATGGTAGTGTCGTGAAGTCTGGTACAAGTGTACAAGTAACTTGGGGTTGTTGGTAGAGGGTGAGGGTGTTGCGGGCAACGACATATGGACAGTCTGGACAAACTGGGAACTTGCCAAGAAACTAGATTGTGTGCAGACTATGAAATAGCATTTTATCTGCAGACACATTTTATGATGCCAATTTTCAATAGACAATTGTCTAATGTACAATAATATATTGAATGGGAAAGCTGTTACTTAATAATTGCGTAATCTATTGATGTGTAATACAAATTTATGCGATCCGATAAAATGGAATAGTCGTTCATTGAATATTGTTCAATAATTGACTTATACATTCAGCTACTACAGAATAATAATAACTTGAGATACGTTTCATACCACGTCAATAGTACAACTAAACTATCAATAACCAACATGTTGAACGGCTTGTGTTGGCAGTGATAGACAAGCCGATCTTCGAGCTGAGCACGCCAACCGCCAACTATGTTCATCGCATTCATAAGCGATCAAGCATGTTGGCCGAGTCAGCTACCAACCCAACATACTTGTGTGTATTTTACAAAAGGGAAATTTGATGATTATATTAATAAGAAGAAAGGTCATCTTATGATTCAAATAGCAAACAAATCAGTTACATAATATTTTATATTAAGTAAGATTTTATACATAAAAAAGAACATTATTATGTTAAGCAAACCTTAAATATAAGTAAGTGTGACATAGGCAGTGGTGTTGTTTACATGTATGAGGCCACGCCGAATAATAATAAGTTACTGTGTTTCAGTGTTATGAAAGATCAAAAACAATATTTCTTTTTAAATTTTCAAACATCGAACATATGAATATGTGTCTAAAAAAAGTTATTTGGCTTGGAAGTTTAATGCATACTAAATCTATTATCATATTTACTCTATGCACAAACATTCGGCTCTCAAAGGATTCCAATACGAGTACTATGGTTGCCGCTCGAATTGGTTAGACGAGATTAAATGCATTCCCAAGGGAAACACCAACACGGTAACACCTTAAACTTCCAGGATCTGGAGTCTGGAGGTAAGGGTATTAAAGTTGCACTAGACACGTATAAAGCATTCATCGCCTGGAGTCGCAAGCTGGAAGCTGGAAGCTCTTAACGTCGAATGTCAGTGTTACACAAAAATCTTAAAATAAGATAAAATGATGCATAATACATGAACCGAATTGTTTCATGCATGGTGACAAAATGTACTGTCGAAGGATCGCGATATTCTCGTATATTTAATGTTTATCCTTGTAAAATGGTTGCACGATGTGAACGTAAAATATACAGAGGATTGTGTGGAACAAGTTCGAGTAATGCTGGCACCAAACAATACTACGAACACCTGTCAACCTTGGATGCTTGATGGTTGGATGCATTGCGTGCTTGATGCTAGAACTAAGTGTATCCAACGTTTACGTTGGAAAAAGTTTGGGCTGTTGTCGGTCTTTTGACCCGCGTATACATATATATAATTAATTAATTCAACAGGATTACTTCAACTTGAATCTGTTATTATTGATTAATACGCAGTTTAACCCCAGCTAGAAAATTGTCTTGTAGTGCAGGTTCAAACTTGCTAGCTTACCACTACTTAATTAAAGTGTTACATTGCGTTACATTTTCTATCTGGAATGATTTATTAAAATGAAAATAAATAAATAATAATTAATTAAAAATGAAGATTTATTATCACAATGACAGTTGTTCATAATGTTAACTAAATATTCATAAATGATAACGTAATATTTACAGACTTGTATTGTTGGGATGCTGGGTCCATGCTTTGCGTTTCTCTTGACTCTCAGCGAGGAGCATTGTAATTAATATGTATAGAGACAATAAAACATATTTTACATGTAAACCAACCTCCCACACCTCACCACCTCACCCTCTAACCCCTTTCAACACGCAATAATAGTACAACAAGGACCGTTCTTTCAACTTGAAAGTTCTTTCAATTTGACCGTTCTTTCAATTTGTCTATTTCTTTCATTGAACATCTTTCAGTGTATGAGTTTTGATTCGAAAATATTTTGCTATACAAAGAAATTGAATAATAAGAGATAATTTTGAATATTTCTTTTATGTTTTGTTGTAATAACTCGACCTTATTTGTGCTGTTTGCAAGTTATTTGAGGTAAAGTAAATGTGTAGGACTATTTGCCGAAGCACCCTTGTGTTTAAAATATGGCAAATATTCAACACCCGAAGATTCCTCTAATATTATGACACATTCATTTAAATAAAGTAAGAGTTAGATTGTTAAAGTGATTTGTTTACTATAACAAAAATACTTGCAAAAATTGTTGAGAAAATAATAGCAAAATACATGATTTTGTTATACTATCAATTTTGCTCGTAAGTAATGTTGCCCCTCTGTCAGGCGCAATGATATCTAAATTTTATTAAATTCATGGACACTTTTCTTCTAATTTCTTTTTCATTCTTTGAAATATTTTGGTACATTTATGTTCCTTATGCTGTAAAATCAGAAACTGCTTCATTAGATTTTAAATATTTACGCGATTCTGGCTTTTTACGCGACCTTTTTTAAATTCATGGACTTTTTTTTCTAAAATTTTTTTTTGATTTCTTGAAATTTTTTGATGCAGTGATATTCGTTAGGCTTTAATTTAAAGAACTGCTTCATTACATTTTAAATATCTTCGCGATTCTGACTTTTATGCGATTTCTTTTAAATTCATGGACTATTTTTTCTAAAATTTTTTTTTTAATTTCTTGAAATTTTTTGATGCAGTTATATTCGTTAGGCTTTAAATTAAAGAACTGTTTCATTACATTTTAAATATCCAAGCGATTCTAACTTTTATGCGACCTTTTTTAAATTCATGGAGTTTTTTTTCTAAAATTTTTTTTTGATTTCTTGAAATTTTTTGATGCAGTGATATTCGTTAGGCTTTAATTTAAAGAACTGCTTCATTACATTTTAAATATCTTCGCGATTCTGACTTTTATGCGATTTCTTTTAAATTCATGGACTATTTTTTCTAAAATTTTTTTTTTAATTTCTTGAAATTTTTTGATGCAGTTATATTCGTTAGGCTTTAAATTAAAGAACTGCTTCATTACATTTTAAATATCTCCGCGATTCTGACTTTTATACGATTTTTTTTTTAATTCATGGACTTTTTTTTCAAAATTTTTTCTTTTGATTTCTTGAATTTTTTTGATGCAGTTATGTTCGTTAGACTTTAAATTAAATAACCGCTTCATTACATTTTAAATATCTTCGCGATTCTGGCTTTTATGCGACCTTTTTGAAATTCATGGACTTTTTTTTCTAAATTTTTTTTTTGGATTTCTTGAAATTTTTTGATGCAGTTATGTTCGTTAGGTTTTAAATTAAAGAACTGTTTCATTACATTTTAAATATCCAAGCGATTCTAACTTTTATGCGACCTTTTTTAAATTCATGGAGTTTTTTTTTCTAAATTTTTTCTTTTGATTTCTTGAAATTTTTTGATGCAGTTATGTTCGTTAGCCTTCAAAGTAAATAACTGCTTCATTACATTTTAAATATCTACGTGATTCTGGCTTTTATGCGACCTTTTTGAAATTCATGGACTTTTTTTCTAAATTTTTTTTTTTTATTTCCTGAATTTTTTTGATGCAGTTATGTTCGTTAGGTTTTAAAATAAAGAACTGCTTCATTACATTTTAAATATCCACGCGATTCTGGCTTTTACGCGATCTTTTTTAAATTCATCGACTTTTTTTTCTAAATTTTTTTTTTGATTTCCTGAAATTTTTTGATGCAGTTATGTTTGTTAGGCTTTAAAATAAAGAACTGCTTCATTAGATTTTAAATATCTACGCAGATACTCAAAAAATTGCATTGCTCTTAAAATCATAAAAGTGAACCTTTTCATCATTTTTAACAAGATTATAGTCTTCTTTCTATATAGAGATTTAATATATCATAAACTAAAATACTTATTTAAAAATGAATAATAAATTTGAAATCAGCATTTAAAAGTAAGTTAAAATCCAAAGAGTATAACCTTCTTACTTTTCATAAAAATTTTAGAAAATATATTTGTCATTTTATAACGAATTATAACTTACTTTTAAATGCTGATTTCAAATTTATTATTCATTTTTAAATAAGTATTTTAGTTTATGATATATTAATATATTAAATCTCTATATAGAAAGAAGACTATAATCTTGTTAAAAACGATGAAAAGGTTCACTTTTATGATTTTAAGAGCAATGCAATTTTTTGAGTATCTGCGTAGATATTTAAAATCTAATGAAGCAGTTCTTTATTTTAAAGCCTAACGAATATAACTGCATCAAAAAAATTTAGGAAATAAAAAAAAAAATTTTAGAAAAAAAAGTCCATGAATTTAAAAGAGGTCGCGTAAAAGCCAGAATCGCGTAGATATTTAAAATGTAATGAAGCAGTTCTTTAATTTAAAGCCTAGCGAACATAACTGCATCAAAAAATTTAAAGAAATCCTAAAAAAATTTTTAGAAAAAAAAGTCCATGAATTTAAAAAAGGTCGCGTAAAAGCCAGAATCGCGTAGATATTTAAAATGTAATGAAGCAGTTCTTTAATTTAAAGCCTAGCGAACATAACTGCATCAAAAAATTTAAAGAAATCCTAAAAAAATTTTTAGAAAAAAAAGTCCATGAATTTAAAAAAGGTCGCGTAAAAGCCAGAATCGCGTAGATATTTAAAATGTAATGAAGCAGTTCTTTAATTTAAAGCCTAGCAAACATAACTGCATCAAAAAATTTAAAGAAATCCTAAAAAAATTTTTAGAAAAAAAAGTCCATGAATTTAAAAAAGGTCGCGTAAAAGCCAGAATCGCGTAGATATTTAAAATGTAATGAAGCAGTTCTTTAATTTAAAGCCTAGCGAACATAACTGCATCAAAAAATTTAAAGAAATCCTAAAAAAAATTTTTAGAAAAAAAAGTCCATCAATTTAAAAAAGTTCACGTAAAAGCCAGAATCGCGTAGATGTTTAAAATGTAATGAAGCAGTTTTTAAATTTAAAGCCAAGCGAACATAACTGCATCAAAGAATTTCGAGAAATCCAAAAAAAATTTTAGGAAAAAAAAGTCAATGAATTTAAAAAAGGTCCCATAAAAGCCAAAATCGCGTAGATATTGTAAATTTAATTAAACAGTTTATCAATTTAAAGTGTAGCGGATATAGACTAATTAAAAAATTAAACATATTTGAAATATTAATTATTTAAAAAAGAAGTACATAACTCACACTCGTTGTCTTGCAACGCGCCGAAAAGCTAGTATTATGTACTAAACAATTTCCATTGAGTTTGCTTGACGAGGAGGACTGAGAAGTTAGTGGCATTCTCACGGTGCGACGTCGTATTGTACGAGTATTATATTGGCGTTCAGATATGATAGCTGTTATCATTGACTGCACAAAGCAATAATCCATAGCATGTTTATTGAGAAGTAGATACCGCCTGTCGTGAACAGATGCTGTCATGAGTACTATATATTCTCTTTATATACTTTATACAATGTCTTCGTACTCCTGTATAACTCGGCTTGGTTTACATTTACCTCCGTCTGCGTTTGCATGTATGAGTAAGCTTCGTACGTATGTAGATATCCTTTACATATATTTAAGCTTTAGAAAGTTTAAAGTTGTAACGTGCTACGGTTATGGCTACGCTAGCTACGCGAACCAGAGACAGACGTGCTTGTGATACACTCGATCATTTGTATATGTATACACGTATACATAGGAAGTGGTTTATGTACTAGGATGATATGTAATACGAGTATGAATTATTATTTTGTGGATTTCTGTAATTTAGTACAACTCAGTTCACATGACTTTTGAGAACGGAATCCTGGGTGGTTCGTTCGGTGGTGTCAGAGTTACACGTTCAAGTTTAACATTCGCATGCGTATTTATGACATATCCGAATAGAATTTTAAACTAATTTACATACTTGATATGATTTTATATTAAAATTTTAATAAATGTAATAAATATTCAATTAGTTATATCTATTTTAGTTTAAAGTTTTATTACATACTAGCTAAACCCGGCCACGATTACGTTTTTATTTAATATTTTAATCTAGATTTCAGGTTTTTAGAATATGCATTCTTTGTGACACAGATGTGTTGTGTTTTAATTTGAGTTTAGTTAATTTAGTTGATGCTCATGCGTCGTTAGAAATATAAGTTTTAATAGTTCGACAATTGGACAAAATTTAATGTGGAATAATTGCTGTTTTTAATAACAATTAGTAATAGAAATTATTTTTGCTTCTTTATTTTTGACAAACTGACATTGAACTTCTTTTAAAAATAAATCCTACTGTATTTTGACAGATTGCCACATTTTGAAGGTTATAATATAACATACTTTTCTTTCATTTAGTATTTTTAATTTAAAAACATTGGACTAAATTAATTGGATTAAATTCTAAATTAAAAATGGTGCCGAGAATGACTATGCATATTCCTATATGCTATAAAACTTAAATTAAATAGAAAATTAAAAACAAAATTAAAACAATGAGAGGGAATGATTCTTAAGAAAGGGACTATTATGTGAGAATCGTATAGGTCATCTATTTTTTACTTTGACCATCGCTGTGGATATACTTTGTAAATATTGAATATTGTGATATTATTAATAAACAATTAACTCATGTTAAACTTAATTTGTTTCATTCCCTAGTAATAGCAGCAGTAATGTTTAAGGAATACATTTCACATGCTAAAGGAACATATCGCGACTTACAATACTATAATAACAAATTTCACAACATCGATTACAATATAATTAAAGCAACATTTCGTGCAATTACTTAGTGAGAGATATATACAAGGTAATGTAATTAAACCCAAACTTGTTAATTAGGAGTAATGTAGAGGAAGTCGTGATCATATTTTACGTTTAGTTTATACAAGACACTCGTATCTAACTACATGTACAAGTACATGCTAAAGCTAATAATACTACTGCTAAGATATTGCTGCAGGACGATGAGTATAGTCATGATAAAAATATAACGTATAAATTGTCAAGGCCTTTTTGGATGATCAGATCTGATCCGTCATACTTAGATTACTGTTTGAAATCAGATCTTAGAAATCGTACAGGTAATAGAATATTTAAAGAGGAAAGTGTAGTGGTGTGATGTCACATGTCTTGGAATGTTCTATAACGTTGAATCGCTTTAATAATTAAAGTGACAAAATGACTTTTTTAATTGTTAATATCTCCTAACATATAAGGAGTTATTAAAAAATAATTAAACAAATGACTGTTCTAGTAACTAACTTTATCAATATATAGAACACTTTTATAGAACTTAGGACATAGAACACAAGCCCACTTTTAATCTAAAGAATAATAAAATGAAACTAATGGTGATGAAGATGGTTTGATCTGATTCTTTAAAACGAGTAAAAAACAAACGTAAATAAAACATAAACTTGCTATTAAGCCTAAATGTTTGCTTGTATAAAATATATTATGCAACATATGTATAAATGAGCTTAGTTATATATCTGGTTCTCATTGAAACTGTAAGACATATCTATGTATGCAGATTTATTCACTTTGAATTCATATCCGTGGTAATACACCGCTCGGTTTTGTTGGTTTAACTACACAGTGTCATAATGAATTAATTATTCGGTCATTATAATGGGTAGAGCTAACCACGTTATTGCTGTAAGACCTGAAACTTTACAGTTGGCCATGCAGTTTATCTGAACAAGCAGTTTCCATTCTACCAGTACTTTACCATACTAACAGTAAGACTCCACGAGATTATGCATACTATATATTTTAGTAATGCAAAGTGATTATACGAGTAATAATATTAAAATTCTTTGAAAATTTGTAATTAATAAAGTTGATTATTAAGTAGTTTATTCAAACCCTTTATGTTTGTAGCGCTTAGGACTCCAGGCAGCGTGATACACTGTTGTTGATATAATCATATAACAATTAAGTGACAATCTCTCTATTAAATATTATTATGTGATGGAATATTGAACCAGGTGCTTGTCAAGACTAATGACAGTTCTCTAACGTGTATTATCCCCACTCCAAACTACCAATATGACGTCATATGAGTAGAGATGACAGTATGACAGTCTCTTGTAATTAATCATCGATGTTTATTTTTGTAAAAATACTTATGAAAATCTCGTTACTCACATTGGTATATTAAATTAAAATTTATATTTAAATGTGAGCTACCAGAGTTGTAGCTTCGAAATTAGACTGCTGTTTATTATTCTAATAGCTTGTAATCAATAATTAATTGTAATTGTATTTGTATATTATCAACGACGAAACATAAAATAAGTTACGAAGCAACGAAGGAGCGGAGGCCCCTAATTATTTTCCGATTAAAAGGAACACTTCTTTTCCGTCAAGTTTTTCAAAAATGTATTGCTTTTATCTTTATTGTGGGAGCCCCTATCTTGTGGATGCCACGGGGCAGTAGTCCCGCCTGCCCTCCCTCGAATCCGGGCCTGCCTAGACAATAAACAGTTTATATGGCAATAGTTAATTTTTAATGTATAACAAATAAACATAAAAAAAATTGTAATATTTTAAAATTTTGTTTGTAGTGCCCTATTCTGCAGAGATGTAGCTCCATCCCTGTAAGATACTCAAAAAAACATTGTATACAAAACTTGTGGGGAATTGAGTTCTCTATAAGTTTGATAATAACTATTTTTATCATAGGACGTACCAATAATGAGATATTGCTAATAAACTGTTTTTGGCCGCCATATTTTCACCGACGTCTTCCGTGTTGGATAATTTTGAGTTTTCATTAGCATGCTTAACTTTAAAACATATTCAAGAATTAGAACTACAGGCCCTCATGTAAGGTAAAAGTGTAAAGTCATCGGGCTACAAGCTAAGACTGCTACAATGAGACAGTCTTCATTTATGTATGCCAAATATAAGTCCACTTTGAAATCGATTCGGATCGTGTGCATGGGCGTACTGGGAAAATTTAAAGAGTAATAAAATGAAACTAAAATCGAATCTGAATCTGATCTGATTCTTTAAGAATGCCGTAAGAAGAAATCCTATAAATTTGTAATTTGAAGTTGCACTCTGTATGTACCTACACAGATTTATAAAATCTAATGCAGATGTCTCTGTGATCCCGCTAGCAATTAATCACATAATCGCGTTCAATCTAACGCAATGGCGTATTATAACTCAGCGTTTTGTCAGATGAACATTTTTACTCTTATCACATAGCATTACATAGAGAGAAGTTGACAAAGTATTTCATAATTCAGATTCATTATCACTGACAACGAAATGACGACAAACGATGTGAACGTGGTTGCGGGTAACGGTTTGTAGGACTAACGAGATAAGGGGTGAGAGGGGGAGGGGGAGGGGGCGTTGTCGGGATTTATGGACCACCCACCGAGAGAATAATGACGCATGTTGAGCCGTGACCGCTTTATTTTTATAATAAGGTTTGTTTGATTACATTGTATTATTCTTGCTTTTGTTTGAAGAATTAAATTAGGTTTAATCATGACGTTTTATGTGATGACCTTGCAGAGACAAAGGATAATGTATCCTTATTAATTTCATAAATCCTTTTATACAAAAAATATAATATCAGTTATATTCGCAGTTTCATACAGTAGTGAGATATGCATCATTCCATTTCATCCTTACGTGGAGAAGAGTGGAAGCTGGAGAGAAGGTGTATGAAGTGATACTTACGAGTCTACTGTGACAACAACTGAGATTGGCATGTATTGCAAGGTTTGTAATTCGAAAGAAATTCATTGAGCAATGCCGACGATAGCACATTTGTTTGACTAATCCATACATATACTAAAAAAATTAGCTGTCGCTACATACCTCTTCCCTTGCTACAAGCTAATTACAAGATATATTTACTGCCTATGGTCAAACGCATCGCCTACTGTAGTGGCGAAAATTGTATGGCGGTAATGGAGTAACGCCCATTTAGTACGGCATGTCGCGTGCGGTAAATTTGTAGTTGCAGCATACTCCCGGCACCTCGCCATCCCAATTTTTTTTTTTTATAATTTTTTTTTAATATCAACACTGTAACGTACTTCCGTACTTAAAAATAACTTTGCTTTTGTTTAAATAAATTTAACAGTGTTAATTATTACTTTCATTTGCCACATTTCATTTGGGGTTAAGTAATTGTTTGTAAAAGGCAAATAAAATTACAAAGTTCCCAAACATTCTTTTGCTCAGTTTAAAGCTTTACGAATTGTAAATTACCATTGCAGGATACTTGTTGTACTGGTAGCATACAGCCCAGGCGCTATTGTACCGTTTTCTTTTTATGATCTAATTAAAACTTAACTTGTTAAGTATTATGGGTAACCTCTTAAACTCGTTAAAGGAGTCTTTGAGGTTAAATATTCATTCATTTGTTGTTTACTGTAGTGCGATAAATTTATATATTTTGTAATTGTATCCGGCACGGCATTTACAGATAACCTGTAAACTAGTAGCTTCTAAAATAGAAAAAGATATATCAATTAAAAAAAATTTCAATTAGATTGTAAAAATCAATACTTTATCAACATAAGAAAATGAGATTTCTTTATTGTTTTGAAAATTCTAAAAGTAGCGTCACTAAAATCACGGTAACTCGTAAACTAATGGTCGGATTGTCATAAAATTTTAACACATATCGTTTGAAGGTTGGTACTATCTAAAAATCATATGAAATTCTCAACAGTGTCGCCATCTATATGTCATCCTACGAAGTCATTGAGTGATGTGTTAAGATTAAGATAGTCACTTAAACTAAAAAGCAAAGCTGAAAACATCAGCCAAATTACTTTATTGAGTAATCGTACATTGGATGGGGGGAGGGAAGGGGTACCGTCATGGGCACGGTACGCCCAATTGTTTTAAACTTTATTTCTGTTAAACTTTTACGGGGGTTGATCCCAAACAAACAAGCAAACAAACAAACTTGACAAAACACAACTCTATTTCTTATTCGTCGCAGCGCAACCAACCTCACGCTCAACAACATAACTAAAGCGAACAATGCTGCCAACATCTACTATATAGTACTAGGTGGATAAAATTAACTCATTTCCAGGATTTACTGCCAGGGGTCCATGAAGAAGATATGTTTGTATTTAGGTTTTATGGGAGTTATTCACTTGGTTTGGAGTTGTTTACAGATTTTCTCTTAATTAAATAATTCAGTATTTGTGTTATTCGCTCTTCTTTGGAGGATACAACATGAACCTGTTTTACACAAAGAACTTTTTAGCAAAGATATAGTAGACTTAAACTTATGCTGACATTTGAAAGAATTAGAATATGCTGATGTTACGGATTAATCTCAGATAAACGAAGAATGGAGAAACAGAGAACTTGTTAGAGTATTGCACTGTAGTGTACAAATTATCAAATAACAAAAGAATCGTGCTTAATTATATAACAATTAATATAAAGTTGTTATAATTATAAGTTAATGCAACTACCAGTAGCGGTCTTATTATCAGAATTTGTGTGCTGGTCGACCGAGGCGTAGATGTTGAATCTTAGATGCTTCCAGCTCTGATGTTGAACTGTGATTGATTTTGAAATAAGCTCGCTAATAACAGCGCAACTATTGCGAAAAAAGGCAATACTTATAATAAGAGTTAGTATGCGTAGTATAAAAGAGCCCAACTTTTTTCAAGTTTTTTCAAAATTACGGGTTCAGGAAATTCAGGCAAAAATCCAGGGACGTCAAAAGTCTTAGAATTTTTTTCTCTACGAAATGGGAAATTTTCAAAAACATTGACGGAGCTACCATACCAGACGTTTTCGAGCTACCATACAAAATTCAGTACCAAACAAATAAGAATAAGCGACGTCTGCCTTTTGTGTGTGGCTTGAATTTCATGTAAAAATTTAAATTCCACTCGAGTCGCAATGCGACGTCTTTTTGGCGTGTATGATTTGAATCCAATAAAATAATTCGTAATTACATTTCGAATTCATACAATTCAAATTGAAATAATAAACTCGCACAATAATAAAATAATTTTTCAATTTATCAAAATAAAAAATATTTTCAATTTATGCGTTATTTGACCAACTCTTTTTCAAAATTTGGGATTTTTTTTTTCGATTCGTAAATAATTTACCAAGGTTAGACTATATACAAAATTTCAACTTTCTAGCACAATTTTTACTCTCGGCAAATACTGCCCCCGTTCCCCTAAATAAAATTTTGAAATTTTGAATTTTTTTTTATTAATAATATACTTAATTATTCTAGAATCCATTAAGTTGATTGCGCGGGTTTTCGTATACTTGAGTTTTTATATTTCCGACACATGTTCTAGTGGGAGTGAATTGTTACAAAGCCCGACATCGTCGCCACAATGTCTACAATAGTGAAACTAGTGATCCGTGTTAACCAAATGTAACATTGTGTAGCATTCTGTTATATGGATATATATCTATGTAGGATGCTATGGAAGCTGTTCTAGAGTACGTACTTATTGTAGTGGTAGCAGCCTCAGCGCTTTTAGGATTTTAATAAAACGTCATGTGATTCTGCACTAATTTTATTGAATTAGAATGTCAGTTGCTGATTTAAGTGTACTTGTGTAGTTTAACATCTCAAAACCTGTTATAATTAGCATTATTAAAGGAGCAATCATGTAAATTAGAAGAAAAATGCTGTGAGATAGAATTAGTTTTTTGTCAGGATTCTCTTTATGAAATAATTTTACTAATTATTTTATTTACCTATTTAATGTAAAGCGGATATTATCAGATTGGATAAACATTGTACAAATTCAAAGTCCATGAAAATAGAAAAGGTCTCATAAAAGCCAGAATTGCGTACATATTTAAAATGTAATGAAGCAGTTTCTTATATTAGAGCTTAACAAACATAATTGCATCAAAAAATTTAAGAAAATGTATTTTTTTCTTTTGTAAAAAAATGTCCATGAAAATAAAAAAGGTCGCTTAAAAGTCAGAACTGCGTAGATATTTAAAATGTAATGAAGCAGTTCCCTATTCAAGATCATATCGAACATAACTGCATCAAAACAATAATAAAAACTGCAATTTTATTTTTTGAAAAATGTTTATCGCGTAGATATTTAACTAACATAATAACTGCAAGAAACTTCTAGAAAATGAAATAATTTCTTTCAGAAAAAATGTCATGAATTAAAATGAAGTTGTATAAATACCAAATAGCGTAGATATTTCAAATCTAATTAAACTGTCTATCTATTGAACGTATAGTGGACATAACCCTATTTAAAATTAGACAAATAAGAAATAATAATAATTGAAAAATAACCTTTTTCTATAAGAAAACAAATAATCACATCCGTTATCTGGTAACGGGGTTGTCAAACTGTTAGTAATATCTATAGATGTTAGAAGTATAACTTAATTCGTTTGATTTTAATGACAAACATAAAATAAAACAAAAACCTCGTTAATGAAATTTGAGTATTTATTTCATTTTATTGTTATCAGTACGCCCCAGTCATAGTAGACGCTATGATTACGCTATTAAAATGTAATCGTTAACTACATGCGCTCCTCCGAGACTCTTTATGTTTAATAGGCGCAATGAGGAACAACACATAAAGATGAATATCGTTTAAAATCCCAGTTAAAGAACAATAACTCTAATAATTACAATCAGGACACTACGGGAATATATTTATGTCGGTGTACTCGTACAATGAGTGTTTCACTTTCTATCTACCAGCATCTATCTTCGATATTCACCAGCTGTTGTATAAGTATCCTGTTAAACCAGTACGTGGTAACCAGTGAAGAATTAATGCAAGGCGAGGTGCAAATCCTGAAAATATCTGCTTGTGTATAAATACTTGTAGGGTATAAAAAGGTAGAGCTGCCAACAAAACAAAACCAACACTCCAGAAAACGGGAACGTGAAAAACGCGCGGGTGTAGAGAATTCCTGGAACGAGCAAATCTGTAAAGGTAACAGGGGGTAACATTGGCACGTAGCCCATTCTAACAGCTTCGCAGGGAGGCCCCTTGCAAATAAACTCGGGTATTGTGGTTACCACTACCAATACACTGTCAAATTTAGAGAAGGTTATAGTTATTGGATGGAATAAATATATATATATATATATATATATATATATATATATATATATATATATATATATATATATATATATATAGTGAATAATAATAATGATAGGTATACAAGTGTGTGTGTGTCATACGTAATTTACTACTAACAGCTGAGTTGTGTATCCCATCAAGTATTATCTTACGAAGGTTGCGAACAAGGAAAAATAATCTCGATTACTTATTCTTCTGTGACGTATTATGCATATCAAAAACATACGGCAAAACTTAAATTTAAATTTGATAAAAAAATGACCTCTAAAAAAAGAGACAATCCCACAATTCTTTATATTTATACGTCTTAGTATTGTCTCAACCCTGTAGACTTTCTATTCAAATAGAAAATTTCTGAGAATATCTTTAATGATAAAACTAGAAACGTGCATCCGCTACTCTGAATTACTTGTCTTCCCGTAGTGATGTTCAATCAGCTGCACTTCCCGTTGGGATGTACCGGAAGGCTAAAATGTGATTATAGGTTCAGATTCAATTCCGCACAGGAAATCACTTAAGCCTAACATACTCGTACTAAATATACTCTTACGTAATGTATTTTTTAAGAAACCATATCATTTAATTTCCTTTTTTCAACACAAAAAGGAAGTTATTTTTTAGAATGTGGTAACGTTGGAATATGCCGTGTCTTTAAGCAAATTTAATGTTATTAGATATCTAATAAACTACACTACAATTACACTGCACTACAATTTAAATTAAGGAAAGTCTCTTATAAAAATACTAGCTTTTAAATGTAATGTAGTGAAACATAAATCATTGTGTTAAAATAGTTGCAGCTCTCCCAGGCGCTTTTTTAATATACTTTTCATACAAGTGCTACAATGGTATGCAGCCATATCATACAAGTAACCCACGTGTAAATGTAAACTTCTACATACAACATATTACATAATAAATAACATTATGTGACCTATTTTACTGCTATTAAAATCATATTAATACAATCATAAACCTTCTTTTTTTTTACTTAACTTTGACTTTTATATGGATTAATAAAGATTGCATATTTGATGCTGACCATATTCTGTGGCAATGTAAAAATACAGCAATAGCAAGAAATGGACTCCAAAGAGCGGTGCTACAGACTTCGCAGACGCTTCCTGTTAACACCGCTTTTTTGATTGAGAAACGAAATTTATAACAGATCATTCTTGTTGTCGGGATACAAAGTTTAGTTAAAGTAAAATTAAAGTTAAAGCAGAACATTATTAGGGGCGATAAAAGGCAACGTGCCGGAGAAATTGAATATAAAAAAAACCATTGCGTTAAAAGAGTTGCAGCTCCGCCAGGCGCCTTTTATATAGATTTTTCATATATGAGCTACAATGTATGCACCCATAACATACAAATAACCCACATGTAAAAGTAAACTTTTAATATCATTTTGTGATCTATTTTACTGCTATTACAATAATATTTTGACGATTAACACAATTACAAAACTTCTTTTTTGTTTACTTAATTTTGACTTTTAAATCAATTAATAAAGGTTTCATATTTTAAAGATTTTAAGTAAATATAAACCTTTTTAGATTTAATATTACTAGGTTTTACCTAGGGTAAATAAGTAATTGTCTTTGCCTAAGTTCGTCACACCAATTTTTCGGGATGGTAAGGTTCTTTGGGGACAAACTCCATCATAGTGTTGTACCAACTAATTTTATTTTTCTAATCACGATAAGCAACAAAAGAGACCAGATTCTATTAACTCGGTGTGCTTAAACGGGCTTACGAACATAACACTCTTCCAAACGATTCCTTAAATTGTTTGCCGATAATAAGAGAAAATCGGCATATTCTTTTAATACCAGTGTAGATATCCACAAAAATACATATTGCCTATAATGCAAACAATTATTTATTAAATCTCAATTATTGACACACCCAGTTAGCTAATTAAAGGATTACATTTTCTACCTGGGTATTGATCTACCTTCACCAAATACATTAATTTCAATTCAACGTAATAGATAATAATTTTTAATTTGGTTGTACATAAAACATCTACACTAGCATATGCTATCATTAATTTATCAGACATGCTGGCTACTACTACATTGTTCAATATAATATCCCACTGGCTATATTGTATCCGAACTGTGTAATGGGAAAGCAAAATAACACGCAGTATATGCTAGCGCCTGCGATATATACTAGTAGGCAAACAAACTAGCACGGTACCATAGCATGGATATCAACCTTGAGGCTATGAAAACAACAAAACGTTTTACACAGCTTAAAAACTATTTATATTGTAACAAACAAATATTTATAGTACATATATGCAGGACCGCATTATACGTGCCTTGAGGGTCACTTACTAAAACTCAGAAAGGTGTGAGTGTGCGCCTTCTTTAATTTTTATTCTGTTAAGTGATTAATCAAAAATAATTATCTATATTTATCTAGAACATGCCCGTCCATGGTTCAACTGAAGCGTTTTTGTTATTTATCCTCTAGCAGAATATAACACGAGAATATAAGATTTTTTGTACACTTAATTATTCATTCGCTTTTATCCTTCCTCTATTATCTGGAATATAATGAATAAATTTGAATATTTCAATATAAAGGGTTGCATAATCGATATCTTGTTATTTAGTAACATGAAAACA
This sequence comes from Panorpa germanica, assembly GCA_963678705.1. Taxonomy (NCBI): domain Eukaryota; kingdom Metazoa; phylum Arthropoda; class Insecta; order Mecoptera; family Panorpidae; genus Panorpa; species Panorpa germanica. The sequence goes on along the minus strand of OY783220.1, from coordinate 4,841,862 downwards.
CAAAATAACAATTTAGCATAATACAAGTACAACGAACTTGATAAGAAAAATAAAACTAAAGCATGTTTTCTTTATAGTTTAAGAAATTGTTAAATAGGGTGCTCCAAAGAAACGGAAAGATTTTATTGGTACAAAAAAATAATAAAAATAATTTTCCCTAAATATGTTATATTTTTTAGTTTCGTGTAAGATGAGTTGCATAAGAAGCAGGCGCTTGTAATATGTTTTTGCGTTAGTAGGTTTGTAATTATTTATTTTAAGTGTATATTTGCTAAAGATTATTTATAGGGTCTTTGTGCTAATTGGTTAAGGGCAGTACCTAGGAGGGGAGCATAAAGGAATGATACCCAGCTTTAAAGTGCATATATCATACCTATAATACCATAAAATTCAATGCAGACGTAAAGACGCTCTCCTTGAAATTTCGGATGCTCTATATAAAGTTTTGATGTAGTATCTTTGTTTTAGTTTTCTGTAGTGTATCCAATTCGTATATTTATTATTATTATATTACGTATTAATATTTAGGCGAATTGAACACTGAATCAAAGGGAAAGGGGATGGCTCAAGATCAAAAGAGAAAATGTACGGTGAAATATTACGAATGTAATGTAGAATAAAAAACAGTGGCGTATAGAGAGGGGAGGGGCGTTAGGTACGCCACTGACATATACAGCTTAGAGCTCATCCTCAGACGTGATATGGGGTAGTGTGTACAGACATTAAACCGGTACTGGTTAAAATAGAGAAACTCCCATGGTTAGCACTACCTACCCCTTTTTTTTCTTCTAAAGACAGTCTTCTATCTAGTGTGCGTTTACAGTTTGAGAAACTGTAAAAGTATACTGAGATTTTACAAAGTGTTTTCTAAAATAATATTTGAAAGCGCTGCATCCTGCTTTTAATGTCGTAATAAGTTATGTATTTAACAATTAACTAAACATGTAGAACGCGTAAGTCAATACTCTCAATGTTTACTTAATTTGTTTTCTCTTAAATTCATAAGTAAAATTGTTTCTCATCAATAAACAAAGATCTCTAACGGTATCTGTTGTAAGGTTTGCATAACCGCTGATAGACAGGCGCCGAGTAACGCTCGAACGTGAGTAGATCGAGGGGATGAAATATTCAACAAGACGTAAGTGTTGTATTAGATTTATATTACATTACGAGGATCAAAATATAATCAAGAAATTTGTTAAGAGATAGAAAATAATTAATATAATAAATATTAATATTTTTTTAAGCTGTAGGCAAGAAAAGGGTGCACACTGGAGCAAAACAGTTTGCCTTTAGCAAAAATTACTGTTAACACTATTTATTCAACATTTAAACGACATGTGTCAAAATGTCATTATATTCCGATCAATAGCTACGTGTTACAGTGGTTTTAATAACTCTAATTTTTAATTTCTAAAACAATTTCGAATGAATGAATTAATTTCTGAATGAAGAAAGTAGTCACTAGAACAAATTTAACTCGTAAACTAATGGTCGGATTGTCATGAAATTTTGACTCATATCCTTTTAAGGTTGGTACTATCTAAAAACAATATGGATATGTCAGTAGTGGTGCCATCTATGTGTCATTATACGAACTTATTTAGTGATGTGACAGAAATGGTGTTGTCTCACTCTTTATACGACAAAGTGTGCGCCCAGGCTAACTAAATCTAGTTGCTTTATCACACTTATAGAGCCATTCCATTAACTAAAGGTTCTGAATAATTAAGTGCTATATTATACTCGTACTATACCATACAAACAATCAGCATTTGCATAATCCAAACATTTTCTCTGCCATATCCGGGTGAGTACCTTTCCTATTGTTTCGTCTTTTTAGCACACGTTGAGTGCCTCGAGTTTGGTGGCATAATGAATAATTCGTCAGCGATGAATTGTTCCTCTCAAACTCGACACGGTTGGCACCGATCAAATGTAGGTTTCCCATCTAAACTTGTATATCCACCCAAATGCAATACCAACTTTAAGTCATGCCTTTTAGCAGTACTCCGCCCATGTTGTATTAATCAAACATCAAAGTAATTTTCATTTTTCTTTATTGTGTTATGTTTTGAAGGAAAAAATCCATGTCTTATTTCAGCTTAAGTAAATATCTCTTCAAGTTAAAAATAATATTAAAAATATAATTAAATTTTTCAACTTCTTGGACTTAAAACTCATTAGTAAAAACAATTTAATTGTATGAAAACAATTTTTTAAAGCGTAGGCTTTTGTTGAATATTATTGTATGAATTTTTTTACATTTTTGTGAGGTATATACATATAGTTCAAGCTCAAAATGGGCGTAGTAAATGAATCAGTACAATACATAACTTAAATGTAGTTGTTCAAGTTCCTAATTGAAATAAAAACTTGAAGGGTCCGACAGAAATATATATGGGAGATACGAGATGATAATTTGATGTTCTGCTTTTACCTTAAAATAGTTTACTGTGAAATTAAATTACAGTAGGCGATCCTTTTTTTATAGTTTGGCGCACTGTTTATATTGGCGCCCGATGTGGTTGCATCTTTCGCATGCCCTTTAGACTGCCCTCTATCCCGATGTAGTTAGAACAATAGCTCCAAAGCATAGATCTTTTAGATGCCTACTCCGTCGTAGATATTGTTACTAGATTATATAAACTTAATTCGCAAATATAATTACATCTTCGAACAAAACCATCTACCAAATGAACATTTTGTGTTTTTATTCAGGGATATGATAGGTACGTTTTAAAATATCTCTGCCCATTCAGGTTATCACAGACCTACATTTCCGTATTTCATTATTTCCAAAAACTTCTGCAACAAAATTCATCGTAAATGTTATACAGCTCTATTACATTCACAATATGAACGCACAGCATTCGCACAATCCGTGATCTTCTTATAGAACGCCATAAAATTACTTCATGATATTTTACATAACTCTGGTATGAGTACTAAATATTTATGTAAATTTGTTTTCAGTTCAACGCGTAGTAAATATTTTACGATTTCATAAAGAAATAAAGACGTAATATTATTTGCAGACAAGAACTTGCAGGGGCATTGCTGGCTATACGAATACAAGTACAATTCCAGCAATTCGTATGAATATTCAAACCAATTCATTCTTGTAGGATGTACAACAGGGATGGACAGAGTTTTGTAAAGTAAGGTCTAACATTAATGTAATCCAAATGACACAGGAATCTTTCATTTCAAAATACAGAAAAAGAATAAGGCTGTACATCAGAGAGACAGTTCAATACAACACGAGCAAAAATTTCTTTTTCTGAAGGAAAATATCAATGTTTACACCAAAGAAACAGTTCTTAAAACTGAATTTTTGTCTTTAAAAACTGTTTTAGTAAAGAAAACACATTCCCATCTGAAGTAAGTAAGATCAAAGGAAAACACGTTTCTTGTTGTTTTTTAGTTTGCTTGGTTTGAATACGCACTTTTGTTTTTTGTGAACATTTGCGCTTGTCAGTGCGCAGTCAAGAAACGTGTTTATCATGTTTATAATTTTTATGGGACACACAGAAAAACACTAAAAATAAAACCAGTCTGTTCAGTGTGAACAGTATGTTTTCGAAAAACAGAACTGTTTTAAAATAAAACAGAATATGTTTTTGTTTTATTTTTTGAAAACAAAACTGTCTCTCTGGTGTGAAACCGCCATAAGTTGCAGACCGCGATCAACGTCTTTCCCACGCCTGATGTAGAGTAAAGGCGCATAATAAAGATTAATGTAATTTGGTCTAAAGGCAATCCAAACACCCCCATCATCACACCCGCAACAGTGGTACGTAGTCGGGTGGCTTTCCAGTGACTTTCTTCGGTATTTTTTCATCTATTATAAATAAGACACGTCCTATTTATGTTTGTGTCCTTTATTTGGTATTTTATACTTGTTTTATTCTGTGTGTAGAATAGCTGATGTGGTAGAGAAGATTGATCACAATAGGGAGATGATGATTCCTCCTTTCAACGTGTAAATACTCGCAGCAGTAGGGATAGAGATATAGTATGTACAATGCTGTTTTGTTTGCGATTTACATAGCAAAGGCATTTGTTATTTTGTAGTGATTCGTTTGATACATTCAATATTGAGTTTTGTCATAGAACGTTGAAGTTCTTGAAGACAAGTGAGTAAGAACATTTAGTTCATAGACTTTTTCATACAGGCGTCCGATGCACTAACATTTTGTTCACATGTAAATGTCGGAGCTCAGTAACAATATTTGGTTGCAATTTTCCTGCAATAACACTGTTGCGTTTGAATTACATTTCTATAACTTTTTTTAAGTGCGACGTAAAATGTTATACTCCTGTAGGCTTGTAAACATAACGTACTGACGCTTGTAAAAAAATAAGCGCGCTATCATAAGCCGTTTGGTTGCTACAGCAGTGTTAAATTGGTAACACTTCGAGCGCCGACTTCTGTAAATATCTGTGTAAATATCGGTGTAATATACAGACTATTGTAGTCTCTTTCATATCACTTTCAGATTATTCTTTTGGTCTCTTCCAGTGTATTCGTATGATTAAAATTCCATTTACATTTACAAGGTTCGGATAGGTAAAGCCTAGTATCGCGTATACGTTCGGTCAACATTCGCTTAAATAGGCGTGCAGTGTACGACTGGCCTTAGTCTAAGAAAGAGGCGTCTGAAACATTTTTCCGACCAATTTTCTTTACAGTGTACACATTACATACTTATTACGTTACGAGTATATCAGCATTAAATGTGATTACAAGATTCGATTTATTGAATATTGCGAGAACAAACACAAAACACAGACAATTTAATTATTGCCAACGGATGAGATTAGCCAATGCTGATAATATTACTGTATACCGCAACATCATCATCTGCTCTAAACATGACGTTGTGAATACAGTCTGTGGGGGTGCGGGTTGCAGGGGTAAAAGCTCTCATCCCAACCAATTGACTAATAATGTCCCTCGATGCTCGAATCTCGAAGCCTGCTGATGTTGTGTCTCAACACAAGTAGCTTAAAGCCGTCTGGCATCTAAACAACTTTTCTACTTAACATACATTGGAATTTAGATAGGGGGATGATGGGAGATAAAAGCTCTAGCGTAAAAGCTCTATGATTGTACGTCATCAACTGATATATCGGTTCTTTACACCAATCGCAACATCGAAAGCTTTGAGTGTATTGAATAAATAAAGTATTAAAAGCTTAAATACATAGACCACTATTAAATGTTTGATTTGGCCTTTAAGTCCATTATCAGTGATTAAAACTCAATTAAAAACTTTTGTATTCCAGCCACGGCTCCCATTTGTGTCTCCCAAAATTAAATCATTTTGCAAAAGAGATTTTGTTTGGTATTGCTTGCGAAATTAATTCCAATAATTAAATTTTGGATAAAATGAAAAAGTAAAGTAAATAATGTTATTGTAATAGGCGTCCGAGAATTAGGTTAGGGAGAGAGTAAAAGATAAGTATACATTCTATTATATCTTCTTCATTCATCATTCTTAATCAAAGAGAATAATAGGCAGATTTCTTATTATTTTGGTTAACATGCCTAGTCAAGCGCTTATTATATAAAATCAGCCGTTTGATAAATTTTCTCAGTATGATGCAAGTGTCCAAAATAGCGCTTTTAAATATTGGCCTGAAGCGGCTGCTCTTCTACGTCATATAGCATTGCACGCATTTATAAAATCAGACCAATTTCGTCTGTTAAAGGAAGAAACAGTTTTAATTGACTGGTAGTTTGAGAGCGCAGGTTATTTTGTATATCTATAATTTAAATCTAATAAAAGTATTGTATTGTTTTGAATATTTATTTTAGTTGTTTGTATTTAGTATTTCCTTTAGAATATTATTTAATTTCGGTTTCGCTAGTTGTTCTATACTGACACCAAGGCCTGAACGTCTCTTGTCGGTTCTAGTCAAATAACTAACAGCAAAACAACAAAATAAAAGCAAGTAAAAAAAATAAATAGTTTTCTATTATATTTTCTAATTTATAATAAACTAGCTGTCCCGGCCACGCGTTGCTGTGACTAACGTTTTTGTCATATTACATTACATAGCGCCATCTATTGAATATTTACTCAATCTAGTCAACAGAATATTTACTCAATCTAGTCAACAGATGTCGCCATCATCGTCGCCAGATGTCATATGTCATATACAGATAATTAATAGACAAATAATTTGCAATAAGATAATATTGCAATCATAAATTGAGATGTAAGCTATCCTATCTTTCAAGTTGGATCAAACTGCACACGGTGTACAAATTTGATTAAAATCGGTTAAGTAGTTTAGGAGTCCATCGCGGAGAGACAACGTGACACGTAATTTATATATATTAAGATTATTTAAGTAATTGTACGTATTCTAAAATAAATAAGTTTCATAAAATAAAATCAAATTTTTAACTAAACTATGTCAACTAAATATTTTCCATCTGCAAAGTGTACAACAAAACATAGTCCTTATATAATAATACATAAGTAACAAACAAATTTGTGAACTATGCTGCGTCCATAATTTGATCAATCTAGAGTCGCTGTGCTTCATTTTAACGAACTAATTCGAAACTAGTGATCTGGAAAATAGCATTTAATCCTGCAGAGAATTGTCAGCTGAAATTACGCTAATCGTAAAAGGACTATTGAATTGTATTCGAAAATAATCATCTAGACAGATACAGTACAGCATATGTATATTTGAGTCATTTTTGTTAAGTGATTCAAAATTAATTAGTGAATTATTGAAATATTTAGAAATTTGTAAAATTGGATTATAAATTATAAAAGATTTATAAAAAATGTTTGATGGTGGCTATGACGATAACAGAAAAAGTTTTAATCACATCTAATATTTCACTATTGAATTTTGTTCTTTCTAAATTATAATTTATGTATTCAAATATAATATGATCCAAAGTTCCTTCTTCACCACATTGACATCTATCGTCAGAATTAATATATCTAATTCTGACTATTTTAAAAATATTAAATTAGACTTATAATTAGAATTAGAATTAATATATTAAAATAAAAATAAAATTTAAAAAAAAATTGAAACAAAATATAACTGGCTATTATTTTTTAGTTATTTACATTTATCTATACTAATATTATAAAGCGACAGAGTTTGTTTGTTTGAACGCGCTAATCTCCGAAACTACTGGTTCGAATTGAATAATTCTTTTTGTGTTGGATAGTCCAGTTATCGAGGAAGGCTATAGGCTATATAACATCACGCTACGACTAATAGGAGCAAAGATATAGTGGTAAATGTGTAAAAAACGGGAGAAATATTATAAAGCACAATCGAGTAGTCATTCGATACGTGATAGACGTGTTTTGTTTGTTTCCTTAAAATAATTTAATTGAACTAATATTATTAAATATACATATATATAAATTAATTAAAAAGTAAATTTAAATTTAAAGTAAAATTGCATTATCTAAAATATTATTATTTTAATATTCAAATTTTCTGAATTTAAAAAATGAATTTGAATTCTGAGGGGAAAGTGGGAGTTGACCCCAATATAAATTTATACAATGAAGATAATTTAACTTTATCTTCTTATAAAATTATGATTCAGAAAGAAGATATTCTAAATGAAAAATATGGGATCAGTACATTAAAAACAGCAAAAATGCTATATAATTCAGAATATGGAAAAGATATTACAGAAATAAAGAAAATAGGGAAAAATAGAATAATGGCGGTATGTAAAAATCCTAAATCAGCTAATATGTTAGTGAAATTAAATAACAAGAAAACATGAGGAGTTGATATGTTTATACCAATGTTTTGGATTACAAGAATTGGAATTATCAAAAATGTAGATATTGAATTTTCGGAGGAAGAATTAAAAGAAAACATTTATAGTGACCCGTATAAAATCCACTCCATAAGGAGATTAAAAAGGAGAGTGAAAGTTGAAGATGAAATTAAATATGAGGACTCTAGAAATATTATCATTTTCTTTGAAGGCCAAAATTTACCTCAATATATTTATATTTGGAATGCTAAATTACCCTGTGAACCATTTATTAAAAATACGAGACAATGTTATAAATGTTTAAGATATAACCATACGGCCAATCAATGTAAAGGAAAGAGTAGATGTAGCAAATGTGGTTCAAATGAACATACGCTAAATTTATGTAAAAATGAAATTATAAAATGTGTAAATTGTGATGAAGAACATGATGTGACTGATAAAAATTGCAAAGAAAGAAAAAGGCAACAAGAAATAAAAATTTTAATGGGAAACAGAAATCTTAGTTATCAAGAAGCCGCTATTGAAATACCTCAAATTTGGAAAGACAAAAATTCGTATGCTGTAACTACAAAAAATAGATTTGATATATTATCTAATTATGAAAAGGACTTTCCTCAAAATTTAACAAGTCGTGAAAATAGTATACCATCATATAAGCCAGCACCCATTAGAAAAAGAACATATTTAGATAGAAACTGTAAAAAGGAAAATATTAAAAAACAAAATAATATAAATGATAATAAAATTGAAACTAAACAGAATGAGAAAGAACAAAGTTTCATTAATTATATTACAAATTCTACACCTAAAACTTATAATACAAGGAACAATTACAGAAAAAATGAACAAGATAATGACGAGGAACAAACAGAAAATAATTCTCAGAGGTCCATAAAAGTACCAAAAATTCAATCCAACTCTAAATTATTAGTATCACAAAATTTTAGTGAAAATAAAAATGAAGAAAGAAATAAATTCATGACGGATTCAAATAAATTTTCTATATTTGAAAATATAGAAAGAGGAAGAAAAAAATAGCGAAATTATAAAAATAATATAATATAAGAGCATACATATTAGAGTAACATATAAAATTATAATTATTAAATAGCGTCTATTCGTAAATAAGGTTTCTAGAAATTGATATTATACAGTGGAACGGACGGAAATTAATTAGTGAAATATTAAAATATTTATAAATTTGTAAAATTAAATTATAAATTATAAAAGATGTATTTAAAAAAGATTGTTGGTGGCTATGACGAAAGAAAGTCAAGGCAAATAAGTGAATAAATATAAAAAAAAAATATTATAAAGCGACAGAGTTTGTTTGTTTGAACGCGCTAATCTCCGAAACTACTGGTTCGAATTGAATAATTCTTTTTGTGTTGGATAGTCCAGTTATCGAGGAAGGCTATAGGCTATATAACATCACGCTACGACCAATAGGAGCAAAGATATAGTGGTAAATGTGTAAAAAACGGGAGAAATTATTTCATCTTTGAAGCCTTCCGTTGCGTGCGCCGTGAAAACGGTTCAAGATACACAAAAAATATGTATTAAAGAATAATAGCTCTTTTAATGATCTAAAAAACAGTCCGCGATAGTATATGTCTATCTTTTAAGATTAACTCACAAAAACCGTTTTTATGGTATTTCAACAAAAAACTTTAAAGATTACAATGATAAATAACTCCCAAACAAAACCAACTCGCTCTCTGCGCTGGCCGGCGCGGCGGGAGAAAGGCGGTGCTTGCGGGCAAGCCGGGAGGGGGGTGTAGCTCAACGAGATACCATGCCGCGCGGGTCACTCGCGCGGTCGGCTCCCTACTGAACGGTTGAATGCAGCGCTAATTTGTTTATGCGATATAATTGTCATCGTAATATTACTTTTTAAACACAGTTTCATTTTGTAGTTGTTTTCTATATAGTAGGTACTTTATTTGTTTTAGGATAGTATTTAGTTACACAATAATAACACTTTTTTGTTTTTATGTAGATTATCTTAATATATATAAATTACGTGTCACTGTGTTGTCCGCTATGGACTCCTAAACTACTTAACCGATTTTAATGAAATTTGTACACCGTGTGCAGTTTGACCCAACTTGAAAGATAGGATAGCTTACATCTCAATTTATTTATCTTATTGCTAATTATTTGTCTATTAATTATCTGTATATGACATATGACATCGGGCGACGATGATGGCGACATCTGTTGACTAGATTGAGTAAATATTCTGTTGAGTAAATCGAAATCTGTTGACTAGATTGAGTAAATATTCAATAGATGGCGCTATGTAATGTAATATGACAAAAACGTTAGTCACAGCAACGCGTGGCCGGGACAGCTAGTTTATCATAATTAAAATTATAATTTAACATTTTTAAAATATACTTTGACATGTAATTTATAGATATATGTTAGTATTATTTAAATATTTTAATAATTCACTAATTATTTATTTAGATAATACTATTTGCTGATAATATTGACAATTATAATTGGCAATTATATTACGTATGTTCAGATAAATTTAAAAATAAATTGGCAAATATAAAAAAACCAATATTTAAATAATAATAATGTTTCGTATTATGAAACTAACTCAGTCTCTTATATCATTAAATTCTTTTCTTTTGCAGTCTAAAAATGTCATTTTAAAAATACGCAGTAAAACTTTAGTTTCACATTACATACGGCAGGCTACTTCGTTATCTAATTTAATTTCCGTTACATTTTTCTAAACTCCTCGTACGTGTAAAAACACAGTTTCTTTCGTTGTATGATTATCTAACGTATAGTGAAATCTAATTAATAAAACCTGACATGTCAATATGTCACTCTGGTTATTCTGGTGTCAACGCTGGTGCTACAACACTACAACAAATTGCGGTGTGGGCTGTCCACTTATCGTAGCACTTTATTCGACCACATGATTGTGTTTGCGTACAAATAAAATGTAAAACGATCTAGCGTAGCACTATTGCTTGCACGCTGCTGTCAACTTGGTCTGTGAGCGCGACACTCAATCTAAAGCTAAGAGCAAAGCAAATAACTCTCCGGTAAAATATATATCAATAGACAATCGACAATCGATACGTGTGACGTACGTGGTTTTATTTTGCACTTAACTTTGTAACTGGAGATAATGTTTTAATTAGGAAATTTACGTAGAGAGAATGTTTGCTTAATTCTCTTTGGTATACAAACTATGTTATATATTTCTTTAGTTAGTACAAAGCTCGTCTGTCGGTAAAACAGTGACCATATACTCATGGACTCCATAATTAACGTTGTGAGGAATAACGGCCAATACAGTTGATATTTGGAACTGACAGAACTCACTGTGCATATTGTAAGGTTTTAATAAAATTAGATAAAAAGGAATTGACAATTTAAATTGCTACTATTTTAATTGTTAATATCTCATTAAATAAGCAGGTTATTAATAAGTAATTAGACCTTTAAGGTTCTGGTAGCCAACTTTATCAATATATTCCACTGTTTTATAGAAATTAAGACATGGTTCATAACCCCATTGTAAAATTTTCTAAGCAAGATGTTTAACATTATTTTGTTGAAAATTCAGTTTCAAATTCAATTACAAACTTTACTTGGTTTTCATACGTAAACAAATAAATAAACTGAATTAATATTTATATGAAAATTCAAACTCAACAATGCTTTAATATTTTCTTATATTGGATATTCCGTTGTTTTACCGGCTGCGAAATAGTAATAAGAAGATGGCGTGGTCTTGCCTCGTAAGACGATGTTACTGTCTTCATCTCCACTCTGTTTAATTCTATTGACAAAGCTATCAGACGAAGTCATGGTCGTCACAGAGGGTAAATATTGTTTTTGGAACGTAACCCCCTACATCCTACACCCTAAAGAACAACTTTAAGGAATATCCGATAATATGTTCACTCGGTTAGAATTGAAGTGTACGTAGTGGTGGTAATGAGAGGAAATAGAAATGTAAAGTAGATAAAGCCATCGAAATGAAACATCGATGTTTCTCGTTAATCGAGCAGTAGAAAACTGCAACGATGAACCGATCATCGTCTTATTTAAACCAAAGGATACTCAATCCGTAAATTACTAGCATACTTTCTCTTTATGAACAATATTTTTATATCATTTGAATAAACATAAAATACAGGAATATGTATCGGCTAATTGGGCGACGCTCTGAACTAAACATGGAAAACAAGCTGCTCATTTATAAACAAGTGCTAAAGCCAGTGTGGACTCTGGGTTTCCAAACGTTCCAAAATAAAGTTCTGCGAGAAATAGTTAATGCACCGTAGTATATCTGCAATGATGACGTACATAGAGACCAGAAGATAAACACAGTCGGACAAGAAATCAAATCTATAGCAGCAAAGCACGAGTTAAGACTTCGTAACCACGAAAACATCGCCGTGACGCAAATGTTGCTTGATAGTAAGGATATTCGAAGACTTCGCAGGACTAAACCCTCGGACCTAGTAACGTAATCATGTAGAATTGTTCATTGGTGCAATGTCTACCACACCGTGTAATTATAGAAATGTATAGATAAGTGTATCTATACTTAGTTGTAGTATTATAATAATCGATTCAAGAAAACGATCCTCGAAATATCGATGTTTTTTTAACGTTTCCATAAAAGAAACACACGACGATCAAGATGTAAAAAATATATCAGTGCAAATAACACTTAAGTCTGTAAGTATGAACATCTTAATATAAAGTTATTGTAAATATGAAAATATTTGAATTTGTGATTTAGTCTTCAATAAGGAATCTAGGTTAAAAGCAGTTAAACATTGTATTTAATATGTTTATCATAGAACTTATAAAAGAGAAGTGAAAAATAATAGATACTCAGCCTGCGTTCTTACTTTCACCACAATTTTGTTTATATATTCGAGAGGAATTCTTACTCCCTCGGACTGTAGGACTACGAAGTATATATAAAACAAATTCAGAATGGAAAATGAAGAGAAAGGCAGTAGATATGAGTAAAAAATAGTGCAAGGAGAATGTGCAAGAGAGAAACAATAAAAGAGACATGCGAAGTGTAAAAGAAATAGTGAAAAGAAGATAGAGTTGCTGATAAGAGGAGGAAAGAAGAGGAGGGAAGAGGTGGATGGTGGAAGTACAGAGAAGAAGGAAGGCAGTAGAGAAAAAGGTAGAGTAGTAGTAGGGGGAAGCAGATAATAAAGAATTAAAGAGGAATTAGAATACATGATCACATGATTAAAAACTATGATTATACAGAAATACAGGAATAGGTTTAAGTGAATTTAATTGAACATGGAAATTTAATTATAAAAAGTAGTATAAGTAGAGTGTAAAGTCTAACGGCATATACATTTAATGGATTCAAAATAGAAACGACATCATTTCAGATATCAGAACAAAATAAGAAACAATTCTTAAGATATTTTAAAGAAACAAATTCAAGAGAGGAAACGACATTGAGTCTTGTTAACTTTATTTAGTTCTTACTGTCAAACTATACTCTTAGCTACGATAATCACTAGTGAACTACCTTAAAAACACAACACCCTGTACTTTAAAACATTTGTCACGAAAACCAGAAAATGACAAACAACCTGTGATTTTACACAGGCGGCAATGTAAACAAACATCATTCTCCTACAAAGGTATCATTAACAAAATGTTAATTCCTAAAATAAGTTATTTGAGAATCAGTTACTCTCTTTAACATTCATGAGTACTTTGTATAAGATTTGCTTTGCGTTAAATGTATTTCCTGTTTTCTCATCAGGGAATTACCGGAGGAACCACAAGGAAGCGCTGAAAAGTAAGTACTGTACAGGCACTCGCTAATAGCTAACGGGAAGAGAACCCACTCAAAGTTGTAAAGGATTCTCTATATAATCATCTAAGTAAAACAAATTCCATTACAACAAAACCTTTGGAACCCTTGAAATGTATATACGAGTATAGTAAAGCTATTGTTACATCTTTGAGAATAGTAGGGTGGGTTGGGGAGGAATGGGATGGGGTCTGCGGTGTGCCTCCCATTAAGTCGCTATATGTATATAATGGAAAGTTCTCAATCAAAGTGCAGAGAGTTTATCGGCATCAAACCGTGTGTTATATAATAGAAAAGTGTCCTGTATTCAAATTTTAGTTTCAGGTCTCAGGGCGCGTTCATTTCAATCCAGGTTTGTCCCCTTTACACAATAAAAAAAATTTGTCCTTGCCTAAAATTCTGGTCTCTGCCTAATGCCGGATTTACTAGACTAAATTAATTATGTTAAAGTTACTTATATATCATGCTAATTAAATATATTTAGAGATATGCCAGAAGTAGAAATTTGATATTCAGATTTAAGGGTCAGATAGAAACCTTCTTTATGTTATTTTACAGTCGCTTAAGGACATTCCCAAGAAAATCTCTTTTCTTACGATTGTCTTGTAAACTGAAATATATACCCGAGTCGAAATTTTGATCCTATTGACAACCTAAAAAAACCGTTTCTGGGATATTTTACATAGGATTTTTGCTCCTGCTATCGGACAAATTACGATGTTTAGGGTCAAATGAGGGTGTCATACATCTGACAAACAACTCAAGTTCAATTATCGTGAATAAGCAAACATTTCAGAACCAGCCTTTACACCACCATGGTATTGAACTTCTTACAATTCCCAAACTCCTTGAGCAACTGGTAGCATCATCCTATACAAATTTATCCAAAGTGCGGTTCGCTTAATTTGTATTAAGTTCGAAAGGGCTGAAGAAATACTCGTATCCACATCCTGTTCTTAGGGTACCTATAGATTATATGGTTTTAGCCAGACACATAATGGAGCCCGTTTAAATATTAAATAGGATGCCCGTACATTGTAATAAATTGTGAGTGGAATCTTTTCCATTTTTAAGAGAAAATGGAAGTGATTATTTATAAACCGTTGCGTTGTTGTTTTAGTCCGTGAAACAAACATTTTAATAATGTATTAGCTGTTAGGTTATTTCTAGTGTTTAAATTTAACATGCAATTTTACAAGAAGAACTTTAACAAAGTGATAATCTACTTCTAGAGGTCTTAACTCATCTGCTACCGCTTAGACACCGAGCTCTTAGCGTTCGAGTTAAAGTCCTAGTCGTAGGAAAAAGTTAAGTAATGCTAATAATTAGTACAAAATTTGATAATCCATTTGTTTTTGGAGACTGTATTCAATACAAGTAACAAGACGAAAGGAACACTTTAACAGCAGGAGGGGGGATGGTTTAAGCACCTCTGCGTAGAGCGTAACACGTTGAGATGAACGGCATATGATCAAATAATCGTGTATTGCGGAATAGGAATGCAAGTATATAGATATATGCATTCAGATAGTGTGTAAAATGTGTACTACACCTCTAGCAAATACAGTTTTGTTTTTGTGTCGCTTATATCCATCTTCTTGAAGTCTAAAACTCACTGGAGTTTATGTTATGAAAGTAGAAGTAAAGTAGTTATCTTGAAATTTAGGGTCGAGTAAGTGGAAAAGGTCTGGAGTCCTAGGAAGAAAAGAAAATTATTGAAAAGAAAAAAAAGCCATCTTAGAAAGTTACATAATAGGTATGTTTTATTAAATATAATTTTATTTAGCGCCGTCTTATTTCCGATGCTGAGTCCTATCACCGATAACCTCATATAATCCTCCTCAAAAATAACAAACCATATATTAAAAGTAGCTATAACAAAAGCATTTAATAAAAAGTATTGTTCAATATATTCTTTTAAATGATTATTTGTTTTTAATGGTGTATAAAGAGCTTTTATGATTTTACAGTGTCTGAAATTCTTTGGAGACCTTTAGACGGTAATTATGTTATTATAAAAGTTGCCAAAGTTATAAATCTAAAGTATTCTCGGTCACACTAGTTATATTCTATACTATTCAGTAAAAATATGTTAGAATAAATATTTTTGTAATTATATTTATCAATCTATTTGATTTTAATTTTATTATTTTTTTTAGATTTTATAAAATTGTAAGATATTTTAATTAGAGGTATATTTTAACTTTTATTCATTTACTGATTCATATCTGATTGTTTAAAACGGCCTTAAAGTTTAAATGATTACGAAGTATCTTAATATTCACTAAATAAAACAATTTAAATTAAAAATTACTAGGTTTCGTTTAGCGGGTAAGAATCTTTATAAAGAAGAAGAAGAAGAAGTTATTAGAACTTGTTGTAATTTTATAACCTCACTTTTTATGATTCTAATAGCAACATAAACGGTATTATTTCAATTTGGCTTAAAATGGAGTGTATTTTTGATCCTAAAAGTAAAAAAGATTATTTTATCACCTTGAAAAAGTTTTTCTTTATTATATTAGTAGTTCAAAAAGACCGTTTTAAGATTCTAATAGTGATATACACGGTACCTCCTTAGCATATATAATAATTTTTACTTAAAGGGTAGTATTTTTGTGATAAATAAACTTAGGTTTCAATGGTTTATACTGATTTGAATAACCACAGTTCCAACACCCTTATTGAATCGGAAGAAACAAGCTCAAGCCTGCAGCACACAGTTGCAACAAATCTCTAGCCTCCCTCCACACAGCGTCGCCTATTTGGGTTTCTTGGAGCTTACTTCAGACACTAAAGCTTACTTCTGATGTCTATAGAGACTATAGTTATAGCACATGAATATGTCTTACTTAATGGGCTGGTCCACTGGATAAGATATTACGCTTATATGCACTAACTCACCAACAGATTCTGCTGTGAGAGTTTTCTGGTAACTTTTATAATTGAGCATTAACAGGAAAAAGTTTTTCACTTCGGTTTTTAGTATAAGACTTAAAAACAAAAATTCTTTAATAACAAAAATAAATTAATCTGAGCTTTATTTCCTAATTATTTTATCAATAAACTTACTAGCTTAACTAAACTAAACTTATATGGATTAATTATACTCGTACATGGGCCAGATAAATGAACCTTCGCACAAAATGTAACAGATTACAAATCAACTAATTATCTCAGGTATTTAACAATTGCCCATGATTTTTCATTACTAACCTCAGAGTTTGTACTTTAAATCAAAATAAAAGTATCAACACTTTTCAAGTAAATATTGCATTAATCTGTTGATATAAGGCGATGCCTTTTGTTGTAAGACCCTTAAAATGACAGCTTGTATCTACTTATTATATTATATAATATATAGTAGGTAGTACCTATTTTTAGTAGGTGTATATTTATTTTTCTATTTAGTTATGTATAGGTACTTATCTGAATTAGATACCTAACACACAATTAACACTTTGTAGCTGCCACGTGGCAAGATAAAAAACAAATTTTCAAAAAGTAGTTTTAAGAAAAAAGTATCTTAAAGTTTTTAGGTACGCGACAAAAGTTGGGAATTAATGCTATTACGTTGTTTACTGCTTATTGTAGAATCATATAGTCGATCAATAGATTGGATGTTTAGGACATCAACATCACCACCAATACATTACAATCAATACGTTACTTCAAGATTCCTCCCAAGAAAAACTTTGAACAACTTATACTGATACTTTCATAGGTGTCTATTTTTGCCAAACAGCCGTTAGAAATATATTGAAATCTTTTGAAAAGTTAGTTTGTATCAGAAAAAGTTTTGATTCAATTCTCAAGTTAAAAGGTCAGAGTAAAGGAATCATATATCTAAAAAGGTATATTGAAACTTCAAATAAACTCCGACAGAGGGATAGGATTAGTTTTAGGGGTGGGTTTGTTGGTTGTTGGAGGTGCAATGGATTTAAAGATATCTACGGAAGACTTCCTAGTTCCCGGGGAAGCCGTGTGCACCAGACACCAGGACCAGGCGCTTCACTATCATCCACGGCTATGTGATATTAAACTTATAAATAACATTATTTGAAAGTTTTTAGCTTCGATTTTATGGCGATAGCTATTTTTCGATGACAGGTTGATACGTCTATTTTTATTGTTATTGGAAAATAGAAATTAAATAATATTTTAAAAGTTTATAGAGAAAGATGTTACACCAGTGCACGGTAAAAAGATTCCTTTTAAATGCAATGTTCGTTTTGACACATATTAAACTTTAATTATATTTATGGTATGTTTTTTATTTCACCTTATGTGTAAAAATACGCTAATAGAATATTGAAATACTAGCTATCTATATATCTATAGAGCCGTTTTATTATCTCACAAATTTGTTAAACTCATGTTTTCCGCTTGTAAGTCCAACACGTATGTAAATAAAATAAATATGCAAATTTATGAACGGCGCACTTCAAGTGATTAAAGCAATTCATAACGATATAATTATGCAACAACCAATTGTGCTTAGTAATTTCATATTAATATCATGTTATAAGTTAACACTGGCGTATGCAGGGTCACTGAGTGGGTTGTCACTGTCACACGGTAGATTGTGTGCCTTATGGTCTGTGACCTTTACCACACGCGCAAACACAGGGCTAAGGGTCAAAGGTAGACGTAATGGTAACTAACCCGATTTTGTGGTGTCAAATGGACAGAGTTTTTGGTGGATGATGTGTGGTACAGGGTTTGACATGCGTAGATGGAGATTCACATCCAATTCAGGTAATAAATCAAATTAATTGAATACATCGACGTTTTTATTGAGTTATTATGTTACTCTATTGACTGAGAGTGTTGATATAGGTCAATATTAATAATGATAATATCAAAGTTAATATTTGGTTTACCAAAGGATATGAGAAATTCGAGATTGTTACAGCGCATTTAAGAGTTGATATAATAAATATGTAAATTATATAATATGTATTTCTATTAACGTAACTGTGCCGTCAAAATCGTTGAAGACATTAGGGGTGGTTTCAACTGCGCTGTGACCTAGTCACGTGACATAAAGCAACCATCAAAATCACATTAAAAACACACATTATTTAATGACTCTGTGTTAGAGAATTTCCATATAGATGTTCTTGACAATAAAAAAGTAATAAAAAGACTTAATACTGTTAGTAAATTAGAAAAAAAACTTTTCCTCGACTGGTATATGATTGACGGAGCTAACAGTGGCGAATTGAACTGCAGGCGAGCGCCTGAGGTCTTACAATAAATGTGCCTTAAGATCCGTACATATACCCAGCTAGAAAATTGTCTTGGAGTGCAAGTTTGAAACGTATATTTATTTTTAAAATTTCTTCTTCACCTACGGCGTCAACCAACCTAAATCTGAATGAACTGGAATCAGAAATTTGAATACTAATATATTGCCTTCCTTTTTTAAGAGTCGTATTTTTAATTGTTGATTGAAATTGATGTTAATAAATGTATATTGTCGTTTTTATTTTATTAAATGTTTAAATGTTGACGGAGATTTAGCAATTTGAATTTTAGTTTTAGCGCTACAAATGTCGGTTATATTTATGACGTAACATGTCGCACTATGGAGGGATTGGTCAGTTATTTGTTATACATATTAGAGTTCTGTGGTAAGTATGCTATCTCTTTTACGCTATGTTGTATAAAAGAGATGGTAACTTAGCGGACGTGACGTTAGAATGTTCTATAACTTTGAATCACTTTAATGCGAGTAATAATTAAATGGGAAAATGGGAAATTAAAAGTTAAAAAAGACTAACTTAATTATTAGTATCTCTTAAAATATAGCGAGTTATTAAAAAAGAATTAGATATTTTAGGTGCTTATGTACTTCGGTAAATAAGAAATTATAAATATCAGGTAAAAAGTATTACGTTAAAAAATGCATCAGTTTAAGTTTTGTATAAGGAGCTAATGCACATATCTGTACTTTCTTCGCTATACCATACACTTCTATGTATATCTTCAAGCAATAACACCTTTTCTAGTTTAACTACTTTTACATTTCAGAAAATACATTTTCCGTTAAAGAGACCAGAAGATGTGTTTTCGTATATGTTTCTGTACTTTGAATGTTTTAAGCACACTGTCTAAGGCCTGTCTCAGTATGGGACCGTATTTAAGCGACGGCGTATTCGGACGTAAATCGGCGGAATGAATGAGCTACAAAGCAAACCGCCTATGTGTGTCACAGATGTCTGAAGTCGTGTATTAGGGGGTGTATTGGAGTTCTTTAGCACTTATATAATTTATCATGAGAGCACACTTTAACTTTAATTTTTATCGATACACTACTGGTATTAAAGGGACTTTAGCATTTATTATATACCTGAGTTCTGGTGGGCGTGAATTTAAATTTAGTTCTATCCTATTGGTATGGGCATCCGTGCCCATGATTCACTGAAATACAAACATAAACTGCATGCAGAACATACCCATGTCGCCGATAGATTTCATTTGACCGCGTATTGCAGCGTAATAACAAGCGATGTTTCCCCTCCAGTCTGACGCGGCTGTTTGCATTTACAAAGGTTCGGATGGATATCGTTGTAGTAGTGGTAACGCTTGGATAAAATTCGCCTTTATTCGGTTCTAATGTGCGAGGTAGTGCCGCCCGTATTCGGACTGCTTTGTAGCGTGCAGTCTGAGAGCTCCAGAGCGATCTCATTACATTTACATGGTTCGGATAGGTAAAGCGTAGTAGCCCGAATACGTCCGGCAGAAATTCGCTTAACTACGGTGCCATACTGAGACAGGCCTAAGTCTAAGCAGCGACCCCGGCTCCAGCGATCTGAGACGTGGCCGTTTAGCCGGAACGTGCTTTAATATTTAATGCAGCTAGCATGGAGCCATGTGGTTCATGTTGTGTGTTTTTCACAAGTTTTCATAGTTTTCCTTGTCTGCTTCGTCTTTGTATGAGTTTTCCCATTTTCATTCCTTTGCATACAAGTACAATCTGCATATTTCTTCTAGATATGTTTTGTAGGCTAGTAGTGTTAGGGCCGGTTTTATGGTCATTTATTTACTTCGGGATTACGAAACCCCGAGTTAGCTTAGTTCGGTACTTATTTTTGTATCGGGTTTTATGGTCCAAATTTAATCCCGAGTTAGTTAGTAGAGACGTAAACCATATTTTAAGAAATTCGAATATTTGTTTACAGTTGTAAATCCATGGGAATGCAAGATTCAGTTTAATTATTGTTTTAAAAATGACGGATTTCTCAACTTAGTACTATATTTGTATAATAGATGATCTTCCTCATCATCTGTTATTGATAATTGATTAAGGTCACTCACAAAATTCATAATAAACAATAATTTAATATTATAACCTAAAATATTATAATAATGATAGCTAAACTGGCTGAGATAGCATGATATTTTATCTCTGTTGCACACTTACTCCGGGTTAAATATTATTACCTTGATTTATGGCAGGATATCTTACTCCGTGATTTTAGTTCCGAGTTAGCGTTAACCCTTGATGATAAAACTCATTTTTCGTTTAATTCGAGAGTTAGCTATTTAGTTCGGTAGTAAGACGAACCATAAAACCGGGCCTTAGACGCGTATAATCAATGAAATAAGTTAATAAATTATTACGTGAACCTTGAAGCTTGGGATACTTTAGAAACTTGTTGTTTTTAAGGAAGGATTTTATACCAGAAAGACGTGTTTCTCAATTTAGCAATAAGCAACGTGATTTTGTTGCAGTTAGATAGCTGTGACAAATTAATTGAGGTTAGTTTTTGCTTCATTTAAAAATAGTGAGTTTTTGCAACAAATTCCATTTATCGAGAAAACATTAAGGGGTGTTCACACCTAATGAGATTTGCGATGAAGTAATTAAATTTCTCACTCACTTTTTTAGTTTTAATTAAGGTTTTAACCTTAAATGTAATTTTGAACTTGTGAAATAATGCGTCATGCGTCAGTAATGTACATTATTTTGCAATAATTAATATCTGTATTTAATATTAACTATTGTATTTAATATAATTAATTTTATTTCTGTATATTTCACAAACTGAAACTTACATTTTATTGAAATGACTATATTACAAATTGAAATAGTTTTACATTTGAACTAAAGTCTGACCTTTTTCCAATAATTCATTCGTAACAATGGTGAGGTTGTAATCTCCTTTTTAAAATGAAATCGTTGAATATTCAATTGGGATGTTACATCTATTAGATCGATGTTATTAAATAACTCTTTTTGTGCCAATGGTTATTAATTGCTGCTCCACATTCTCATTGTAATTCTGTCGGTGATATCTGATTGAAACGGTTATATACCACAGGGCGAATGTGAATTTAGAGGCTCTTCAATTGTTACACTATAAAGTGAGATCCCAGAGCCAGCAGACATCACTTATTTTCTGATGAACAAAATGTGTAAGATTGAGTAGTGTTAGTATGTACAATGATTGTATGCCTACCTACTAACTTGACCAGGCGGCCATTTTCCAGGTATCAGGTAATCAGGTTTATGTCTCACTCACCCTCATGCGCACGGATAATGCCCTCTTGCTCGTACTCATAGCGGAATTAAAATTGGGTTTAGGGGATGTATGGCCCTGGATCAATCTGTCCTCTTGTAAAACGTTTTAAAACAGTTGTAATACCTTGTATTACCTTGCAGACGCTTTAAAGCTGACAAAAAAAAAAAAAAACTTACTTATAGTCTGATGATCCATTTTTATTTATGTTAGCGAGACAACTGTTTTGAAACGTTTGAGAAGAAGATAGACCGATCCAAGTAGCCAAACATCCCCTAGACCCAATTTCAATTCCGCTATGAGTAGGAGCGAGAGGGCATTATCCGTGCGCATGATAGTATTTCTACATTATTTATTGTAAATGTTTAAAAATGTTTTAAGTGTTAATAGCTATTGAAAGTTGATGCACTTAAATAAATATTTTAAGAAAATATGTATATGTTCACAATAGTAGGAGGTGATAAAAGTAGTATCACAAATAGGCCGACGCTAAATCAAATAAATAAATATTAGTTGGAGGATTCTGATATTATGAATAATAGAAAATTGGTGTTCAGAAAAATATATTCATGGAATTCCTAAGAAATATTCAAATATTTTCATCGAGTGTATTATAATTATACTCATACAATACATTATTCTCATTTTCATAGTAAAATTCAAGAGCTTTTAAATCTTTCCGCTTCAAAGAAGTTTTGTTATTTATTGCTCAATACTTCTACAGTTAATATTACTAAAAATTTTATATTTTTTCATAGCTAAGAACTTTTTTTTTTATTTTAAAAGCTATAAATACTGTCTGTGTTCTATTTATGAGGGCGCATCTGCTGCAATTATTATTATTCAGCCCGTCGAATAATTCTAAAACTTTCTGTTATTTATTGTCACTGAATATTCTTTTGCTCTTTCTTTCTACGTAGACTCAATACAGTTACAGATTATTTATCAATATCTATTTAAATGGTTGAACTTGAAGAAAGAGAAAATACACTCAAACAAATACGTCACTTTTGGGCTTTTATTTATCGTACTGTAAAATATATTTCTTGAAGAGAATTTTTTATTTTTATTTCTTCAGAATTTACTAAATTTATTTATTGTTTCTTTTGTGATATATAATAACATATATTGGTTGATGTTTGATTGCTTTTAAATTTATACATTCTATTGATATCTTTATTTCTTTACGTAAAAAACATGTATTTTATTTACTACTGAAAAACTTTTTATTTTGACTCGAAACTTAAATTCATACTCATACTTTTTATTCGAATATATTTCATCTAATTTTTTATAATGTCATTAAGGGGAGAAGTCGAGTTTCAATTGTTTTTTTTTATTCATATAAATGTACGTAGAATATATTAAGTTTATTGTGTGAAAATTTTAAATCGATTGGAGTTAAATTGTCGGAGATATAGAGCTTTAAGTCTTCAACTCTTTGGTCTGGTTTCGTCTTTCTTTGAAACACTTAAACACTTTTTTCTCACACGTAGCTTTTTTAGAGTGGGTGCACTTTAGGTCAAAATCTACTGAACCGATCCTTTTGAAATTTTGCACACTCTTTCTTTTTATAAATGCCGAGGTAACGCTTATGAGTTTTTAATTTTAACATATTTTAAAATAACAAAGTTTCTGATTTTTTTCATGAAAATTGAAAAATCAATAAAGAAAAAAACACTTGACAGGGTTACCTGTAGAAACTTATCAACTAATGAAATCATTTTGGTTTTTTGATTTCAAATAATCCAGTGATGAGTTATGAGTGTCAACGCAAATAAACTTTTTTTATGTGACGCATCGTAGATTCGCTGTCAATGCCTTATTTCTTGATATTTATTTATGAAAATTTCACAAAATATTCTTTAAATGTTGTTTTATCATGTAGTAATTATAGAAATAATTTTATATTAACTTTGTCGTCAAAAAACATTATCGAAAATATATTTTGTTTTGTATCGATTTGACCATAATTTTGCAATATATTTAAAAGTGGTTCAGAGACCTAAATTATCCTAACCTCTTTGACTGTCCTAAATATGTTATATAATATATTATTATCATTATATATATTTATCTTTAACGTTAAGATAATTTTATTATATGGCCTCGTATACACATACAAAGATAGTTTTCACATAGCATTCTGTTTCTCATTTTCCCGTCTGACACCAACACCAACACGAACACCAACCCGAATACAGTAACACGAAGCGACTCTTGTGGGCCATTTAAGAGCTCCGGGGTGATGCTATCTAGGCTCGTCTGGTGGCACTTGGAATTGCAAGTAACTGCAGAGCCATTGAATTAAACAAATATTTTATTGTACTTTGTGCAGAAACTCTGAATTCCGTATTTGTACAGAATTAAATTCATTATTTAACTTAGAATAACAATTATTTGTAATAACCTTAAACAAAGTTCTGTTTCAAAACTTGAAGATGTTGCACCAAATACCGTTTCTAAAGTCACTTGTAATTAGCTTGTGATAAGCTAGCGATTATAAATCTTGTTCTGTAAGACAATTTCTATGTGAAAAGTAGAAAATCTAATCTATATAAATTATATTACAACAAGCTAACATTTGTGAAACTAGCAAGTTAGCATATACATGACATTTTTCTACCTGGGTAGGCTCCACTGATTTTTAAATAATAGCCCGCCATATTATTCTATTATTTAAAGTATAATTTACTAGAGAGATTTTTTTTTTTATTTATTTATTTATTTGCCTTGACTTTCAGCAAACGTAAATTAGTTTGCATTTTCAGACTAATCTAATATTGATTCTTATTTAAAATAAAATAATAAGTATTTTTTAATTATTAATTCAAGTTTATTCCTTCAAGTGACGTCATTATGCGGCTATTTAAAAAATAATTTACCACTGCGATTATTTTTGCAGTAAAAAACTTCTAAATGTTCTTTTAATTAAAAGATTTGTTTCCTTAATGTCTATCTCATGCTACAAAGTAAACTTAATGTAGTCTGGAAAAAACAGTTTTATTTCGTCTCGGTACTTGGAAAATATATTGCTGAAGAGAAATAAAGTAGGTGGAAAAAAACATACATTTTACTCATAGATATTGTCATAGCTTAGTAAGATTTATTCGCGGCGGATCCATAACACATGGCTCGACGATCGTAATGCTTTCAAATGACATCTTATTCACGATACTAGCTCCGAACATATTCGTTGCAAATCGGAATACATGTATCAAATATATCTTAACTGAAGTTTCTGATAAACTAAGATTTATTTATATGTTAAAAGAAATTTTGGGAATATTTCATACAATTCTTTCTTTACAGGTTAATGTGCATTTTTATGGTGCACTCATGGGGATGATTATTTACAATTATTAAGACTGTTGAAGAAAAGAGATGGATATAGTTCTCAAAGAAATCAAAAATAAAAGTCAACAATATTTATTTGAATTGACAAGTTCAAACTCGTTTGCAAGTTAAAACTTGAACGTTAAATTTTGCAGGAACTAACTGTATGATTTTTAATAACTTGTAGATAATGAGGAAGAAGGGAGGGGGGAGAGAAATGGATATTTAGAACAGTTGTATATTGAAGACGCGATTGTTTTTTAAGGTAGTTTGGATTAGAAGGTTTGAAATATTTTAAATTATGTCTCACGGCACAAAAATTACATTTATTTTTAGGTTACACGCGATATCAATTGTATCCAGGCAAGCCATTCGTAGACAATAGTATAGTCGGATATTAAGTACAAAATTTCCATGGTACGCTATAGGAGTATTTTATTATTTTCGAAGCTGAAGTCATTTTTCTAATTTCATGTTGACTTTTTTCCGATGTTAAGTCCTATCACCGACAACCTCCTATTATGTTGGCAGTATTTATGATATCCTAGCCTCCTATATATGCACCACACCGTTGCCTAATAATCAATTTAATTTGAAAACAACCAAACCTAGAAAATATAACTCTGGTTCGCGATTGAACCTGAAGACACAGCAGTCTGTATCAATCGATAGTTTATTTACATATACGGACTAAATACAATCTTGCTTTTTATATATAAAAATTTGTAACTAAATTAAGGACTTTTATTAATGCCGGTTTTACACCAGAGAGACAGTTCAATAAACACGAACAAAAACAACAATTTTTACACCAAAGAGACTATTCTAAAAACATTTTTGTCTTTAATTTTAGTAAAAAACACATTCCCGTCTGGTCTGATTTTTAAATGGAAAATATCGTTCAAGCAAAGCAATGACTTGACAAGTGTTATCCGGACTCGATACTTTTATATAATAACAACTATTATCTGTATAAACGGAACAAGTGATTACGTATTCAAAACATGTTTGAACTCGTAGCATCAATAGGAAATAACAACAAAATATACCATGGAACTTGTTTAATTTCACCAATTAATTAAGTCAGCTTGAACTATCCCTCATTTAAAATCAAGTCCTCTACATTTTAGCAAACTAGAATTTAATCATTGAATACATTTGCATTCAGAGCTCGGAACAGGAAACATTTGTTTTGTCGTCATGCATACGTGTTTGAATGTTTGTGTGTGATCCTACACCGGATCCTGCAAAAACATAGTAGGTAATTTAAAAGTGCTCTATATAGAGATAACATCCGGACTAATTTATTGGAAGCATAAATCATTGTCTTTGCTACAGTGCTACAAACGCTTGGAGTATAAAGTTTATACATATGTTAACAAATGGACATTTAGTAAAAGTCATTTGATTTCACGTGGTGAGAATTATGTTTTCATTAAAATTGTCTGCAGGGTTTTATTTGCAACTAAATTTCACAGCGAGGTGCAAATAAATGAATTTTCTCTAACTCTTAAAGTTATTACATAAAAAATTAATTGTAAAATAATATTTTAGTCTCAAAGTTGCAAAAATATGTACGGAGAAACATTTGATTCACAATTTCTAACGATCTTATGTACGATGGTGCTTATACATTTTAAAATTACCTTTATGTATATATGCCATAAGACCTATTAACTTTTTTTGTCTATGGTCTAGGAATATTAGGCGATCATAAAATGAAATTCAAATTAGAGCCATGAAGAGCTTATCCTGACTTTTCAGAAGGGTGTATTGGAGTTGTTTCACATTAAGACACTTTATCATGATAATAAGTTTCTACTTTAATGTTGTACTGAAGGTAATGAAATTGCATATTATATATTTGTTCGTTTATCATTCTTATCTATCCACTGTGCAAAACGTACTGCATACGTTATGTACGAAAATGCTTGCATCCAAGCAAGTTCGGATATACACGGCTGTGAGTAGATCGAATCGACGGAACTTTGATATACATGCATGATATTATTATGAATACGTACGTATGAATACAATGGTGTATTGATAAACATTAAAGTGGAAACTTCCTCTGCTATTACACCCTCCTGAAAAAGTCGGTTTTGTCAAGTAGTCGATTCCAGTATGGGAGAAGTATTATTCTAAAATGCAATTTTTTACAATCGTACCGAAAGACAATTATTATTTATAAGTGCAATATTATATACATAAGAAAATTTACTACGATATCTACAGAAGTTTCACTTCAGAAAAGTTTAATTTCCCTTAAAATAAATTTTAAAATATTTTTAAAACTATAAAAAAAATAAAATTAATTTTAATTCCCTTTAAAAAATATTCTCAATTTATTTTTATTTAGCGGGATGACAATGTTTTTCAAAGTGGCTTTAGTAAATGCAATATTAATGTTTCCTCTTTCGAAAATCAGTCAGTAGTGGTTCAGCCACCTAAGAAGTAGGTGACAAGTGCTTGTGTCGAAATATTTCATAATTAGTGTTAACCCCTATAAATAATTAAAAGTGCATCTAAAGGTTGAAGGTAGTATTTTATATCTGTAAATAAAACCACATTAAATAATTTTAAAGGTAATTACTAATAAAAACATTTATAATTAACAAAAAGAAATTATTTAACAATTCTAACCTAACTTTTGTGCGTCTATTTTAATGTGATGTGAGTTTTTTTCTGATTTATTTAC
This sequence comes from Panorpa germanica, assembly GCA_963678705.1. Taxonomy (NCBI): domain Eukaryota; kingdom Metazoa; phylum Arthropoda; class Insecta; order Mecoptera; family Panorpidae; genus Panorpa; species Panorpa germanica. Next base: position 4,813,675 of record OY783220.1, on the reverse strand, counting down.
TGTGACTATATGCTACTCGTAATATGAGACTGATTTATTTAATTTAATAGTGTATGAATAATATAAAACTTTGTGTTGTGAAATTAGTTAAAAACTTTATTATTTCAATTAAAGTAATATCAAAATTATTGCGGTTTATGTTAAGTATGATATATGTTTTTGCAACGAGTAGTATATCTGTTGGAATGTAGGTCACGGCCTTGATCGTGTACCACGAACTCTCGCGAACTTAGTCGATCACCTAAAACTTTAAAGCGTAGCCTGTTTAAAATGCACATTTTAAGATATTTAATTTACAGTTTTTTAAATATAGTGTGTTTATTATTCTCGGTTTTTCATGACCACCTGCACGAACAATGGTAAGTGGATTTATATATTATTGTTGGTGGAGGGCGGAATTTATTTTGTTGATGTTTTGTTCTTTGTAAAATATTTTTTGTATGTGTATGTATTAGTGTGTATTAGAAGTGATGTTTAATATATAAATTAAATTTTTATTTTAATTCAAATTCATCAAAAATATAATTTACAAATAAAATGTATTAAGGATAAAAAGAAACCTTTCTTTACATATAAGTTTAAATCATTGTCGGTTCATCTATAAAGGTGTAACGTAACTATAAAAACAAAAGTATAATAAATGAAAATAAAGGTTTGTTTGCCTTAATTAAAATACTAAAGTAAAATTTCAAACGTTTGCTGTATGTATTCATAATGAAGAAAAAAGTTGTTAATTAAATATAGTTTTATATTTGTTGCAGTTCATTGTTGTACTCCTAGTAGTGTTTATTTGTTTAAATTTGTTCAGCGTTTTAAACGAGGTAAATTACATTTTACCACATGTTGTCTTTTAAAATATATCTAAAAATAGATAAAAATACTACAACGTTGCTTTTTATGCAACGCGTACAACATTGTATTTTATTTTAGATGCACTTATATGGAGTTTATAACGCTTGCAGTTCTGTTTTTTGCATAAAACATTTATCGGTTTTTAAAATATAAAAACGAATATGTTGATTGATATGTTGCAATTTGATATGAGTGTAATGATGCGTATGGTTTCTCAAAAATTGTCATATTTGCTACATGTACAGGAATTTTCCATAACGTTGGATCCCTTTAATAATTACAGTGAAAAATTGACTTTTTTAATTATTAATATCTTCTAAAATATAAGGAGTTATTAAAAAATAATTGGACATTTGAGGTTCTGGTAACCAACTTTATCAATATATACAGTTTTATAAAAATTAAGACATGGTTCACAAGCCCATTATGGAATTATGTGCTCTCTTGCATATGACGTTTTTTAGCTGCTTTCAACTATATAATTCTGATAGAGAAAGAATAGTGACCCATTCGCTTTACATATTGTGCCATTACATAAATAGAATAATTCAACGTATGAGTGTATAAAAACTTACTCTGGGATCAAATAGCAGGAATATAATTGCATACTCATTCGAGATTAAAGTGGGCAAACAATGGTCCAGTGACAGGATTAAATGCATTTTGTAATTTCCCCGTTATCCATTGTATTGAACACGAGTGCACGTTGACATGCATTGAATAATAAACATGTTATCAAAACAGAACAATTATTTAAATTACCTGTCCGTTATTATGCTAATTAAAATATGTGGTTTGTCGAGATCATGATATTTTTAATGATGCATGTTGATAGCATCATATCAATATATTAATTATTATATTGAAATGATAGGTATATACATTGTGGACGAGCGATATGTAATTTTAGAAGCCTCTTTTGTATACGTATAACATTATATAATTCGCTATATTTTAACAAGCATTTTATTATCCATTATAATTTCAAACATTTTACTATCTTCATGATTTTACGACAAATTAAAAACTTTCCATTATTATAATATCTTTCTGCAATTAAATGGAGACATTAGTTTCGGTAATTAATAACATATATTTTAATGTTATCTGAAATTACTTCGAGAATAAACGACGTGTGCAGTTGTTCTTTTGAAATAAACAAACTATCTATTCACAGAGTAATATACAAGAAATAACAAGAAACGATAACCTTCAAGAGCGTAGATAACAGTCGTAACGCAGGTCGTAGAACTTTACTGTTATCAGGGGTTTAAGTAATTACTATACTATCCATTTATTACTTATGGAATATTTACTGAAATGGAGTTAGCAAAGAGTTAGTCCTGAATTTTACTCGTATGAAAAAATACTCTTTTTCATTTGCCAGAGTTTCTTTTAAAGATTATACTTCTATTTTTATATAGGCTTTATAGATTGTAGGCTTGGAGCGACTATTTTATTTGCTCTATTGATGATACCCTCTGGCAGAAGATGGAGAATAATAACAGTTTCTGTTCTGCGAAATATTTGTTTTGGTCTTGAGATTTTGATAGTTGTTTACTGTTGATTTACATACTTAATCAATTATTTTATCATTTTTCTTCTATAAAATTTGTTATAAAAATGTTCTTCTATTCGCTGTATTGAAGTGATAACCTGCTGAAAACAGTTATGTACATTTTCTTTAGAAAATGTTATAAATCTAGTAGCTAACAAATAACGGCATGAAATATACTACTTAACATATTCACAATTTATTTGAAATATTTCATTCATATTTAACGTATTTTTAATGTTTTATCAATTCACGATTTTTACTTAAAAATGCATTCGATTTTCCAATATTTGCACCAAACGTAATATTCCATGTATATTTTATTATTCCATTTTCAAATAATATTAAAGTTATAAATATTTTAAATTGAGTAATCTTTCTTTTATAAAATCTAAATAATATTACATATTAAATTTTCATTTTATGATTTATAAATCTATTTACAAGTATATTTTATTTGATATTTTACATATACTTGAAATGTAAATGTAATATGCAAAATATGAGAGATATTCTAAAAGTTAGTTTACTTATTCCAGGAAAAGAAATTAAGAACAAATAAAAATATCCTATAATTTTATGTTTGCAACGGTTAAGGTTATGTTTGAGTATAAAACAAAAATGTATACTTTGATGTTTTTGAACGATCACATTCTATCCAGCTTAGTTTTTTAAAATATTCAAATCATTCGCTCTCAAATGCAATTGTGTTTAGCGTTCATTAAATTATAATATTTTTAGATAGCATAATATTTATACAAACAGTTTCAAAATAAAATCAAGATCCAAAATGATATTCTAATTTTCTATGACCAGATTTTTTGTGATTGTATTAATCCACAATGAACAAGAAACACATATATCTGTATTTAGCAGGATGTTATAATTTTGAAGTAAGTAAAAATACGCTAAGATATTTCCGTTTCCGCCTCTACTGCTAAACACAGTTCTCTTAAAGCATTTTCTGAAGCGGAAATGTTGAAAGCATAAAATTCACTAAAATACAAACAGTCAACAAATTCATAAAAGAGGGTATGTACTTGGGAAAAATGAAAAAGACAAGAAAATTCCTTCCGGCACGGCGCGGTGGGGCGGCGGTGTCTTAACGTATTTCAAAGTCAAACATTGCATGGCATTTAACCAAGTCAAGAATCCTCGTTAGTCGTTTAGGTTCGTTTTGGTCACAGTAGCTGGAAATGGCGGCTGTTCGTTCGTTGTCTTCGCATTTAGCAGTCCTTTTTATCTAATTTTATTAATTAAGGGTATTATTCTTTCATCTCGTCTCTGTTTGACTTTAAATATTTATTCAACCTTTGTTAATGCAGCCTTTGTTTCTCATTATGAATATCTTTTGCTTTGCGTTAACTGTTGTAAATGCTTTTTGAGGAAAAGCCCCTGCGTTACATAGACTACCATCTGTTGCTGACAGATATTCCATATAAATACAATTAGCAAAGAATAGAATAACGGTGTGATAATTATCAATGGGCCTATAAAGGATTAAGAAGAAACGCACTATATTTAAATAAGATATAAGCTATTGTGTGTTTTGTAGGATTAGATGATTATATGGTTGGTATATTTGTTAATTTTTTATTTGTTTATAATTTGGAGAGTTTATATCTTTGCCAGTTATGGAATAAATTTATTCCTTCTCTGGAATGGAACACTAGAGGTTGCAATCTAACTACCTCGACCATCTAGAGGACGATAATGCTGTTGTGTGCATTAATATTATCTATACTTTATATTATGCTTGTAATATATCTTTACTATGTTAAATTGATAAGCTGCGTTATGCCATCGCTGATACGCCGTTACATGCGCTTAAGATAGTTTTGATCCACAGACTGTTGTACGCTTTCAGTGTCTTTTAGATGCCGAAGTCAAATATTTCATCGCCCGGTGTCGGGTTTCTACACAGTGTCTATTCACTCATATTTTAGTGTTCCGATATGAATGATCTTTTTCACAATTCAGCCTTTCGATAGGTATAATCGCTTCACAGTTTAGACATGCACAGATTTCAACTTTCAACTTGCAAAAGGTTTCAACTTTTTCTTTTCATTTTTTTTATTTAGTTATATATATTAAGTGTATTGTGTGAAAATTTGAAGTCGATTGTAGTAAAACTGTCGGAGATATAGAGTTTTAGGTCTTCATCTCTCTGGTCTGCGGTTAAATGCGGTTTCTCACACTTAGCTTTTTCAGAGTCGGTGCTCTCTCTAGCTCAAAATCTACTGGACCGATTCTTTTGAAAATTTGCACACTTTTTCTTTACATAAATGCCGATGTAATGCTTTCAAGTTTTTTTTAATTTTTAATTTAAACGTATTTTAAAATAACAAAGTTTCTGATTTTTTTCATGAAAAATCGGTATTTTGACTTATAAGTGCTAAAAATTGAAATATCAGTAAAAAAAGAAAAACTTGACAGCGTTACTTGCAGAAACTTATCAAATAATGAAATCATTTTGGTTTTCAGATTTTAGAAAATGAGGTGAATGCCTCATTTTTTGACTTTTATTTATGAAAATTTCATAAAGTATTCTTCAAATGTCATTTTATCATATAGTAATTATGGAAATAATTGTTTATTAACTGTGTCGTCCAAAAACATTATCGAAAATATGCTTTTCTTTATCGTTTTGACCTAATCCTCCCCCCACTCTACTATCTACCCCCTACTCTAGAGGTCTACTATCTACCCTACTACTGCATCCTATGTTGGAAGATGACTTTTAGTTTAATTTTACCTAATTCATCATCACATTTCAAACAATATTTTTAAAAGACTGGATATGCATAAAACTTCATAAATTTTCTCTCGTAGAACATTGCGAACATGAGAAAACAGAAAATTCGTTGCCGTTGTATATATTACATCTACTCGGGGGTCTACGCGCCTTATATGGGGTCTACTGTACTTCGTATATTATCCTGTACACGTATAGGCTCTTCATTTCACTCTATCTGTTACTTCATATTATCTAACTTTCTAAAAAGTTTATATTTCCATTTCCAAAGTAGAAATACGATCATAACCTAAAAATGAGTTTCAATATGGAAAATTTAATAATACTAAATCTGTTCCCAGTCCTTATTTCATATGCATAATATTCTTTATCAAATATCATCAACCGATATAGCAATACATACGTTATATGCATACTATATATGCGTTTATATTCCATATATTTTTCTAATTTAAAAAAGAGATATTTTTAACCACGTTTATATGAAATATGATTTATTCAGGTATATTCTGTAAGTATAGTGTAATACATAGGTATATAATGTAATATATACGATATCTAGCAGAACATAAAATCAATTTAAACAATAGGATGGGATAACAGCAAACCCTGTGGCGCTCAATCAACCCAATCCCTAGCGACATGAGAACGCACTCGACAAAATTCGAAAATAATCTGAAATGATTTTGTAACGAATATTGTACATTATATATAACATTCGAGTTCGAATATAGACAGGGTTGAAACAAAATATTGTGTTAAATACAAGTTGAACATGTTTACAAGTCTGTTAAAACATCTACATGATCTTTGTTTTGTCTCTATGAACAAGGGAATGAGTATATTTTATTGGACCTATTACAGCGTTAGAAGGGTTGCGTTTCGATTATTACAGGCGTAAGTTATTTTTATGTTCTTGTATGCCAGAAGATTAAGAAGTCAACTAGCAATGTAAATGTAGCAGTGTAAATGTATCCCGCTAAAAGAACTTGGGTACCATTTTAACTACAAAGAGAAGAAAGGATATGATGAAGGAAGAGGCATGGCGATGGAAGAGATGGAAAGGTGAAGGGATAAGGGTTTGTTAGGTGGGTTATTTTAGGTGCTAACATTACTCAACGATATATTGTTTGGTGCCATCGGCGTTTAGAACTGAGATAAACACGCAGGATACTCTAGAAGACTACGCGTGACTCTTTAATCAACAGATTCAATGTTTTACAGAATTACGGATTTGTTTCCGAGGTATTCTTTTTCGTAGTGCAGCCGTAGTCTATGAAAGAGACGTCTTTCGAGCATTTTTTAAAATCTATTTATCTATTTATCTAGTGTCATCTGCGTCTATAATGCCGGCTTTACATCAGAAAGACAAAACATTAAAACACGAACAAAAACACCTATGTTTTGTAAAAACTGAACAGTTCTTAAATCATTTTTGTCTTTAAAAACTGTTTTAGTAAACAAAACACATTCCCACCTGGAGTCAGTAAAATCAAAGGAAAACACGTTTGTTGTTTTTTTAGTATGCTTGGTTTGAACACGCAGTTTTGTTTTTTGTAAACATTTTTGCTTATCAATTGTTGTTTATCATTTGGCTAACAAATAGTTCCAAGAGCTGTTATCATTAAGTGCAAAATGCAGTGGACAAAAGATAAGATAATTTGTGGGATACTAAATTTTTATGGCACATACAGAAAAACACTAAAAACCAAAACAGTGTGTTCAGTGTGAAACAGTCTGTTTTCGAAAAACAGAACAATTTTAAAATAAAACAAAACATGTTTTCGCTTTGTTTTTTGAAAACAAAACTGTTTTCAAACCTGTCTCTTTGGTGTAAAACCGGCATTACAAGGATAAACACGCTGTACAACCTAAAAGAAACCTGTTTGTGCGTATGCTATGGATGATCACAGTTTATAAAAAATACATAAGTAAATAGAATCAAACAAATGGAAATGCAAAAGACAATGACCATCAAGTTTTCTTCATCAAGTAATAATTTTTACATAATAGGTATTGTTATAAATATTAAATAACCTTAAATACACTTAACTGTATCTAGTGCGGTACTTGTACATGAAACCACTTCTTTACGGATTAATTTAGAACACGGTATAAACCCGCGAATCTGCACACATGTGATAACTCTCGTTCGCTGCTGGTGTACTCCAGTCGTTCAATAAAATAATCCAACATAAATCCATTGATCCGTAAACAATGCTTAACAGAATTAAAAATCCAATTAATTATTTTCAAAATAACAATTCCCACAAGTTCAGCGACAAGTACAGTTACTGAATAATTGATTACAATGTTTTTAACGAGGCGAAGGGCTTATTGTAATGGGATGTAGGTACTCCGGAGTCCGGATATTCGAGTGTATGGTGGTATGGTATCCATTAGATTAAAACCAGAAAACAGGGTTTGGATTATACTTGTGCTTACCTTAGTTGATGGATTTAATGGTTAACAGCATTAGATGGATTTTGTTTATTCAGATCTGAAACAAAAATAAACTAATTGTATTTTTACATTTTTTATTACTGTTTGTGATTATACTAGTGATTGTAACGGACACGTAATATTGCTATACGATTGGATAAGCTAATAAAATATAAAACATCACTCAATAGTTCAAGATCAAATGGTATTACAATAAGCCTATATGTCTTAATAATATTTGACACATCGTGTGGCCGATGCTAGAACTAAGTGTGTCCAACGTTCATGTTGGAAGAAGTTCGGGATGTTGTCGGTCTTTTGACCCGTGTTAAAAGGGATTTTTCTACCCCCACCACCTGGTGCACATGTACGAATTGTCCATCAAAAGAGAATTTTATACTTGATAGTTTCTTTATTTACTTGAAAGTTTTTGTTAAACAGTGTCAGTATCAATAATATCAACAAATTATTAAAATAAATAAATCATTCGGATCAAACATTCGTTCCACCATGTAGTAGAAAACCTGCCATGTCAATCTTCCAATATTTAACACACACGTTTGAGGAAACACTAGAATCAAAAATTCACCGCATCGTTTGGGCCGGCTTTATTCTAATGTATGGTGAATGACCTGGGCTAAAATTCCCATTGCCGATGTTCTTAGTTGATGTCTTGTATTATATTTTATCTTGTGTATTTGTGTAGGGAAATGTATATATATGTATATGGAATTTTATATATAAAGAAATATGTACAATTGTACATATCTATGTTATGTAGGATGTGCTATTTGACAAGATGACAAATAAATGGCACCATTATTAACAAATCTATTAGAATTTTAGATAGTATCAACCTTCAAACGATATGTCTCAAAATTTCATGATGTTCCAACTATTTGTTTACGACTGACAGTGGTTCAAAGTAACGTCACTACTTTTATAATTTCCAAAATAATTGAAAAATCTGGATTTCGTGTGCTATATAGAAAAGCATTGCTTTTCTAATGGGAAAAAATATCCAGTCCGAATAACACTTGTCAAGCTATTGCTTTGCTTGAACGGTATCTAAGAATCATTTGGATTTGTCAATAATAGCACCATCTATATGTCACCTTATGATCTTATTAAGTAATGTGATATTAAATTAAAACAGTGTTTTTAGAAAATCGATTGCAGAAGGTCTAACAAAGCCTGAAAGGTTCACACCGTTGATGTAAACGTCACGGATTCCAATGGATTATAAGTAACACCACCCTTAAAAGTTGTTAATGATCACACTTGAAGCTGATTCTATGTATACTTGAACATGAAGTGTTATTATGTATCAATAAGTTGTTATCAAAACACATCTGAGATCATCTTCTAATTAGCAAATTGTTTTCGTGGTTGTTTATGCTTAGTAAACATATGTTGCGTTAGGATCAAACATTCTTGAAAATCTAATTAGGTAAAATTGAGAAATGATAAACTAATTCTAATACACCCTAAGCTTAACCCAGAAATTTGCTTATTCTGTAAATTGTTACACAACACTTTGTGTTTCCATATGAAAACAAATGAAAATGCATAATTGAACCAACAATATAGCGGCCTATGCAGAAACGCTAATAGAAATGAAACTTTCAAAGGTTTAAATCCATGGTTGTAATATAAAAGTATTAATTATGTAATCATAATACCTTCTTGTAATTTATTTATTCTCTGCAAACTAATTTTACAGCCCAGACATTTTATATTTTTTATTTGTTGCCTTGCTCACCGGTAGGTGGTCTCTAGAACATGGTACGTACTGCATTTAATTAACCATTATGTTACATAGAGTCAGAAGGGGTTTGTTATATGTTTGTAGGTTTGCTGTAACTGAATTACTGTGGAATTAGCTATATGAAACCTGCCTATACAAACACAAAACTAACTTTACGGTAGTTTTATTACTTGCACACGGACTGTAAAGGTAAAATAAAAAGTAGTCCTAAGGCTACGCCGCGCCGAACCATGCCGCCTCAGTCTCTGTTGCCTTCCCTAGTTTCATGTTCTTGTTTTGTTCTCTATTCCCTAGGTTTGGCTTCCTGGTTCGAGCTATTTTAAGGAAACACGGAAAACTTTTAATACACCAAAGAACAAGGTGTTACAAAACGAATATAGAGTACATGAAATTGATGTTATTACTTGAATGGTTACTAAAAAATAATCGTGACAGCATTTAAATTGCGTAAAATAGAGACTGTGAGCAATTTACATTAGATTCAATAGAACAGAACCTGATAGTTTTCAAATAAATTATCATATTCATTAAATTAAAGATCCTCTTTTTTTATTTTATTGTTCTAATTGATATTTCTTCAGGTGTGAAGTGAGAGCTCATGATTATGCATCGGTGCAAAAATTCGGCATTATTGTGCCTAAACGTGGCCAAGTTTTTGACTCTCTTTATTTTATATTATATTAACTCCTGTTTATAAATGGCTAATTATATAATGCAAATGTTTATAAAGGTTGAAGTTTATGCACTCAAATAAATATTAAAAAACAAAAAATGTAATCACATAATATGATTTTTTCTTTTTGTAATTAACTACGTTAACTTACAATCTATCAATTAATGATAACATAATATGTATAATGAATATAAAAAATTGTTATTAATTTATATTAATTATATACGCTAAGAAATTAATTTGTTTCATACATTTCAATATGTAACCAAATATCCCATGGTAAATATTATCATATAGCAATGAAACATGTAACTTATTTGGATGTTGTATTTATTAGCCCTCGGCGTTGACTTGTGTGCTTTAGAAATCTGTTATTACATGTACAGCTCTCCGTATTGATATTTGATTGATAAATAAACCACATGTAACCGATTTATTATGAATTATTGTTTTATTATACCATACATTTATTTTTATATAAAACGTATGGTAAATCGAATCAACAATTCATTTCATTCCCTTTACAAGTGAATAGCTGTGAACTATAACAAAACTGTATTTGAAAAGTTTATCATGGAAATAAAGTACTTTATATAGCCTATACATATACATAGATTGTTGTTGAAATAACAACTATGAAAATAAATTTGTCAATTCATCTCATATTATATAAAGCGGTTATATGTTAACCTGTCGTTTCATTCACTGAAAGTTATTTTCCGTGTATGATTAATTCTCTGTTTAATATTCGTTTTTATTAGTTTATTTGCCATTTGTCATGATCGTATAACGTTGGGATTATTATGATAATTTTTATGATTTACATTATTTAGGAAATAAAATGTGTGCTGATTTAAAAAGGAAGGAAAACGAATAGCGGTGGAAGAAATAGAAAGGAACGGTGCAGAGGATAATAAGAAAATAATTGAATTATCTTTGTTAATTTAGTTTATGAAATCTGCTATAAATGTAACGAGCTTATAAAGTTCAAGAAGCATATACAATAAAATATATATGTATGTATATACGTTGCGTAAAAACGAGTTCTAGTATACACATACACTGTTAAAAATGTTCTTAATTTTAATACAAATCAATTTTATTTAATTTATTTATTTGGCCTTGACTTTTATTCGTCATAACCACCATCAAACATTTATAATTCTATTTTACAATTGTCTAAATATTTAAATAATTCACTAATTAATTTTGAATCACTTAACAAAAATTTAGTATTAATAGGGAAAGTTTTATTCACATCTAATATTTCACTATTGAATTATGATCTTTGTAGACTATAATTTTAATACAAATCTTTAATTTTTTCTTAAATCAAATTTTAAATCGTTTAACTTAAATCATACTATCCTACCTGAAATAAAAAAAAACGACATTTAAAGTTTATTATTTAAATTGTCAATTCTTTTTTACCTAATTTTATAATAATCTAACAATATGCACAGCGAGATGACTATATGGTCACTGTTTTACCGACAGACGAGCTTTGTACTAACTAAAGAAATATAATTTCTTTACATATTGACATTACCAGCATTTTATTTATTGAAAAAATGCTGAGTATAAGCAAAACGTTACACATACTTTCAAATGCAGTAATTATACAGTAACAGCATAATATAAGTTTTACTCTTCACTATAAAACCTAAGAATATCTTAAAACAATAGTACATTTAAAATATATTTGCTTTACCAACATTGTTATACATTGCAAATGTATTATTAAACCTTAAATGTTTAAATGAAGCAACTTAGAGGTAGCTAGAAGGTAGTTAAACAATTCCATCGATGGAATACAGAACTAAACAGCTTCACGAAGTATTCAACCATTAAAAAACTTGGAGAGTTCCAAACTGCAGTCAGTACTCGTGCAGTACAACAAAGCTCAGAAATTCTTGTGCTCGTTTAAAATAATCCAGAACAGCAAATTGAAATAGTAAACTTATATACGAGTATTTGATGGTAAAAGTAATTTGAAATACCTTAGAATTAACTTCTACAGATAGTTAACGTTCAAATATTGGTATTCGAGATGGTATGTGATTAAAAAATATGACAATATATACTACGTGTGCAAATATATATTTTGATATTCTTTTAGTTTTAAAATTATTTAATTTTATTATAATTTAACAATATGCACAGTGAGTTCTGTCGACTGTGTTGGCCGTTATATCTTAAACGTCATCTATGGAGTCTACGAGTTTATCACTATGGTTTGTCACGACTATGGTCACTGTTTTACCGACAGACGAGGTTCGTACCAACTAAAGAAATATAATATATTTATATAATTAGTTTGTGACAAGCTAGCAAATGAACCTTACACTACAAGACAAAATGAACGATGGAATTAGCTTGTAGCAAGACAATTTTCTACATGTACTGGCCTTTTTTTTTAAGTTTGCTTATCCCTGATATTCTATACTGGTATAGGTAGTAATAAACCTCACTGGATAATTTATTAACGATATTACACACATGCCAATACATCACGTACATGCTCCTCGGTTTACACGTTTATTTTTCTCGATCTTGACAGGTAAGCCATCATAATTGAACTAAATCATTTCAGTAATGGATCTATTCAGTTATTCTTTGTGCGTGACGTCACGCATGAGAAAAACAATTTTTCTATTAGATACGTGCAAGAAAATATAATTTATGGAGCATCAATGAATACCAAAAGTAAATTGAAAAATTCTTCTCTAAAAAACATTTTCCATATTACTACATATGCGCATATACATTTTTTGTACACTGTCTAAAACTTATTAAGTTCTTCTATCTATTGTGTCATAGTCGTATATGAAATTGAAAAATATTTTAGCTAAATGTATTTCGTATATTCAGAGATGTGTTTTGTTTTGGAAAGACGCTAGAAGTATACAATTGACACCCTTCAGACAAAAAGAAATTTTTTCACTGTTAAAAATTTTCTTAATTTTAATATAAATTTAATAGACAAATGCGTATTAAAATCATGAACCGGTTATTAATTTTGATTAAGATAAATTTTTGCCTGAATTTGTTAAACAATTCTCTGAAAATGCAAAATTAATATACTCATCTTTGTCTTTATCATCGTAAATGTACAAAATATAATTATCTTTAATTTTACTGTGCTTAAACTTTCGGTTTGTAACATTTTAGTTAAACAATACCTAGTAATATTTAATTTTAGAGAGTGTATTTTATTATTTACGGCTATTCTAAAATTATTTATTCTTTAAAAAGTATTTAAGATTTTATGATTTTTAAAAAGGTTTGTTAACAAATTTTATGAGTATTCTAATGTGCAAAAGAGTAGAATTATTTAAAAAAAGCAGTTATATAGATTTTAATACGTTGTATATCATGTAAAACAGTTTACATATCAGGTAATTGGTTATTGGTTATTAATGGTTAATATATACAAGTTAAATACAGTTACGTGTTTTCAAGGTTTATGGAAGTTAACAGAAGTTACCTGTTACGTAAAAAATGTTATCTAAAATACAATGTTTTGTGATCTATTTTACTGCTTTCGAAAAAATAAATATTCCTTTTTGCTCATTAACATAATTATAAAACTTTTAAGAATATTACGAAGTTCCTTTCAAGTTTTTTTCATTATATGTAATTTCTGGGGCTTCTTAGACACGTAGCCTTTTATCACCCCTAATATTGTTCTGCTTCTTCTTATACTTTATATCTAGACAACAATGATCTATTCATGGCTACTGCTGTTATAAATTTCGATTTCTCAATCAAAAACTTCCTTTCAAGTTAAAATGTTTTAAAGTATTCTATCGATAGACAAAATGTTTCACTTAAATTAAATATTACATGGATGTAAGCTAGCATCCAAGTTTTATATTTAGCGAGAATTAATGTCATTAGGTGAATCAGTAAATGCATTTGCATATTTAATAACAATGACTTATGTTTAGGAAAACTTAGATTACGTTGTGAATATTACATGAATCAATGTCTATCATCACTAAGTTCGGAGAACTTTACAAAGTAACACGTTACTGCTTTAATTAACTCCTAATAGTTTTACTAAGTTATAGTTAATTAACCTATATTACTGTAATTTCACTTCCACATCCCGTCTATATCCCTAGACTATAACCATTAACTTTGAGAATTAAATTGACATTTTACAGTAATAAGCATATTTTAATATTCATTTTATTATTGCCGCGAGTCTTCAGCCTTCAGTTTTCAGTCATCCTCATGCCGGTAGACTGTGGGTGGTTACTGGTTGGTGGATCAACGTGTTCACAGTTTAGATGCTAGCTGTGCGACTTTAGTTAACGTTTTGAGTTTTATCGGTGAATTACTTCTATTTTTCTGATGAAACGTGCTGAGGATACGATTGGGACCAAAAGTATATAACGATAATATAAACAGTGACAGTGGTGCATGCTGACTTTTTATATTACGTTTTTATTTATTTCCAATTCTACGTAACATATATAACATTTCGGTTAAGGAGAAACATTACTTCATGGTTATATAGTTTGATATAGATGGCAACAGTGTACTAAAAGGACAATCGATTTGCAACTTTCTACTGGTGTTTATAAATATAAAAATGTTAATAACTTTGCACACGATTGAACTATTTAAACCATATAAACGTTGAAAGTTAGTGAAATGTTCAAGCTTTGTTTATAAATAGATTATTAATTGATAATTATATATATATATATTAATTGATATTATATACTTGATAACTTAGATATTTTTATATTTTTCTGATTTTGGACCGACCCTGATTCGGATCCGTTGGGTTTTCAAAATATTGGACCTGAACTCGGCGGGTTTTCAGAAACCTTAATTGTTATATTTATAACATATCTAATTCGTTATCATGTTTTTAGTGAAAGCAAGAAACATAAACTTAGCATTGCACCCAATAAGTATTCAAATAAAGATAATGATAAAAAGAACAATAATTGACACAACTAAAGTATACATCGAAAGTATGTAACACACACTATGAAATATTTACACTGTTTGAAAGCGTAAATAAGAATACTGTAAACTGTATTAACTTTATATTGTGATTAAAGTATGTGGTCAAGTATAAGTATATAGCATGAAGGAGCATAAGGTGACAAGATTTTCCCCAAACTTCACCACTGTCACAGAGAAATTCCCACACATTCTACTGTTGCAGACAATTGCAAAAAATAAAATAAAAAAATAAACTTAAATGAAGAAGTTGGCCGTGCCATAAATACGAATAACTTCTTGGGGGTAATAGTGATAAGGGAGGTAAGGGAGGATATATTTATTTATTTCTGTATTTTTTCCTGTTTTCTTGCTTTTTGTTTCCCTCTAATAGATAAAACTGATGTAGCTCTGCCAACCGAGTAGAAAGGGTAACGCTAACGCCGCGTCGTAACGGGTAGTAGCTTCCCCTAGTGCGTTTTCAAGTGATATATTTTTATCCATTGTTTTGTCAAAGTCCTTGAAGTTTTTCTTTATGGATACTAGAACTGAGGTGTGATTTTATACGTAAATACATTTGTTTGTAACGGGCGCACTTGAAATAATTACAATTTATTACTTGAAGTGTGAATAAAATATATTGTTATTCAGAAAAGTGTTGATTAATCAGTATCTACCGCAAGGATGTATCGTATCGTGAAAACTTGGGAGAGAAAGGAAGCGGAGAGGGGAAGGCATAAGGCATAAGGTACGCATGATCGACTATCTAAGGTCTAGTTACATTTCAAGCATGTTCAAATGCAGTGATGCTAGTAGCAACACATTTATACGAGTAAACATGCAGATACCGCATGAAGAGGACTGCTACAAAAGTAGCAATATAATAAAAGACAGAAACTCAATTGTAACTAACCATTTGAGTTAAGATTTCTCTCTCCCTTATTGAATTAAATTTGAACTAGACGTTTCATCTAGTTAAAATATCAGTAGAGGCGGGGGGGGGGGGGTATATATAGAAGAAGAAGAGAATTAAATGTATGATGAGGTTAAATCAGGAGTGTTGAAAGGAACTGAAAGTCGAAAATAAATATCGAAAGTGGGGTGGGTGTGGTAGCCTTAGCAGCACCCTATTTTGGCTTAGGCCTGTCTCAGTATGGGACCGTATTTAAGCGACGGCGTATTCGGACGTAAATCGGCGGTTTGAATGAGCTACAAAGCAAACCGCCCTATGTGTGTCACAGATGTCTGTAGTCGTGTATTAGGGGGTGTATTGGAGTTCTTTAACACTTATATAATTTATCATGAGAGCAAACTTTAACTTTAATTTTTATCGATACACTACTGGTATTAAAGGGACTTTAGCATTTATTATATATCTGAGTTCTGGTGGGCGTGAATTTAAATTTAGTTCTATCCTATTGGTATGGGCATCCGTGCCCATGATTCACTGAAATACAAACATAAATTGCATGCAGAACATACCCATGTCGCCGATAGATTTCATTTGACCGCGTATTGCAGCGTAACAAAAGGCGATCTTAGGTCTCCCCTCCAGTCTGACGCGGCTTTTTGCATTTACAAAGGTTCATATAGGGTATCGTTGTAGTAGTGGTAACGCTTGGATAAAATTCGCCTTTATACGCTTCTAATGTGCGAGGTAGTGCCGCCCGTATTCGGACTGCTTTGTAGCGTGCAGTCTGAGAGCTCCAGAGCGATCTCATTACATTTACATGGTTCGGATAGGTAAAGCGTAGTAGCCCGTATACGTCCGGCAGAAATTCGCTTAAATACGGTCCCATACTGAGACAGGCCTTAGTTACATCATTTCTATGAACCAGACGACGCGCCGGTGACAGGGTTAGGCGTCTGGCCTTCATGCTTATCTTATTGTCCGACGCTGCCAGTAAAATTCTCTCGTTTGAACTTGTCGACTCGTTTGAACTTGTCGAGAGGCATGAGTTCGACGGGTTTGTATTCGTAATGTTGACGGTTATTTGAACTCTATAACTGTAATTTGTGAATCAATTCCCAAAGTTCATTCTTCTATTCAAATTACTAGTTGACGAATCTAAGTCTTGTTAATTAAATTTATATTATAATAAGAGCTGTGTATAATGAATAGATGCGGATAGATATGGTAATTATAACTTTACGGGTGTGTTATTTGCTGTTACATTTTAATTAGAGAAATGTGGTGTATTGAATAGTGGTGTATTGAAACATTAAGGTAATAACTTTATTTCATGATAAAGTGTTCTAATGCGAAACAAGTCGAATATACCTTACTCGACGTCGGATGAAGTCGGTTGCAGTATGCGTCACATCACTCAATAAGTTCGTAGAATAACATATAAGTGGCACCACTATTGACAAAACTATATGATTTTTATATAGTAGCAATCTTCAATCGATATGTGTTAAAACTTCATGATATTCCTACCATTAAATTACAAGTTACAGTGGTTTTAGTGACGTTACTTTCGAATTTTTCAAAACAATAAGAAAATCTGAATTTCGTTAATGGGAAAAAGGTGAAAAGTCTGAATAACACTTGTTTCCCATTAAGAAGTAATGCTTTATCAAATGCTTTATATGCCATCCTACGAACTTATTGAGTGGTGGGTTACAATACCAGTATATTGGACTACTTAAATGTCAATTCTAAAACAGTTTTCCATTCGTTTAAAATTAGGAACAGTGTTGTGGAAATACTACTAAGTAACACTTACTCCAGAAAGCGCCACAAGTTATTTTTGATCAATTTATTTCTATTTTAAAATTAGTTTTCAAGTATTTTATGAAACTACCCGATATTGAGCGGATACTATTAATAAATCTATTATGTTGTTTATTTATAGTCTAGCAAGCTCATGGCGACTTGGTGACTCGAACCAATGAAACAATACTTGATACTTGGTCTAGCTTGATAAATATAGCAGCATATAAAACGATACAATACATTGTAAATTGGAGTGCTATGTTATGTTATCGATAGAGTTAGATAGTTTTTGCAAGCATTTACAAGTTACTGTAAAATATTGACATATTTGGGACAACTACTGTAAGAACGTTAATATAATTATAGGATACTTCGACAGTTATTTTTGGAACTTGTTACATTTTCGTCTTTAAAGTTAGGTATTATTAGTTTCTAACTACTCTGTTTTTAGAGCACTACATGACTTACTAATTAAGCACAATGTCGTACTTGCTCTTTGAGTGATTTGCAGCTCTATTGATATTTGAGTCCTCTCTATTTTTAGGATTGTAAAGGAGAACCATATTGTTTTTTTTTTGTTTATTTAAGTTATTTAACTTAGGCCTATTTTCGATACTAACTCCTATTCACGACTACTTCTACCTCAGTTGGCAGTTTTTGTGGTGCCGTGGCATTATATATGTACAAACTATGTATTTACATAATTTGTACATAGCTTGATAACAACCAAGAGGGTCTGCTGACACAATAACTAGTAATAACATATATCCCTAAAAAACTTTAGTTTACGCTGCATATGACTTACTTCCCTCCCCTTTTGCTTCCTCGCTTCCTTCTCTTCCACATTTCTTACGAAATATCCAATGCGTTATGTTGGGCTGTAGACGCTTAACTTTGTACAACCTTCTATCTTATTTATAGCTTATGTAATTACTTTTGTACCAATACTTTTGTAATTGCATGTCATCGGTAAATTGTGGTTTCTTGAAATTTCATAGAGACAATAATCAAAAGCTACACTAAATACATCACTTGAGTAATTTTTTTTTTTTAATTCGTTAAAATTTAAAAATCTTGGGCCAGTTAAGATGGAATCACTTAAATTATATTTCTTTAGTAGGTACAAAGCTCGTCTGTCGGTAAAACAGTGAGTTCAGTGAAAACATATACTCATGAACGTAATGTATGTCGCTGTAGGAATAACGGTTAGAACAGTTGATATTTTACGTTTTTAATTAGTTAGTCAGTTAAGTGCATATTGTGAGGTTATAATAAAATTAGATATAATGGAATTGACTATTTATGGTAAATAATAAACTTTAAATGTCGTTTCTCAAATGTCAATTTCAGGTATGATTTAAGTTAAACAATCTAATTATTAAAATGTGTATGTAAATTACCAAAATAAAACTTTAAATTTCAGAAGCAAGTAAAACTGGAGACATTGTCTTATAAATATATGTCTTTTAGCATGCATGAATCCTACTTGTACGTAATAAAATATATACGTAAACAATTCAGTTTTTATCTAATTTGTTTTACACTTATTTTCGGGTTAGTATTTTAAAAAACCGTGTTTTTTACTCATCGTACTTGTGGCCACGTTTTGTCGTTTATAGGACAGCGAAGGCAGTCAATGTGTCGCGAATATTTATGGGGTTAAAGTTCACTTCTAGATAAAATAAAACTTATTAGCTGTACGTGGTTACTGACTGTGTGAGCGCGAAAAGAGTAATTACCTTCACAAAGAAAAGAATCGTTTGAAATAGATAAAATACAGTAGACATGTTCTGTATTTTTATACTCACACTACAAAACGATTTTAAAATATTAAATTGAAACTTCAATATAGTACTATTAAGAGTAGAGTTTTCTTTAATTAAAATTGCTTCTTTTTATGAAGTCTTTTTGATAGAGACAAGTGGATACGTCGCGAAGGACAGGGACTTCAGTTATGCTCGCTCACTAACTTGTTATTGGCATACTTGTTTTTACTTTCAATTATTTTAATTGCATGTTTTTAGTTAAATAATTTTTTTAATTAGAACGCAGTTTATGTTCTTTTGAAAATATTTTAATGTTTTATGTAATTAAATTAACAATACTGATACTTTATAATATTGGGCTCAGGTTTATATCAGCTTCTTAAACATTTGATATTTAAATTACTGTTTTTATCTAATATTTTAATCTAGATTTCAGGTTTTCAGAATAGTTATTCCTAGTCACATTCATGTTTTAATTTGAGTTTAGGTAATTTAGTTAGTGCGCATGCGTCTTTAGTAATATATATTTCGACAGTTCGACAGTTGGAAAAAATTGAAGGTGAAATAATTAAAATTGCTATTTTTAATAACAATTAGTAATAGAAATTGACACATTTTGACAAATTGTGAAAACAATTGACAAATTATGACAAACTGACATTAAACTTCTTTTAAATATAAATTCTATTGCATTTTGACAGATTGTCACATTTTGAGGTTATAATATAATATAGCTTTTCTTAATTTAATATTTTTAATTTAAAACATTGGACCTTGTAAGGTTCTAAAACAACTAACAAAACTTAAAAAATAAATTAAATTAAAAATAGTACTGTGATTGACTACACGTATTGCCATATGCTAAACAATTTAAATTAAATACAAAATATTAAATTAAATTGAAGTAGACAGTGGAAATAATACTTTACTCAATACAAAAAGAAATTTGTCTAAAAATGACAAAAAAAGTTCAGTTAAAGTATCCATACTACAAAAATGTAAGTATCATTTGTAGATGTCACAGTACGGGTATCGTTATTTTTCTGCAGTACAAATAAATCCCATTAAGCCCTGTGCACTAGATGTCCCAACACTAGTCCCGACGTTGACCGATTTCAAGTGGTTATGATACGTTGAACTGATATTGTATTATTTTGTTTGCCCCATTTTGTCTTATCCGATTCTAGCCGGAGGTATTTTCCATCCAACGATTTGACAAGATTTATTACTTACCGCCTGCTCTATATGAATTTACACTCAAACCATTTGTCTGGCTTTTTGTTTTGGATTTATTCATTTCTTTATAGACTTTTGTAAAATAAATATGTACATCCCATGTGATATACAGAATCTGAAATAATACAGAAGCTGCCAGTTGATGTGGTACAAATTTAAAGGTGGTGTAGTTTTGTTTATTATCCAGGTAGTAAATAAACCTTGGAATTAGCTAGTTGTAAACTAGTAAGTGTGAACCTAGCTATACTAGACAATTTCTATATGAGAAGTAGATAATGAACTTTAGAATTAGTCTGCGGAAGCTAGCAAGTATGAGCCAATTTTATTCTACATGTTTACCATGTATTAAATTATAATGTGTAGTTGTACAGCTGCGTGATGGCAAGGCTGGTAACGTATGAACGTCCGAATTTGAATTTTCTTTTACGAGAAATATTAATAAATCATCGCAAGGCTCAGACTAGGGAAGGAGCATGTAGGAGTTGTGGGAAGTAGGAGGAGAAATTGGAGCACATTAGGTGTCAGGAGAATACGGAAACCCCAGGAGATATTACAAGAGAAGAATGAAGGATAAGGATGAATGGCGGACGAGAAGAAGGGAAGAGAGAGTTAATTGTAAATTAGGTTAAGTTTAGTTTAAATAAAGATAGTAAATGATATGAAAAGGGTATGAGGCATATTCAAAACCAGTACTGGACGCAATTAAGTAGCAACAAAATAAGATTGATTAAGGAAAATACAAACATGGGAAACTTCTTATCAAAGCAAAAGACAATTCAAAAAAGCAATCTTCAGACTAAGAACAGGACATACGAGGTTGACGCATCAACAATTAATCAGTAAAACAACAGCTCCGCAGTGCAGCAACTGTCAGACGCAAATAACAGTAATCATCTACTAGTAACTTGCCCACAATATCCAACTCAACGCACAAAACACAACATCAGTGGTAAACTAAAGGACATGCTTTCAGACAATTCAGAAGAAATTTAAAAAAGTGCTTGAAATTCTTACAGATATAAACATAATAAACCAAATAAATTAACTTCAGGCGAATATGACCTTGTCGTTGAAATCGCCTCAAATTCTTAAAAAAAAAAGATTGTAAAGGAGATTTTAAAGTCGGAAAAGAAAACAATTATAAGGAAATAAATTTATGGATAATTCCATCGAAAGCGAACTAATAAAAAATCTCATGTTCTTGATTCAAAGTCTCAGTCTTATTTCTAACATGACATTTTGTTTCCACTAACAGTGAAATAAGAAATGCTAAATTTAACACAACCATAGAATATAGTAGATGTCCATTATAGCAGTCTTATGATCATAGAGTGTCGCCATCATATAAATAGTATTAGCAAAGTCAACGTTGCTGACGACGCCTTCTTCGCGATAAGCACTTAATTCTTTCGCTAAGCTTCCTGTGGTATGAATTTTCCAGTAAAACATTTCTTACTTGAACCCAAGAGTTGGAACTCCTTTTGCGTTAACCTCCTCGTCATGATAAAGCAACTCAATTTATTATCATTAACTTTTCGTAATTAAAGAAGCGTAAATTAAATTATTTGATTACGAGTTTTGCGTGGTTATTATTATAGTCATTTCTTAAGAAGATTATTTTACAGTTTGTTTGTAAAGAAAATTAAATTAATTTCTGTGATTTAAGATGATTGATAAAAGAAAATTTGTGATTTTATCTTTTAATACTTTTATTTAAATTATGAGTGTCATTCTATATTAGAAAATTATTAGTTAAATATTTATAGACTAATCTTAATGAGAACTAGCAAAGCACAATAATTATAAAAATGATCATAGGGACTGTGCTAAACTTAAAGAAAGGAAAACAAAAAAAAAAGTGAAGTTGTGGAGTTCTTCTAACAGGTAAAGCAATGACTTTTTAATTAAAATTGATAATAATATGGGTCTGTTATATATACTGACTAATTCCAATGTTCGTTATCTATGTATAGAATTGCAGCGCAAGATTCACACTTGTGGCTTACTATCCGTTAATCCAATCCTTTAATTTAATAAATTCAAAGCCTAAATATGTCCCCGACCAGTAACTTTCCAATATATCAATTATAAAATTGAATCCAATATATTTTCAAATTTGATGAGTTGCTAATTATGGATGTTACCTAACTAAATATAACATCTTACTTAAGGTGAAACATTACTTCATGGTTATATAGTTACATATAGATGGCAACAGTGTACTAAAATGACAATCGATTTACAACTTTGTACTAGTACTCTATGTTTTCAAATATAAAAACGTTAATAACTTTGCACACGATTGAGCTATTTAAACTATATAAACTTTAGGAGTCAGATAAATGTTTAACCTTTGTTTATAAATAGATCATTAATTAGTTTATCAATTATTTAGAAACATATAGTGTGTTGAAAATCAAATTTCTATTCTCTGTTAATATTGTTATATCTGCATTCAAGGATATGCGTTTCATATTTTGCAGTGGTACCAAATTTCTTTTTATATATATATATTTAAAAATAGTTAATATTATGATCGGTCAGTTCTAAATTCTTTTTAGTTCAATTTGAAATCGTCACCTCTTACCCACATTATCTTTAAAAAGTTCTTAAGATTTCCTAAATCGTTTCAAATGTTTTTTCTTTAAGTTTTATAATTCTATTAATTCAAAAAAGATGAGTAATGTGTAACATTTGTTACGCTTAACTATATTTAACGAGTAATTTCCAATTTCTATAAATTCTTACAAAACTTTCCAACAAGGAAAAGTTAATTTTGCTAAAAATAAAATCTCGAGTTAAACATTATACTCGTATGGTCTCTAAGAAAGAACCGTTATTATTTTCTGAATTCATTTTATATATTAAAACGTTACAGGTATTTTTCTAGGACACTAGAACTTTATTAAGGGTTCGTACTACCCTTCTAACCTCCCTTATAATCTCATTTTGTCACTAGGGATCACGAGAATTCTCGAGAAACCATTTCCTATGGCATATAATTGGTACAACTCTGACATATTAGTTTGTTCGGAACATTTTTTTTGCGACCTAAGGGCATTTTACTTATTCAATTATAAATAACATTTTTCTATTAACTTTTTAAGTTGAGTTACTTTTTATATTTCATATAAGAAGTTAATCATAACTGTATGCAAACAAAACATTTTTTATTTCGTTTTAATTGAATAAAATATTATATAATTTACTTATTAAAAGCACAAAAGGGTTTCTTTGCTTTACTTTAATTAGAAATATAATTCTGGTAATCAGAGATTTGTATCTGTTCTTCACACCTTCAATTCATACTCTGCTTTGATCTCTTTACTTAACGATCCATTCATTCTTATTATTTCATGTTTCATTAACCAGAGACTTATTTCAAAGCACAGGTCAAGAATATGTTATTTCTGTCTACTAAAATGATAAGGGTAAAGGTATAAACCTCTATGTGATCTAACCATCAATAAGATGAATCTGTGATAAACTTTTATATAATTTCAAGAATTTCTTAAATACTCGTAAATTATTAATACATAATTCATTTCAAGGCGATAATGGCCGACAGCATTGATGCAAAACCATGTTTTGTTTTATTTTGAAACAGTTCTATTTTTCAAACATGTTCACACTGAACAGACTGGTTTTGTTTTTAGTGTTTTTCTGTGTGTCCCATAAAAATGATAAACATGATAAACAACAACTGACAAGCACAAATGTTCACAAAAAACAAAACTGCGTGTTCAAAAGAAGCAAACTAAAAAACAACAACAAACGTGTTTTCCTTTGATCCTATCGACTCTAGATGGGAATGTATTTTGTTTGTTAAAACAACAACAAAAGACAAAAATGTTTTAAGAACTGTCTCTTTGATGTAAACCTTGGTGTTTTTATTCAGAAAAACAAGTTTTTGTTTGTGTTTTATTGAACTGTCTCTTTGGTGTGAAACCGGTATAATATTTCTTTGGTTAATAAATGAATTTAGAATAGAAAATTTGTTTGATTGTGAAGTAAAGACTCGTTGTTTAGCTAAATAATAATATAATTGAATAAATAAACTTTCAATTGTTAAAATAAAGTTATACGAGTATATATATCTATATAATGTTTACATTTTCAGTAGGTTATAAGGAATGGTTGATTTCAGTTTTATAAATTAAATTCCTCGAAACACTGTTTAAATATAAATGACCTTCTTTGACGGTGAATTACCTTTAAAAAGAAAATAGTACAAAGTATCACATTCTTTATAAAGTGAAAAGCATCCTTTAAATATTAAGTTAACGCTGACACCGATCGCTCTCTTTTTATATCTTTTAGGGGTTGCAAATATAATTTTATGTGTTTTATATAGTCAGTACTGCCAGTTTACATTTTGTCTGTTAACTGTTATTTCAATCCCCAAGTTAACATTATATTATTTTATTATATAACAAAAATTTTACAACATATCTTATAAGTCGTGGGCGTATTATGCGTATTACCACCTTAATAATGTCGTTTGAATATATAGTGAACTACAGAGAATCATAATAAACAGGCCTTTCAATTATTTATTTATGTATTGTTTATTTAATGTTTTTTGTTGTTAGGCGTTACTTTCTTTTATATTAATTCTACCAATAATTTAAAGTAGATAGCTCCAAGTTCTTTTCCTCTTTTCCTTTTTCTCACTCCTTCTTCTCTGCACCTCTGCCATCCATTTCCTTCCCTCCTTGTCTATTTTAAGCAGCTCTTTTCACTGACATCTTTAATTTACTTACTTCTATTCTTCATTTTCCTTCACTACCTTCCTTCTTCTCTCTACTCTCCGCTGTCTACCTCTTTCCTCCGTTGCCATTCTCATCGCCTCCTATATTTTCTTTTCACTGTTTATTTTCGCATGTCTGTTTTATATGTTCCAACGTCTTATTTATAGTCCAAATCACGAGAGTTTGCGGCGACTTATACTTAAAAAAGGTTATAAGAGCAGTATAAATCAATAATACGATAATTAATTTTATCTTATTCGTTTCTATATATATTATAGAAAAATAAGTGAGTCAGTGCTTTTTAGTTGTATCTGCAGTTTATACCCCACAACTTGTTTTAAGTATGAGTCGCCGCCGAACTCTCGTAATTTGAATTATATATACATTATTCTTTACGTCGACACATTTTTGATTTTATGATATATATAAATTTTGCTTACTTAGACTAAACTTAGACTAAATGCTCCCTTATACCCTCCTTTATGCGTAAAATTGTGTTATAAAAAGTCATGTGGAAATGTTTTCTCTTGAACTCGCATCATAGGAGGGTTTACTCTATTAAATCTAAACTTTTGTACTCCTCAAAGACATAAATTAAAAATTATCACAAAAATTAGTTCTCGCTGGACAAAAATGAAAACAAACAAATCTTTTTAGTGTCTTAAAAAGAAAAAAAGGTTGTTTATTATAATATTATAACTTTTTTTTAACTAATTGCAACTTGAATTATTTCTGAACACAATTTGTCATTTTAAATTCAGCTCCTTCAAGTGGTAACTATGACTGACTAAGCATCCTATGTGTAAACGATGCACTGCAAAAAAGTACAATATTACGAAATATAGGACAAGCCGTAGCAGCTGTGAATGACGATGTGGAAAACGATGAAATAATATCACAGCTTTCGTAACTTTTGATTAATTTAAAAACTTTAAAAGCTAATAATCCTTCTGACTTTTATAACTGGGTTAGGCGTAATAATGACTCTTGTTTCGGTTATATATATATATTCAAATATCCAAATACATACTAGTATCTATATAATAAGTACGAACGCCGTCTGGCTGCTTTCATGAGATATGGCGATAATATTATAAAAGTTTCTGAGCGCTTTTTAAAGCTTAATTAAAAATAGCTAATGAGTACTGAGTGAAATTCATGAAATAAAACTTTTTGAAATAAAATATTTATAAACTGTCTTAAAGTTTCATTTAAGTCATTGCAATGTTATTAAAAAACTACTAATTTCTTCTTAAAAAATAATACATCAATTTTATTTTCGTTTTAATATTAAAGTTATGATACGAACTATTGCTGCACGTGAGACTATTGTCAAATCAATAACGTAAAATTTATATACTCGTATAACATTTTGAACTTTATCCCATTGCGTCTTAGATATAATTGTTTTATATTACTCATTCAATGTAAGATGACAAGACAAGACAAAAACTACTAACATAGTATGAGGTTGTTGACGATAGGAAACTGCATCGGCAAAAGCCTGGCGTTATATAAATTAAACAAAGAAATAGTGTAAGATAGAATAAATATATATTTCTCAATTATCATCCGCAATTAAACATATAAAAAACGGGAATTTATAGTTCGCCGAAAGCCTGATACGGAGTACAGTGTTTGTAGATTATGAGCCTCAGTCAGTTGGAGATCCTCGAAAGAAAAGTCATGTGAACCAAATGTAGATAAATTAATATTTATTAAAATTATAATAAAACGAAGAAAATGTGACTTACACCACTGCAACCTTAACCCGTCCTATCGAATTGATTTTGCATACTATTACATAAAAAATAGTTTCTAAAATCACATAAAACCTTTCAACAACATAAATCAAAAGAGCGTACTCAATCAACTAATGGTTCAAATATATCACAGAGACTGTTGTTGTTTGGTTATTTAATGCTTTAAGAGTTTTTCACATTCTAATGGCTTAGACGGAAACTAGTCCATGTGAAATCATTAATTTATGCTTCACTTTTAACAATACGTTGTTATTTGAAGGCTAATGACAGCTTATGAAATTAAGATTTATATTACACTAATAATTCTTGATTTTGCAGGGGTGAAGTATTGTCACATGTTAAATGTGGAATTACGTCGAATTTCATGTATGAACTAACAAACTTTTTGTTCTTTTACTGTTTCAGTGGCTTTGAATCAGTAGCTGCAATACGAAAATATCTTTGTAATGTATATCCAATAATGAAAACTCTTAAATTGTTACTGCTACTGCAAGAACGCGGTTGATTTGTACTCTTTACTATAAATACAGAAGAGAGTTTGATATCAATCCAGCAAAATTGTTCACCATTGCTCACAATAGAGTTCAGTCCAAAAGACAGAATTGTAACACGTCCAAAAGTAAAATTACAAAGAATTGGGGAAATGTACCTTTGATTGGTATATTACTAAACGCTCTATTAATAAACCTTCCAATTTTGTACTACTACTTGGTATATCACGTATTTAACTTTAACATAATTTGTTTATCTTTCTAAAGTTTTTTAACGGCATGTACACTAAACTCATCCTTAATACTTGGAGTACTCCAAAACTAATGCACTGAA
Organism: Panorpa germanica; assembly: GCA_963678705.1. Classification (NCBI taxonomy): domain Eukaryota; kingdom Metazoa; phylum Arthropoda; class Insecta; order Mecoptera; family Panorpidae; genus Panorpa; species Panorpa germanica. The sequence goes on along the minus strand of OY783220.1, from coordinate 4,785,608 downwards.
CGCAAATACATTACGTAATGTCAGAAAGACATTAATAATATCAATATTTGTTGTATATATAATTTGTGTCCTCTTCTTGTCGTTTATTACGTCTAACTCCTTTGGAAATAAAACATGAAGGCTTCAATAGTATTCATATTCGTTTTTATAGAATTCACTGTGATACAAAGTACAATTCCAGCTATTGAGTATGATAAAAAGACAAAAGATTTAGTCTCATTTGTTAAATATGTTTCAATAAAATATTGTAGAGCATGTCGGTTTCTCGGAGTTGTGTTAGGAAGTGGAACATTTCCAACGGAGATAACTAACAGTGCTTTAGAAGATTTGGAAACTGAAAATATTCCTGTAATGGTATTTGGAAATTTATTTAATAATCAAACGCTTTCAACTAATAACAGTACACCTGAGATCAATAAATTTAGGAAGAAAGGTACGATATTTTATTTATTTTTGGATACCGTTGAAAATGAAGATATCAGTACAATGATAATAGCAATGAGAAAACTTGATGTTTGGAATAGCCGTGCAAAACTCTTAATAGTTCTTAGCTCTCCTGGGGAAAGATCAGATATGCAGTGGATACAGAAACTATTCCAAATCATTTGGAATAACAATATTTTAAATACAGATATTGCATTTTGGAATGAAGATCATTTGGCAGTTAATGTTTTCACCTACAATCCATTTTTCAATAACTTCTCAATAAATATAACTGATAAAATATATAATAAGGATATATATTACAACAAATTGATTGATTTGAATAAATATAATTTGACAACTTTAGTAACTCGAGAGATATATGCCACTCTTAAATTTTTCGAAGAAATTGATGAATATGGAAACGTCACGTATGGAGGAATTGATTCTTACGTGATGGAAACAATTTCTAAAAAATTGAATGTTAATTTACGGATTGTACCTTCATCGGCAATGCTGTCGCTAAGGAAGAACGCATCTTCTCTGGAACAAGTGGCTGATATTATGGATGCTGTAATTAAGAAATTCAATGTAGAGATAATGTTTCAAGGGCGACCAATAAATAAACAATTTAGGTCATTTTTGGAACCAATATATCCTCATATGCATGATAGCTTTTGCCTCTTCATGCCTAGAGGTAAACAGATTGAACAGTTTTATTATTTGTTCATGGTTTTCCAACCAAATACATGGTATTATATATTTATTTGTTTCTTTATTAGCGTTTCATTTTACTATATCTTACATAAAACAGCAAGAGAAATAGTTACTCCAAAGGAAAATAATCAGGGAATAGATTTAATCTTCATCAACATACTCCGTCTGACTTTAGGAAGTTGTCCTAACATAATCCGTCGACCACAAAGCGGAAGATGTATGATTTTGTTTGCTGCCATTTTTGGTTTACTAATTACAAATTGTTTTACCTGTTCTTTGATAACAACCTTAATAGACGTTAAATACAATCCTGACATAACATCGTGGAGTGCGTTAGAAGCAGCTAGAATTAAAATCTATTTTCCTGCACTTGGTAAAGATATAGTGGTAAACGTATTAAATTCCTTGAACTATTCAAGCTTTTTTTTGAAGTCAGTTTTACCGGATCCGAATCCTTCAAGACTTTGGTTCCTAAAACGATTGAACAACAGCGAGGCTTTTATTAGCAACTACGGATTAGCCAAACTCTTTATTGACTCCGCTACTGAAGACAATAATGATCACCGTCGAAAACGTTTTATGGTGTTTCCCCAGGATATAGCATCGAATATCTATACGTATAATGTTGTAAGAGGAACGGGGTCAGTATTCTATGATAGATTTAATGATCTTGTTGAAAGAATATATTGCTCAGGGTTACCATTATTGTGGGATCAGAGAAGTGTCTTGAAAGAACAAGGTAGGATGCGAGAAAATCAAAATCAAGATGAAGAAAAGAAACCTATAAATTTGGAACATTTGCAAACTGCATTTGTAATACTGATCATATGTATTGGATTGTCATTTACTGTTTTTATATGTGAGCATATCTGCCACTACTATTTGAATGGTAATAGAAAGAGATTAGCTAATACCAAAAAGAATCACCAAGTGAAGGAGTTTGTTTACTAGAATATAAAAAGGGCACTTATGAATTTTTAGAAAATGTTTAACACCTTGCACAGCAACGTAATTTAAATCTAGTATTATATAAAGTTATATCCCAGTAAACATTTTGGAGTCACTGTGACATCATATTGAAGATGCGTATGATTTTTTTGTCATAAAAGAGTTCATTTACAGTTCAGTTTCTCACAGGCGTTCATATAAAATGTCTATTGGCGAAACCACTCCACTTGTCGGAATACAAATGAAGATAAAGTTGATGCGAACTATAATTGAAGTGCAATAGTAATAGATACGTCACAAAACAAGATACTTCACCAAATTGTTTACTGGGATGAAACTTACATTACATAAACTTATTATCATTTACTTATAACAAAGGCAGTTTGAGGAGCCTTCTTAATTCATCCTAATCAATGAAATACAGTTTTAGTAAGTTCTTATTTTAGTTATTATTTAATTTAAAATATAAATTAGAATTATGTATTTAGAAATAAAAATAGTAATAAAGTTGAAATTAGAATTGATGTTGTGTGTTCAGAGCTCGAAATATATACTCATCAGATCAGAAGTTTGAGTTTAAAATTAGAATACAGTGAGCTATAGAAAGTATCTCTTTGTATAAGTTACAGGTAACCACAAAACAGGTATATGGGTCTAAGAATAATGTTTATGAATATATGAGTATAACAAAATATACAATAAGAACGTAAAATAAAATATCCAAATAAATGTAATTAATCAAAAATGAGATTTCTTTCATTGTCTTGCTCTTGACATACTTATGACAGATCATCGTGTTTTTGGATTCGATTTATGGATCAACAGAACATTTTATTTGAGTTTGTGTACTGAATCAGGTGACCATAAATTAACACCCACTTCTGATATGGTATAAATATGAATACTTAATTTACACTCTTCTATGCACCGCCTGCGAATGAAGTAAATAATGAAACACATTTTCTGTATAAATTACATTTGTAGACGTTTAAAGTACCTACAGCATTTTTTCTTTTTATATACAGCAATATTCATTTCTTTTTATATAATATTTCTTAAATTGTAAAGAATATAATATCAATGGTTTTTATGACAGCCATCAGTAATTTACCAAGCATAATGTTTGCGTATTTATTTCTGTTGAATTCATAAATATACGAATCTTATTTACAGACCATTTGCTTTAAAAACATTGTAAAAGCAGGAAAACGGTATTCCGTTGATATGTATAAATTGCATTTTTGTTATGGTTATTGCTTCGTACATATAGTATAATACCATAGATATAATGGACAATCGTTAAAGTGCAAGATACGAGCTTAACTTAAAAATGCAGGAGTTTTGAACATTATATTAAAATTCGACTTTATCTAGCTTCAAAATTACCTAGAGATAAATATATTTATTTTATAATGATATAACCTCCATAAGCTTGAAATATTTAAAATTAATTCCCAAATTACTTAGCAGTATTGAATAATTGAATATTTCTTAGTAATTTTCTTGAACTAGAAGGTTCAGTGTTTAATAATACATAGCTTTCTCAAGTAACCCTTTTACAATACACTTTTTTATTCATCGTGCACTTTAAATTATTCTCATCATGACTTTGTTCTTTTATGCGGATGGCGGATCTTCCAATACACCGTTTATCTATCTGATTATTTATTTACTCCTCTGAATTCTCTGTTTCTTTATGTTTTCTTCTATATGAGCTTTATTTATTATCGGAAAATGTTTCTAAAATTCCGTACGTGTTGAAAACATTCACGACTCGTTTTTCCTTATCACAGTGTTAAAGTACATCCATTTTCTGTACCCTCATTTATTATTGATGAAAATTTACAGTGTACCTTGTGTAAATACATCAACTACTATCCGCTACACTCCACCAAAGAACTTCAAGTTTAAGTTGAGGTTTAAGAACAGTTCGTATGAGTATTTATTAAAACTTAGTTAATAATACCGAGGAAAATGGTCTGTTTACTTAGTTTTTAAAACTGAAATTTAATTGAATTTAAAATGTACTTGTTTTTTCTATATTAATTCAACCATCTCATAGCTTATGACGAATTAGATAAAAATGGAATTGTTGTTGGAAAATACTAGCGGATTTTTAAAAAGCACAATATATATCTAATATTTTTATATCATCTATCATTATTTTATATAGTCTAATATTATTAATGTAAACTTACATTATCCAAATAAGCAAGCTTAATTTAAACCATACATCATCCATATTACTTATTGATGAATTCCAATGGATTGAACTATTTCTAAACGAAACTGACTAAAACTTGTCTTTACCTATTTTTATTTTCTATTCGCCGAGGAGACATTTCTTTATCTTAAGAATGTTAGTGAAGCAATAGCTATTTAATTATTTAAGTTATGTATTACTTTTATATATAAGACATTTTATTAGGAATTGTAAATTTTTAATCAAATTTATGTGTTGCTTCTGAAATCAAAGATTTTTATTTTAGTAATTTACATGCACATTATAATAATTAAACTGTTTAACTTAAGTCATACTATATACCTATTAAAGTTTATTATTTCAATTTTCAATTCCTTTTCATCTAATTTTATAATAACTTAAGTAAGTGTAGTATCGAAAGCTGCTAGTATCTTATTAAAATAAAGTAAGTAACCATGTTTATCTGTTTATGGGCAATATATAAAATCTTGAAGTTCCTTAAGTTTTATTCCTGGGAATTCGACTCTATCAGTGCAGTAAAGAACAAACTGGCATTCTAAATTTTATTATGTTCTATTGAAAAAAAAACCCACAAAATATCGTCCTTTTCCTTTCAAGCTTTAAATCCTGAAACAGTTGTTCCATTTGCTTGTATTGAAAATATACCACTGAATTCGGTTACCATAGTACGATATGACATGAGTAGATCAAATTTGCAATAAGAGTTCTTTCTTGGAGTGAAGAAATATTTTTATTGAAAAAAAAAGTAGTATTTTTCAGAGAAATGCTATCTATAAGTGATTTTGAATGGAGGCAAAAAACAATCGCATTGATATCAAAGTTTTAAAAGTGTTGAGATTTTCCACAAAAGAATTCCACGAATTTAATATTCCTCAGTTTCTTTTATCCCACAGGAACTTAAGATACAACGATTGCTAAATAAACTTTTATTGAAACTTTTTAATGGAGTCAAATCGTTAGTAACGAACGGGCTCTAGTTCCAATACGTAGTTCACGTACTACATTTCGTTATCTTCTTAAACATTTTATCTTGCGTAAATGGTTAACTATGATAAACCCATCATTCTCTAATCATTCTGATAAGCACCCTATCCGTTTCCGTTAATGGTTGACTCGTAGGTCGTTGATGTAGACATAGTGATAGAAAGAGGATCAGCTCAGCAGAGTTCTACGCTATATATATCGCGAACGACAGCAGTTAATCCGCTATATATTTTGTGGATCTAAAGGAAGTCGTTATTTGCTTTGAGGAACATTTCCGAATCATGTGACAAATCTTGCCACTAAATCTACAACTGAATTAGTTTATTTATATCATGAATTTTCTTCTTTACTCGATGAAATTTTCACGATGCTTAAGAGATAAAGTAAAGTGTTGACATTTTAAAGATAAATTGAATTATCGAGCTTTCTAAACGAGTGTAAAGTTTTTTTGTTTTTATTTTGACAAGGTATAGCCAGTCGCGTGAATGAATAAAATGTACAGAGAGGTGTTTGTTAGTAAAGTTAGTCAAGAAAGTCAGCTGCGACACAGATGGCGAGAGTATTGATGCTTTACGCTGCCTTCGGGTGGAAATCGAACAGATCTGATTTATATGAGTGAAACATTTTACGAATCAATTTTAAACGAGTATTAATTACTTTTTATAACATAATATTACATCATGCTTAAGTTCGGAATTATTACTTCTTATTTTAGTTAGCAAAGCAAAACTAGAAAAACAGTCAACACTTATTCTACGCCAGACGAAATTATGCGAATATGTGCTGCAAGTAGTGCCACGTGCATTCATTATTCTCGACTATACTATCGTCTGCACCTAATTTCAATTAAGTCTATACATGTATGTACATGATTTGTATTCGTGAATTATAAACGGATATCACTTTTCAAAAATTGATCTCATAAATGTTTTAGCTTCGCGAGGTCTTTCAAACTAAATGCGGTACTGATTTGATATAAATTTGCAAAATCTCTTATTCATTTATAACTTACTGGTTAAGGCGGCTCTGTTTATAATTACATGATACAAATCAACACTATTCAGTAGGCTAGTGCCCCTTAACAACAATAGAACTACTAATTATATGCTACAGCAGTAAGTAGTACAGCAATTACAATGTGTAACATAATTACACACAGCAGAAATAACAATACCCCGAAGCACGAGTAACTTGCATGTGTCAACTGTATGAATTGGTCAAATTAAGCAGATATCTCTTGGAAAATTGTTAGTTTCCACTATTCCAATCGTATTCCCGTGTACTACTGAGAGAGAGATATATAATAAATTAGTAATCGCATAACATTTACTTACTATTTATGTAATATATATATTGTACTATTTTTTGTTATATTTTATATACATTACTTCGACATCTTAGATTCATATATTTTCATTCATAATTTGTTGTTATGAAGTGTACTAGGTCGTATTAAAATATATTGTCTCTATTGAGAGCAGAACAACATGCAAAGAATTAATCTGTTTTTATTACTATTTTTTCTGAATATGCAAAACTGTTTGAATGAATAAGTACGAACAACAAAGGATGGCATGGACAGAAGTACAAGAACAAAAAGTATATCGGATCGAAAAACAATACAAAATTTTCAACACTAGTTAAAAAAAAACAAAAAGGAAGAGAAAGCATTGACAAGACTGAATAGGACACACAAAAATTACACATGAATACATCCTAAAGAGACAAAGACAACCTATTTGTGATACTTGTAACGAAGAATTAACAATTGAGCACCTGCTACTGCAATACAATAAATTTCACCAGATAAAGACAAAATTTACAACTAAGCGACAACATTACTGACATACTTCTTGATATTAACATTAACAAAGTACTACAATTTTTACGAGACACAAAATTAATAAATAAAATAAATATAGGATAAATGATCTATGCAATTAATATATCCTTAAACTAAATTTAAAAAAACAAAGGATTCTGATATATTAAGTTACATGTTAATTCAGTGTGGACTTGTTGTGCAATTTCTTTTAACAAACGTCCGTTGTCGCATGTTGGAGTCGCACTAGTGTATACCACCCATTAGAATATGCCATACATTACCAAACGACATCATGTTTGTTAACCATCTGACAGTGTGAATTAAACTGCCAGGAGTGGCAGTGTACGAGTTCATCTCAACAAAGGGTTTCTGTTTATGTTTATGCCTCGTCTGTGAAACATCAAAGCCTTCTCTCTCTCTCATGGGTTTGTTTATGCAAACCTTTATCCATTTGTGACCGCCTCTATGTACCTTTCACCCTACCGCCTCTATCCACCACCTTTCAGCTTAGGGCTATTTGTGTTCTTGTTCTAAGAGACTATTATCGATAAGCAAGAGGTCAGGTAAATGGGTAAACCTGCTAATCTTTCTTTAACAAGGTAGATTCTAACTTTTAACATTTCCTTTAACCTTTTTCAAATGTTCAACTGAATTAATTTTTGATAAGTTTCGATTCGGTTACGTACCCTGAATTCTAAATCTAAAATTACTAAAGTTCGACACACAGGGCATTTATTAAATATTTATTTATATTTATATTTAACAGTATGTATATATGTATGGTAGCGAAGGTAAATATTGACAAAGTAATAAAATATAATTAAAACACCTTAGACAAATTATGAATTTCAATGCACATTTATCCAATATTAGTCCAAAACCCTTTTTACAAAAGATTTATATGGGCTAGACAGGTAAAGAATAGCTTAGATTTAGTCTAGCACTCAGTAAGTAAGGACCTCTGGATTACAATAACTACTTCTCTCTTTTGATCAGTTCACCTCTCTAAAGACTAACGTACTTAGTTTGTTCACGTCACTGACAAATTATAAAAAAACACGCTTAAAGTATATAAACTATTGGTTTAATTTCAAACAAATAAAAATAAGTTTAGATGTAAAAGAATAATTGAAAATGTATTGCTACGTTAACCTACATTAATTAATAAACTTAACTATATGCATATAAACTGAAAATCAAGCTCTTATTTAAAAATACTGCTGGTGCGCATGTACAAACCGCATTATTTGTGGTTTTCATAAAGATAACATATAACTGCGCAAATGCACTTATTTAGGAACGTGTAAATGCACACTAACGACTATTGCATTGGATATTGTATGCATTATAATAGCAGCAACTATAAAGTCAAATAAAATATTTAACATTATGTTTTAAACATTGTTATATGTACCAGTTTTAAAATAACAATGAAATTATTTAGAGAGTAACTTCGTACGTCCGTGTACACGTACTGTTGTGTGCACAGAATTGTTTGCAATAAAAGAATAATACAATTATATGAGACAAAAGCAGCCTTTGAAGTAACCAGTTTCATTTTATGTTATAAACTCGGATATCGTGAGGCTTATAGTTCCCTTGGTTCCATCTGACCGCCAATAGCAAATATCTTCCCATCTACCATCTATACGAATTGTTGAAAGCTGAGGGGATTGTATCTAGATATCTAGGGATCTCTTGATTCTTTAGGTTTAGGCTGTGGTTATGTTAGGTTCACAATTGGGTTGTGAACCCAGTTCTTTTTAATCATTTTCTCATTAGAATCGTAAAAATTTCTCTACTTATCTCTATCCTAATAATCAATTGCTGAGAGAAAATGCAATTCGTCAAGTGCAATTTTAGCTTGAGTTTTGATATTATGAAATAGTAAGCAGAATTAAGTAAAACATATTACATGATACGCTCGATGCCTCGTGATGTCAAAAATTACCATCACATTTTAAATAGCTGTATAGCAAATGGATGGCAGAAGTAATTAGAAGGAGGAAGTGAAAAATCAGAAGGTTTATGTCTGAACAGAGTGATAGAGGTAAAAGGCAGGAAAGGGAAAGTGAAGTACTTCACTTGTGATTTTTTTAATGAATATTATTCATCTTCAACAATACTCGTTATATTAGTTTTTTACATTGTTTTGGTGATTCAAAAATCCACGATCGGCAGGTCTGCGTTAGGTTTAAAACCTCTGTCTTACCATCGCTAGGTACTATCTTCGTTTATATACATTCTATTCGGGGATTGAGGGAGATAGCGTCTGTCTATTACCATTAAAGAAATATTTGTTGAAAAAGGATAGCATATACTTAAATATCTGTACTGAACGAAATATTATACAAGTATACAAGTGTAACGGTGAAAAATATATTTTACTTGTCTAACGCATCTCGTTTCTCTCTCACTTTGGAATAAATGAGATGAAAGTGAAGTTAAAAAAAATATATCCATGTGGGAAAGAAACAGAAACACTTAATGAATGATGTTGGAAAAAGAAAGAATACTAGAAAGATTAACTAACACAAAATCTGTGATAGGTAGAGAACTTGTAAAGCGTTAGAATAGAATTGTACGAGTGACTCGAACTTCACCAAATAGGGCACTTCACCAAATTGTTTACTGGGGTCTTAAAGAAAGAAAGAATAGTGCAAAGATAAGAGAGGGTTTGTCGAGAAAGGTCAAGTTAGGCAAAAGGTGAGAGACGGAGGTACAGATAAAAAGGAAGAAGCAGGAAAAGATGAGAAGGAAAAAGACGTAGGGAACAGGAAAGGAGACGGTAGAATAGTTAAGATTAATTTTAAGTTTAAATTTTATGAAATGTTGTAAGAAATATTCATGTAGATTGTAAAGCCGAAAGGGAAGGAATTAATAATATAATAAATAAGTAAAAAATAGCTTGCTTGCCACAAGCTAATTCCCTAATTCATTTTCTACCTTGTATATATTATACTAGCTGTCCCGGCCACGCGTTGCTGTGACTAACGTTTTTGTCATATTACATTACATAGCGCCATCTATTGAATATTTACTCAATCTAGTCAACAGATTTCGATTTACTCAACAGAATATTTACTCAATCTAGTCAACAGATGTCGCCATCATCGTCACCCGATGTCATATGTCATATACAGATAATTAATAGACAAATAATTAGCAATAAGATAAATAAATTGAGATGTAAGCTATCCTATCTTTCAAGTTGGGTCAAACTGCACACGGTGTACAAATTTCATTTAAATCGGTTAAGTAGTTTAGGAGTCCATAGCGGACAACACAGTGACACGTAATTTATATATATTAAGATAATCTACATAAAAACAAAAAAGTGTTATTATTGTGTAACTAAATACTATCCTAAAACAAATAAAGTACCTACTATATAGAAAACAACTACAAAATGAAACTGTGTTTAAAAAGTAATATTACGATGATAATTATATCGCATAAACAAATTAGCGCTGCATTCAACCGTTCAGTAGGGAGCCGACCGCGCGAGTGACCCGCGCGGCATGGTATCTCGTTGAGCTACACCCCCCTCCCGGCTTGCCCGCAAGCACCGCCTTTCTCCCGCCGCGCCGGCCAGCGCAGAGAGCGAGTTGGTTTTGTTTGGGAGTTATTTATCATTGTAATCTTTAAAGTTTTTTGTTGAAATACCATAAAAACGGTTTTTGTGAGTTAATCTTAAAAGATAGACATATACTATCGCGGACTGTTTTTTAGATCATTAAAAGAGCTATTATTCTTTAATACATATTTTTTGTGTATCTTGAACCGTTTTCACGGCGCACGCAACGGAAGGCTTCAAAGATGAAATAATTTCTCCCGTTTTTTACACATTTACCACTATATCTTTGCTCCTATTGGTCGTAGCGTGATGTTATATAGCCTATAGCCTTCCTCGATAACTGGACTATCCAACACAAAAAGAATTATTCAATTCGAACCAGTAGTTTCGGAGATTAGCGCGTTCAAACAAACAAACTCTGTCGCTTTATAATATTTTTTTTTTATATTTATTCACTTATTCGCCTTGACTTTCTTTCGTCATAGCCACCAACAATCTTTTTTAAATACATCTTTTATAATTTATAATTTAATTTTACAAATTTATAAATATTTTAATATTTCACTAATTAATTTCCGTCCGTTCCACTGTATAATATCAATTTCTAGAAACCTTATTTACGAATAGACGCTATTTAATAATTATAATTTTATATGTTACTCTAATATGTATGCTCTTATATTATATTATTTTTATAATTTCGCTATTTTTTTCTTCCTCTTTCTATATTTTCAAATATAGAAAATTTATTTGAATGCGTCATGAATTTATTTCTTTCTTCATTTTTATTTTCACTAAAATTTTGTGATACTAATAATTTAGAGTTGGATTGAATTTTTGGTACTTTTATGGACCTCTGAGAATTATTTTCTGTTTGTTCCTCGTCATTATCTTGTTCATTTTTTCTGTAATTGTTTCTTGTATTATAAGTTCTAGGTGTAGAATTTGTAATATAATTAATGAAACTTTGTTCTTTCTCATTCTGTTTAGTTTCAATTTTATTATCATTTATATTATTTTGTTTTTTAATATTTTCCTTTTTACAGTTTCTATCTAAATATGTTCTTTTTCTAATGGGTGCTGGCTTATATGATGGTATACTATTTTCACGACTTGTTAAATTTTGAGGAAAGTCCTTTTCATAATTAGATAATATATCAAATCTATTTTTTGTAGTTACAGCATACGAATTTTTGTCTTTCCAAATTTGAGGTATTTCAATAGCGGCTTCTTGATAACTAAGATTTCTGTTTCCCATTAAAATTTTTATTTCTTGTTGCCTTTTTCTTTCTTTGCAATTTTTATCAGTCGCATCATGTTCTTCATCACAATTTACACATTTTATAATTTCATTTTTACATAAATTTAGCGTATGTTCATTTGAACCACATTTGCTACATCTACTCTTTCCTTTACATTGATTGGCCGTATGGTTATATCTTAAACATTTATAACATTGTCTCGTATTTTTAATAAATGGTTCACAGGGTAATTTAGCATTCCAAATATAAATATATTGAGGTAAATTTTGGCCTTCAAAGAAAATGATAATATTTCTAGAGTCCTCATATTTAATTTCATCTTCAACTTTCACTCTCCTTTTTAATCTCCTTATGGAGTGGATTTTATACGGGTCACTATAAATGTTTTCTTTTAATTCTTCCTCCGAAAATTCAATATCTACATTTTTGATAATTCCAATTCTTGTAATCCAAAACATTGGTATAAACATATCAACTCCTGATGTTTTCTTGTTATTTAATTTCACTAACATATTAGCTGATTTAGGATTTTTACATACCGCCATTATTCTATTTTTCCCTATTTTCTTTATTTCTGTAATATCTTTTCCATATTCTGAATTATATAGCATTTTTGCTGTTTTTAATGTACTGATCCCATATTTTTCATTTAGAATATCTTCTTTCTGAATCATAATTTTATAAGAAGATAAAGTTAAATTATCTTCATTGTATAAATTTATATTGGGGTCAACTCCCACTTTCCCCTCAGAATTCAAATTCATTTTTTAAATTCAGAAAATTTGAATATTAAAATAATAATATTTTAGATAATGCAATTTTACTTTAAATTTAAATTTACTTTTTAATTAATTTATATATATGTATTTTTAATAATATTAGTTCAATTAAATTATTTTAAGGAAACAAACAAAACACGTCTATCACGTATCGAATGACTACTCGATTGTGCTTTATAATATTTCTACCGTTTTTTACACATTTACCACTATATCTTTGCTCCTATTAGTCGTAGCGTGATGTTATATAGCCTATAGCCTTCCTCGATAACTGGACTATCCAACACAAAAAGAATTATTCAATTCGAACCAGTAGTTTCGGAGATTAGCGCGTTCAAACAAACAAACTCTGTCGCTTTATAATATTAGTATAGATATGTATTTAAAGAGGTATTATATTTCTTTTGTGCATTTAATTACTTATTCTTAGAAGATTATATAAAACTAGTGAAGTGGTACTTCGTAATTGAGATTCCAGCTCTACGTATATCCAGCATGAACCATATCCATCCGATCCGATCAACCCACGAACCCTTACAACTCGCTACAGCTCCCAAGTCATGTAAAACTCCACACTCAACGCGATAGAGAGGTGATGAAAACAAAACCAATAAAACGTGCCGGCCATTGTTTGTCTTTGCGTGTTTTTAAAGTACACAAGATAAAAGAAACAAGAAAAAGGTGTGACTTTTCGTAAAAGTTATAGGAAACTATAAAATGTTTAACATCGCAAGAATATTATAAAATAGTCAGGCGCATGGTCACATCGATGGCCCTATGAATGCGTAAGCAGAATGTAAACCTTTTGGGATAAGCGTAAAGACTGGAAAACTGGACACTCTATATGGACAACATTGTAGAATTACTAAATATTTTAGTGGTTGTATAGAGACATAGGGTAATGGCAATGTAGTTTAGATACTTATCAGGTACTCAAGACAACTTGGTCACGTCCCGGTGTAGGGATATCTTTATGTAGTTCATATTCAGATAAGGGACCATTCATAAATTACGTCACAGAAATTTCTCGAACACTTGTCCTTGTCACATTTAATTTGGCTGAAAACAAGCCAAAAAACACTCAGGATAATTGGATAATAATATCAGGATGGAAATTTGCCGGATATATACTACATGTGTAGTTCCAATTTCTTTACAATTATTTCCTTAGTTTTGAATATATTGCATTATTTATTTTTATATTTATAATTATTCAATGTTACTCGTCTACTTTCTAAGTAATCATTATTTGTTCTTAAACAGTGTTAAAACTACCACAACGTTTTTAATTGTCATTCATAGATATAGCCGTCACTGAACGACTATTTCTTTGCTAGGTTAATTTTCAACAAATTGCAACATGACATATTATCACAAAATAAAGAAAATTAAAAAATTAAACAGATGTCGTTCTTAAAACTACGTAAAACTTTTATGGTATAGTGCAACCTAGTCTAATAAAAGCGCTTCTAAAAAAACAAAACTGCGTGTTCAAACCAAACAGATTAAAAATCAACAACAAACGTGTTTTTCTTTGATCTTACCAACTCCAGATGGGAATGTGTTTTGTTTACTAAAACAGTTTTTAAAGACAAAAATGTTTTAAGAACTGTCTGTTTGGTGTAAGCGTTGGTGTTTTTGTTCAGAAAAACAGTTTTTGTTCATGTTTTGCTGTTTTGTGTCTCTGGTGTGAAATCGGCATTAGAAACTTATTTAAACAAAAGGGTGAGTGAATTTCAAAGATTGTTTAAAAAATGAAGCAGATTCCTTTGCACTGGTATGGTACCAATCGGAAATTGGGTTAGATTGCTATACAAAGCATCTCTATTTTGTTCAAATAAGCTAGGCAATTATGTCTTTAATTAATAATGAGTATAAATTATCGTATCGGGATTACCAAACCGATGAAAGCATCTAAACAGAAGTACTAAATAGAAGATGTGGGTTCGAATCCACTTACGAATAGACATTTTTAATACCGATTTAATATTAGTACATGAACTTATAATAAAAATATTCAACATCGTACTCATAACAATATACAGAAACAAGCAGCTGTGTTGTAGTTCAACTAATAATATTATCTTAGTAATTAGATGGCATTTATTCAATTTACACTAGCTTCGGTCTAGACTCTAGACAGTAAATATTTAGTCTGTGTAGTTTGCAGCAGTTCTCTCTTTCTAACAACATATACTGAAGGCCGTGTAACAAGCTTAACCGGATCAGCCATGTTCAGAACAACAATACGAACCAACATTTCGTTTGAAGCCTGATGCTTAACTCCAGTTCCGTCCCGTCTGGAGTTTAACCAAGCCTTTAAGCTTTAGGATCAAGCGGAAACTTGCTTTTATTTGTTGAGAGAAACGTTTCTCTGGAATTATCTTAGTGCGTACAACTTAGTGTACTGGAGATATGATTCAGCAACAGTAGATGAGGTAATGGTATACCAGTATGTATCTTTAATTCGGAAATGAATTTGAATTCCCCTTAATTAGCAAAGTTTGTTTTATGTTTCTGAAGCTGGTTTATAGCGTACATTCTGTTTATGTCTTGGGGCCGTTAATAATTTAAAACACGTCAATATTATGACGAATAAAAACAGAAAAGCTTTGTAAAAAGTTTATTTACTTTGCAAAATTAAAATTGAGAAGTTTTCTATTTAACAAGCAAATTATTTCATTATATCAAACATTGGGAATGTTTTTTTAGATAATTATGTACGTATAAAATACAAGTTATTGTTTGCTTTATTGTAATAAGTTTGATTATAATTATATTTTTGATAATTTATTACAGAAAGAGAAAAGTACAAACAATTTTTTATTTTAAAATCGATTCTCTTGTTTAAGAGTTTAAGTTAGTTATTATTTGTAAATTTTTACCGCTTTAAGTATTAAATGGTTAACTTTAATCGTTATTTACTTCTAGAATATTGCTAATGATTTAAAATCATTGGATATTTGATTGTTTGATAGCCTTAATCAATATACCTTTATCAATATACTGTTTAATATAAATATAGGGTCTCATTTTGTCTCCTCAAACTTTTCAACTGTCTGTCAACTCTTTCTTTGACGTCATGCGTCATGAATTAGATTTGTGTGATATTCATTTGATTGTTAATATTGACAAATAAGTATAGTAAAAATTCATCTTTCGATTAAGCTTTTATTCATCAATAATAATGAATATAATTAAAACGCAAATGAATGTCACATCTAGTCCAATTCATAACGCATGATGTCAGAGAAAAAGTTACAAAATAAGACCCTTAAGACTCTTTCATTACAAAACTTGATAGATTGTAATGAATATGTTAAAAAATGCAGTCCAAATTATTTATATACTTTTGGATTATGTGCATATAACTATTATATGCAATAGCTATTTCCACAAGTCAATCTTTTTTGTCTGCCAAATTTAAAAGATGGAAGCCAATTTAATGTATTAATAAAATAACTACAATAAATAATCTGACACAAATAATAAAAATATTTTATATGATTTTCAAAATATATTTAAAAATAGTTTATAGGAAATTTTATAAAACTAATATAGCTGTTAAGATTAAATAAGCTTTCTAAATATAAAGATTTTATTATGGATATAATTAATTCCATTAGCAATATATAGTATGTACGTTATTTTAGCTTTATCCACACATTAAAAATAGAGTTCTTAATGCACCTAATATCCACTTTTGACATAAATTTGACATTTGATATGGCTTATAAATAGACTTTGAAATTAGTACTCCTGTATTTTGTTAATAGTAATATAGTTGACTAAAATTACAACAGAAAATTATCAACGACACTGTTAGCTTAGAAGTTTCGAGCATTAGGCACTCCGCACACGAGTCGACTGATTGCAAACTAGTCGAGCCGAGTTTCGTGAACTCTATAGAATTTTTAACAATAGCGTAATAGGGGATTTTATTGTGTCGTACTTGTATGTATGTATTTAAATACTTTTGAATAGTATTTGCGCACATCTCTGCTCATGATGTCACCACCAAAAGCATGCCCTGCGACCGAGAAACATAGTCGCTCAAAACTTGCTCAAAACCAGTTTAGTTTCGTTCGTGTCGGGTATTTTCTCTCACTCGTATACACGTGTGTTCACTGACTAACAACACAGTTCCATTCTCATTCGGTTCGGGCTATATACAAATATGAATATACAAATATATATACATATATACATATATATATAAATATATATATATATATATATATATATATATATGTATATATATATATATATATATATATATATATATATATATATATATATATAAATATACATATAATCATTTGATACTTATTTTGAAATGTATACAATGGACTTTGTTCGTTCATTCTTGACATGAACATATTATTTTACCTGTGAACAAATATATATCTCTGTACAATGTATGCTGTGTTCAGTTCCCGAGGGAATATTCCACCCTTCTCTACCCCCAAAGGGAGTATACTCGTATAGCGGAAGAGGAACAGAGCAACTGGTTGTATCGAATACAAGGATCAACATAGATTTACCGTATCACCCTCGCAGAAAGCCAGTTTCCACCGTATCATGAAAGCACGAAAGCTGTAGGGCGCTGGGCGAGCTTAAACTAGACTAGGTGGATCGGCTTATGTCTGATGTCAACATACTCGTGCTCGTGCCCATGCCCGAACCCGTGCGCTTGTCATGTATTGTGTATTGTGTACTGTGTATTGTTGTGTTGTGTGTTGATAATATATGTTAGTCTAATGTTTAGAAAAGATATTTCTTAAGGTCTCATCCAAAGTACAAACATGTCATCTTATTTTATCTGACATTCTTTGAGACTTGATTTATTTTTATATTTTAACTAATGCCTCCATTTTGTATCTATAAAATATATTGTTTTTTTTTAAGTTAACATCCCAGAAAACATTTTGATATACATACATACTATATCCAAGGTATATACATTCATGTATATATATTTTTTAAAATATTTATTTGAGTGCACCAACCTTTAAGAATTATTAGCACTTAAAACAATATACACATTTGTAATCAACATATTACATATTTCAACATTGCTGCATGTACATAGTATGTACTGTCATGTTTATTCATTTCATGTATATTCAGTATATATACAGGACATTATGGAACATATATGAATATACGGGGAATATTTAATGTTATATTGGAGGGAAATACATGTGGCTTTAATTATTGATCGCTATATTAAGATACCATTAAATAGTCTGTTATAAATAAATAATGAACAAAATATTTCTATATTATTCTGCGGCTCTCTTACGCGTAAACGCTTTATAGTAATTACTACGGATATTAAATAAGAGAGAAATATAGTTTAATATTAATTTCTCTCTCTATTAGAATTAGTAATATCAACAAACTAATTAAGCATTACCACATTATTATACATTCAATTAGCAAGTAAACGTTGCGTGTGCTATTTTAACCTCTACAATATAATTATAAGGAATGTTTGGAAGCAACAGAATGCTTGGAATGCCAGTTAGTACCACTATGGGCGGCTGTGAGAGCTGAATCACAAATTAAACAACAAACTACACAGTATACATACATAGTATATGTAGAGCAACATCCCGGTTACGGGATTGGCGCAGAGACAATAGAGTTGCCAGATGTAGTTCGGGATAGCCAACTGGTTTATTTTTTAATTAAGGTAATTATCAAGAGCTAAGCGCAAACTCTAGACAGATTAAATCTTTCCAATTATTTATACATGAGAGAATCTCACGATAGATTGTATCACTTATTAACCTCAAACTATACAGTTTTAAACTAATGATTATGCAAAAGAATTTTAGGGTGCTCTCACAGTAGAATAGACACAGTAGTATTTCCTTGAACGAGTGAAATCAAATTGAAGTATTCCATGACAAAAAAATTATAACCATCTTCAATATGATGTCAAAGTGACTCCAAAATGTTTACTGGAACGGTACTTTGATATGGATTGATATAAACCATATTACGAACACGATATAAACTATTACGATCCAATGGTTTCAATGTGGAAACACCCTTATTCCGATGAACATTACATTACTCGTACCTTGCAGAAATTCATCAATGCCATTTAATATTAAGGAAACTTTATTTTAACAAAGGTCGGAAGGAAGTCCATTGTTTTCACCTCTTGTTTACCAGGACTTGAGTTTTGTTTATAGCCTACAGGATTAAAAGGAATAAAAGTACGAGTATATATACCATAAAGAATGGATACATTATTTAAAAGCAAAATTAATGAAACTTCTTAAAGAAAGTTTAAAGAAAGAGTCTACTGAAAATCATTTCTAAGGACTTTTTATAATTAGATAAGATTTTGTTAAGAATCTGTTCATAGATTTACTTTGTATACAAACAAAAGATTGTTACAAGTATTTTATTATTGATGTATTAAATAATACTTGGATAAAATTGAATGTTAATTGGCAAGAAGATTTTCTTCAATTAATTCTCTTTCGAACGTAGTTCTTTATTTTAAATACTAGTTTTTTGTTACAGCTACACTGTGAGAATCATACAGTAAAAATTATTAAGTGACAAAGTACCATGTGAAATAAAAATATTACTATGACTGTAGTGATTTTTATTTGATGCTATAGGA
The DNA here is from genome assembly GCA_963678705.1 of Panorpa germanica. Classification (NCBI taxonomy): domain Eukaryota; kingdom Metazoa; phylum Arthropoda; class Insecta; order Mecoptera; family Panorpidae; genus Panorpa; species Panorpa germanica. Next base: position 4,766,223 of record OY783220.1, on the reverse strand, counting down.
GTATTTGTATGTATTTATGGTTTTTTATTTTATTGTATATGCCTTAATGGCATTAGGCCTATCGCACACTGTAAAATTAGGCGGCTTGGTTGAGCGACTAGATCTCTCTTATCGACACTACTCTTACTGTCGATAGTACAGTGTTCCTTTTTTCGAATTAGTTTATACTCTACAAAATATTACGTATTTGTCATAAAAGCATTATATCACCAAGGTACTATGTCACATAGTAATTTAGTGTGCTATTGATTGTAGTTTTTTGTAAAACTTTTAACTATTATAAACTTAAGACAATTACTTTCAAAGTTACGTTATGTTTTCTTATAACGCTAGTAAAGCGACCATCTTACCATTCGTTTTCTGAAATAGAAATTAGTTTTAAAAGTTAAAATAGTTTTAAATTAGTAGTTAACATAGTTTTTATATTTGAAAACATGGAGTACTAGTTGCAAATCGATTGTCATTTTAGTACACTGTTGCCATCTATATCTAACTATATAACCATGAAGTAATGTTTCACCTTAATGCATGTAGTTAAATGTTTACAAGGTATATCATAAAATAAGGTCAGCCGATGAGCAAATATTTAATGTATTTAATTAACATGTCCACTGTAAATTGCTTATTAGTCTTAATACTAGATTGTATAAGTTAAAAAAATTTAAAAAATGATGTTAACGAAAGTTTTGCTCATTAATATAGTAAAATTAAAATAATAAAAACGTGTTTGTCAAATAATTAATTTTTATTTAATAATATTTTAAATATTATACATTCTTTACCAAAGTTTCATAATTGCAATGTTTGTATTTCATAAAATAAACCTTGTACGTTAAAAATCTAACATTAAGCATTTCGAATAATAAAGAGAATGAAATTCAAAAGAAAAACGAAAAACATGGAAACCGCTGGCTTTATTATATTACTTGTTAATTAGTTGTTAAAATACTTGAAGTTTCGCGGTTACATTTATATTTCTGTTTGGTTAAACATATCTACCGTTACATGTATTCGTACGTTTCGTGAATTCCTGAGAGAATTTACTGCAATTAGTCAGTTACCGACATTTTTGTTAGAAATGATAATTGGTTTACGAGTTATTTAAATAAACGACAAACGCGGTTCCAAATATTTTTATGTTTTTCTTTACTGTAGTGAAAATAATTTCAAAATATTTATTATATGAGATGATTTTATAAGAATTGCATTTGCGATGTATCAGGTATTAATAGTTATTACAGTTTAAAAAGAATATACTTACAATTTCCAAGACTACCCAAAACAAGGAGCTACGATTTGTAAGTAACGTGTAACGTTGATTTCGTTTCCTGTAACTAGGACATAATGATAGATCTATTAGTAACGATAATGACGAAATAGTAAAAAACTTGGTCTCCCTCGGGTGTTTATCCTGTCGGTTGTTACACGAGATAATCGAGATCTACAATCTCCTCCTATTAGTATACTTTGCTGCACTTTATTGGGGTAAATCTAGGGTTAAAGATACATGAAAAACTTTAAGGAGTTTGAAACCGAAGCAAGGATCATTATTTGACTTCATTTGGCTTCCATCTTATACAAGGTGTATTCCAGAAAGCACTGGATTTAGGGCGCAAAATAATGACCCGGTTGGGAGTATTTTTATTTATTAAATTATTATTTGTGTGCCTTTCGGCTTTACAATCTACATTAATATATTTCTTAAAACATTTCATAGAATTTCAAGTTATGGTAAAATTAAACTTAAACTATTCTAGACCTTTCTCTTTTCAAAAGTATTTTTTTCTTCTTCTTCTCTTGATTCTCTCCTTACTTGTTCCCTACACCTCCTTCCTTCTCACCGTTTCCTGCTTCTCCTTCCTTTTTGTCTGTACCTCCGTCTCTCACCTTTTGCTTCCTTAACTTCTCTCGACAAACTTTATATTTTAAATGTTATTATTATTGTTTTAATAAACTAGCAATAACATAACTAGTGTTGTCACTTATATCTCGAGACTGAGGGGGGACTATACCGGGTCGTTGATGCATCTAAGAAGTAATCCCATAGTGCAGAGCATATAACCTTGGAACGCAGAATAACGGAAGGATGCAGAAATAGTTTACATAAGGCTATTGTAGAGAAGGGTTTTGCTTTGCCATCGAATATCCCTCTCATAATAAGCTCTTCTCATAAACCTTAAAGTATAAGATGTTATTGCAATGTCTCTATAGTATTGTAGATTCTGATAGTGTAATGTAAAGCTTGGAAAAAGGGCCAAGGTCCTAAGAAGAAAAGGACCGAATTATAAATATATGATAAACGAACACAAAAACGTTCAAACACTTTGACTTCTTCATTTATTCTATGGTAGTTTATTAAATTATTAACTTTATTTTATTTATTTTCAGTTTGCCCCTCCCCGCACAAAACTGATACACCTCTGCAAGTAAGGTGAGTGTTTTTTGAGTATACCAAATATATATTCCTTTAACTAACACGTACTCTTATGTAAGTACAACTATTTCAATATTGTTTTTACATTTCACATAAAGTAAGAGATAAAGTTCAGGTGACGAGACAGTGTTAGTTTTCTTCCAAATAAAACATTTCAAGTAATGTTATTCTTCCTAGAATAATATTATTTAATTCCCTAACTGAGTTTCACCCTTCACCCTTCGTACTCTAACTGAGAATAGCTTCTAATATTGTGACAGAAGTCGGACAGGAAATGAAATGGTAGAATAGAGTTCAGTGCCGTGGAATGACGATGGTATTTACTTAGTAAACCGATTTCATGTAACAGTTTATTTCCTGTACAAAATACCTTTATTTGAGAATCAATTTGTTCCAGTTCAGAGCCAAATAATACACCTGTCAGGAAATATGATATTACCCAATATTTTTTATTGCAGTATTTTAAAGTAGAACGTATAAAAATACATTGAAAGGAATTGTGAAGGTTCTTTACACATTGAGATGTAACGGTTTTATAATATAATAAAAGCGTGTTACGTTTAATATCGTTTTGATATAAAATGTAGAAGAAGATTATATTTTTTGTAGCAGGGGGAAATCCATCCTTAAAAAGTCGTGCATATTGGGTAGGCAGCAATTTTTGTTTCATCATAAAAAAAGTAAAATCTGAATTGGAATTTGAATTTTTGTATTAAGGGGCAACTCCATTTGGTCAGTATCTTAAACATAAGTGTGTCATCAGTATCCGATAAAAATCCGGTAAAAATATTGTAAAGAGTCCTCCTTCACCTAACATTAGCGTGTGCTGTTGTTAATTCGAGCGATTTCTCATTTCGGGCGTTTGTATTGTATTATAATTTCTGATATAAATATTTAATAATAATTCTGTCTATCTTAGTCTTTTTAAATAGTACCTCCGCCTCTGCCATATACAAATTACCTTTATGTCAAACATAAGAAGTGAATTTACTTTCTTATTTTCCATGTGCTTAAGGTAGTTGTATCGTGATAGTCATGCTCAAAAGTATAACTCAGCAACCTAAAATTATAATGTAGCTGAAACGTTAGTGTCAAATAGTCTCGTTAAAAACTTTTGTGAAAGTACAGTCTCACTGTTCTCACTACATGTAAATAGTATCTACACGTACATACACGTACATACACATACACAGTCATTTCTTGATTTTATAAAAATTTTCAATGTTTACAAAATTTTATTTCTGTAATGGCGTGGACAATAATTTCCATTTTTTTTTATGTGATTAATAACTACTGTTTCTATAATATATTAAATTTTTATTGAATTCCTTTGAATCGTTTTTATTTTATTCGATAAAAATAACATTGAAATTACTATTTCCCATAAGAGCCTGTGTTAAAATAACAAAACTTTAATATCGTTTTTCTCAATAATGGAGTGGTAAATTTTAATCGACCTGAGGTCAATATGTCTTATAATTAATTAAAGAGCAATTAAATGAAGTTTTATTAAAATCCTTTGAAAAGTCATTCCACGATACAACTACCTTAAATACGGATGTCGTCTTCAATTATTCAAAGTCGCTCTTCCCATTTTTCACACAAAACAAAAGTTGAATACAACGAAACTTACTTTACAGTTTGATATTTATTATTCTTCTTTACCCAGACTTGTTGAAGTTAGGTGTATTAAAAGCATCGTTACATAATGAAAGGAATGTTGCCAAAATACGTTGCTAGTATTATCATATACTCACTCGTTTGATAAATGATTTATATAATCATAGTCTTACAATAACATGGTATCTATATAAGCCAGAACCAGGGTTTAGACTGTGATGAATCGTTAAATTTGACCGCTGTTACGTAGCTTAAGTTAACAACCGCAATAACTGTTTTAATAATGTGATAGTAGTTATTAGAGGTATTTCAACTATATAATTATAGAGATCGTTAAAATTTTACGATTGCAGTGTGTTAATGTCCATGACAAGTGACATTAGTTGATAACAAGTAGTGAGGAATAGTTTTTCTCTTGTTAATAATGACATGGAATTACGTTTCACAACGTTAAGAATTTCTAGACGTTAAATCATAATCCGGATGCTACTTATGACAGAAAACGTTTATTTTAAAAGTTGCAAAGGAGTATCAACTTAATTGAATATTTAACAGAAGTGAAGAAAGGAAACTAAACTCCATTATATCTAGTATAATTTTTCCAGAAATTCAATTTTCTCCGATGTAAATAAATGTGAGTCTTCTTTATTAGGAAGTTTCCCTGTAGCCGCATTCCATAACTTCTTGGGTACATCAACTTTTGGTAGTTACTAGCATTTAAAACAATATATACATTTACAAACATTTGCAATACATAATGGGCTTGTGTCCTCATTTTTTAGTGGTCGATTTTTCAATTGTTGATTGAAATTGATGTCAATAAATGTGTATTGGCGTGTCTATTTTATTAAATATCTAAATATTGACGGAGATATATAAATTAAAAATTTGAATTGTAGTTTTAGCGCTAGAAATGGTCGGCCATACTTGTATGACGTGAAATGCATTTTAACGTCAGTTATTTGTTGAGTAGGTCAGTGCTGTGGTAATGTTCTGTAGCAGTTGGTAGTCAAATAATCAAGTCAAATCAAAGAATAATAAGTTTTTATTTTATTTAACCCTGCTAAGGCAGACATAATATTTGAATTTTATTGTTCCTTGAAATAGCTGTAAATAATATTTGATATTTTGATATATAAATACATACAGCAGAGATTTATGATCTGTAAGGTTGGTAACCTTACACAAGGATTGTGATGTCACATGCACTTGGAATGTGTACAACGTTGAATCCCTTTAATAATTAAAGAGACAAAATGACTTTTTTAATTGTTAATATCTCTTGACATATAAGGAGTTATTAAAAAATAATTGAGGTTCTAGTAACCCACTTTATCAATATATAGTACACTTTTATAGAAATTAAAACATAGGACACAAGCCCATTTATAAATAATTTATTTTTGTTTTCCTATTTCTCAGCTTTTCCCATTCTATTTTAAATTGCCAATTATTTCTATAATGTAAAATTTTGGAAAACGTTACATCTGACAACAATATCATTAAATTAACGATGACAAAAAATGTTGCCAGATGTAGGGATTGAAAACCATACACCAGGCTACATTAATTTAACGATAACGCCTATTGTTAAAATACCTAGTGAATTTGGCTTTATGAAGATTTTTAGTTCTGTTTATCAAATGGCGAGAGGTGCCAAGTTCAATAAACTCGAGGGAGTATATTCTATATAACCACAACTAATAAAACATAATTTAATTATAAGCATAACATATTCAATTATAAGAAGTTAATTTGAACTGAATACAATTTAAACTAGTTTCACTGATGATTCAGAAAATTCAACCTTTTTGATAAGTAGCTTGACACTATGATGGTGTGTGTGTTGGAGATGGGAGGGGATTCACACTCCTTGTAGACAATGGACTTTCAATATCTCAACCCAGTATCCTCTATTTTTTAAAGCTTATGGACGTTGTAAGTTTTATCACCAAGAGCCCTAAGCTTGATCAATTTACTCTGTATAGTTTTCGAAAAGAATATAAATTTACCGCAACGTAATCAATTAAAATCAAGTTGTTTTTCCTGATCTAATGTATTCTCTTTGACTTTTCAACTTAAATATTTGTTTCTATTCCCATAAAAGAAATTTATTTTATTCAAGGAGTCTCACTCAGTATGCAATCCACTTAAAGAAATCTCTCACACTATTCTCTTTTTGGTTTTTATTTTTATTTCCTCAATAAAATTTATTTTAAATTAAAAAAAAAATCTAAAAATAAAACGTCAAAGTTCTCACAAAAATAATTGGTTTTGATATACATAGTGTAGGTCTTAACTTTTGAAAAGTACAATACTACTATACATGTTTACAAGTATAATGTTTTTATTTATATATTATTCAAAATGACACACACACATACATATATAAACTAAAACATATGCAAAAAGTTTCAAGAGATTTTCTCTACCTCTATATTTTTGATATCTCTTGATCTACCTACCTAGGTTGTTGTAACCTGCGTATATGTCTCGAAATAAAAATGTTGAATTTTTTAAATGGTATATTTTCTTTAAACTTTTTTTTTATGTATGATTCAAGTTTCATGTCTTTGCCATATATCTTTATACGTGTCTCGTTACGTAGGGTTAAAGTTCAAAAATAACTTAGCATAGAAAGTGAGATTTATGAATTTTATGTTATACATTCTAGAGTGTACTGCTTTCGAATTTAGACAAAAATGTTTATTTTGTATATGAATATGTTATACGAGTATATTATACTCTGTGTTACATATACTATACTCACTGCGATAAATATATCAAAAAGTAAAGATAAGTGTTCACTAGTCCGCTTGGAAGTGATTGAAATCATTAAACTTTATCAAGAGAAGTTTCATAGAAGTGAAAGGAATCAGAGGTGAGTGATATGCAAACAGAATCGTTATGTTTACGTGTATAAATGTATTGGTTCGTGGATTGGTTTGAAAAGCAAACCATTCTATTGAAGTTTATTCTTAAGAAGTTTTATGCGTAAAGGATGAATTTATTTTCGTAAAGCAATTAACAAAACGTTCCAAAAATATAAAACGAAATCATAAATAAAAAAAAAACGTTTTAGGTAATGTAATATCGTTGACGCAATGGGTAACTTTTGTTATTTAAAGAAAACCCTCCAAAACACGTGATTATTGCCTGCATTGTATAGTATATTGTAACTTTGTGGAGAAGAAGCATTGTATAAAGCTTTAAAATTAATTAAATGTTGCCAATAGGTATAAAGATACACACTTAAATAGATAAATTCAAGTTAGCAGCACTCCTTAAAGAATGTCCGATGTGTTTAGCCCTCTAAATTTCTCTGATGGGGTTTACCGAAATCATTTTAAAACCATATCACGTCCTCGGAGTGCATAGCTTCGGTAATTGCGATAGTAATAGTATTTGGTCGTTTACATCGAACCGTACTATTTATATGTAGCCGTCTTATCTTGAGGGTTTCATACTTGCACGAACTCGCGGCAAGCTAGATACGTTGCGGTCGTAACTACCTACTAACGATTCGTTACGTTGCACTCAGCTCTTTGCCCTTGTTCGTTACTTAGGTGACTGTCTCTACGACCGGTAGTGGGGTGGGGGGATCCGTCGTTAGTGGCGAGTCAGTAAGTACAGATTTATTAATGGCGTGTTAATAACGTGCTTAATATTCTGTCTGAGATTCGCTTTAATATTACGATTTTCCATGTTATATTTCGAGCATTAAATATGCTTTAATGTGACATCGTTTTAATCTTTTTTTAATTATAATTGCTTTAGATCAATTCGAGTTTCATGGGTAAATGTTATATAATTGATATATTTTGGGCCTACATTGGTGTTATACAGGGAGCGTCGTATTAACATTGAAACAGTGAGGTACTTTAACTCCCCTATATCCATATATTGGACATATATTGGTAAATATTATAAAAAATAGACCACTTCATCGAACATTCAACATTTTGAAATAACGCCAAAGTAAAAAAAATTGAGCACATTCTTTTTATCATACCAACTAGGTATTGCTAAATTATTTTTACGTTCCCATAAGGCAATTTTTTTTTTTTTGCTTAGTTTAAAACATATATATGCTGGTATTTTACGCTTTAAATTACTAACATGAAACTTAACACGTTTGTTAGTTATGATATAGTGAATGAGAAAATGTTGGACAACTACGTGCGTGACGCCTTCTTGAAATACTAACCAATGTCAGCTTTCTTACTGTGTTCTTTCGTTTGATACGAGCCATGGGAACCTGTTATAGTTAATAGTGATAAATAATTGAGATAAGGCGCAATAAGTTTCTTTTACGTGATAATATCTATTGTTATATTTATAAATATTGTAATATATACCCTGTTAAATCCTCCAGGTTTCCACTTAAGACGTTCTTAAAACTTTTAAGAATATACGGTGAAAGTTTTTCAAGTTGTTTAGTAGATATACAAACTCTAAATGGATTTAAGAGATTATATGCGCCCATAGTTTCGTTTAAACTCAAACACCTATTTTTATGGTTGTCGTCCTAAGTTTTGTTGACTACGGAAGTTCCATTAAAGCCAAGAACTTCAACATCCGATATTGCAGTTTCATATAACAACAAACAACAATAGAGCAGCCGATGGATAGATAAACTAGATTCCGAGTCTAAGATATACTTTAATGAGAATCTATATCTTTTAGGGATGTTACGTATCCGAAAGCTTTGTTTTCTAACAGGGTATAAAAGAGCTTCCTGCTAGTTAAATTGTAGAACATTATGTTAATAACTATAAGAGTACAGAAATATTAAACGAGTCAAGATAACAAGTTTTACGTTTAGCAATAGAGCAATACGACTTAATACTGCATAATAGAAGCATGAAATTTGGAACAGAGGTTGGCAAGTAAGTGATTTTTATATGTAGAACTTGCTTATAGAATTTAAGGCATATCCAAAATGGCTTGTATATTCTTACAATTTAAATCCTGTCCTGGTATGTAAACAATGTTACCTAATATACAAAGTTTTGTAAAGGTTTTACTCTTTTTTAAAAAATAAATCTACTTTTTTATGCATTATTTTTTTTTTAATTCATCATTTACCAGGCTTCTTAATTCCTCGGTCCTATTTTCGCTCTGTACATTACACTATCAATATTTACAATACATACATAACAGTAATATCTTGAGCTCCATATTCTGTTAATAATCAAGCACATAGACCACGTATGCTTTATGAGCAGAGCTTTATTATTCGTTAGCAATGCTAAACCCTTCTCAACAATAGCCCGGTATAGACTATTTGTACATCCTTCTGTAATTCTGCATTCCAATATTATATACTCCGGATTGGCTACTCCTTCTCCACACCTACACGTATCTTCCTGCACTATTTGATTTCTTCTTAGATGCGCTAACACCCCGGTATAGTCCGTCCTCAAACTGGAGACAATTGACAACACTCTTCTCGGACCTTGGCATTCTACCACCAACAATGTCCGCACACCGAAGACTGTTGTGTATTAATACAATCATAAAATTTTTGAAGATGACCTTTGAGCATGACCAGCAGAATGATTTAAAAAGAGTATCTTATCAGAACAACAGACAATTTGAAAAAAAACCATCTTCAAACTTTGGCGAACATGACCTTGTCGTTGAAATCGCCTCAATTTTAAAATTAAAAAAAAAAGAAAGGTAATATACTTCTTAATATGTTCTTCATCTCTTACACCACATTTCGCAATTAGAAAATATAGACATTTGAAAATTCGTCGGAAATTAACTGGTGCCAGTAGAGCTGTTACAAAATAGGATCATAGTCATGCTAACCCAAACAGAGATAACAAAATTGTCTAAAGAGAGTGTTCATCCAATGTGCGCTCAGCTTTAGATTTATGATGAACCTTTATAAGAAAATAAATGACTACTTATAAAACAGTGCTTCAGCGTCAATTTTAAATCATTAATCTGATAAATTAACTCAATTAAATCTCTTTATTATTAAAATATGTTTGAATTTATTGGATTTAACTATTTTCCATTATATGATTGATGACTAGATGTTGATGGGGTTCGTTTTGCATAGCTAAAGCATGTAGGGGTCGTACAAGCTACTTGTACGAGTATATGACGTCATGGAAGGTACCGAGTATACGTCATAAGCACGTAACGGCTAACGGCAAGCGTCTAACGGGTAACGGCTCGTTTCCCGTTGCTCGTTACTCATTGCCCGGATTCAGAAAACGGGCTGCATGCATTATGCATCATGTCTGATTTCGTGCTCTGGGATTACTAGCTTGATTAAATTTGAGTTTGATATTATAAAGGGAACAAAAACAAACATTGTTACTGTGTTACTACACTTGTAGATTAACAAAGGGTGAGGAGGAACACGCGATGGCTTTAATTGCAAGCAATGGATTATGTTAATCGTGTTTAGTATTCATCTGTGCTGCTAGATGGTATTAGTGTATAATTCTATATAATTAACTTGCTGCAAGCTTTAGGAAGTATCTTAACTGGTGCAACTTCTTTTAAATTTATGTTATTGACATTTATTGCTAAAACTAATCTTTTCGTTATACAATTATATTTATTGCAATGCTTTTATTTTTTATTATGGTAATATACTCTCTTTTGTGTAAGCAATTCTTATTTAACTCTATAAAAATCGTCGTTAAAGACCTTGTGATATTTTAATGATTTCTTAGGTCTACATAATTTTCTCGGCATTTTTTTAGCAGCATTATGGTATCAAAGCCTCGTATATGCCATCTGCATCGTTACCTAATAAATATTTATCATTGAAATTTATTTATTACGGTACCAATGATGTTTTAACTTGGTTGCCAACCTCGTGAAATGTGATTCCTTTGAAAAGGATCTATAATTACTCATTTATTAGCATTTTTCCTTTACTCAGAATTAAGGTCCACTTTTTATAACTTCATTTATATATTTTCATGTTTCATTGTAGTCGTAGGAAAAAGTAAATCTCGATATTAACTTCAAAATGTTATGTAAATAAAATGTAAAATATTTAAGCGACAGGGCTTGTAAACCATGACTTCATTTATATAAAACGGAACTACATATTGATAAATTTGGTTACCAGAATCTCAAATGTCCAATTATTTTTTAATACCTCCATATATTTTAGGAGATATTAACAATTAAAAGTCATTGTGTCTCTTTAATTATTAAAGGGATCCAACGTTATAGAAAATTCTAATGCATGATACGTTCGACGAATTACCATCTCTTTTATACAACAGATTATATTACGAAGTTTTTGAAAAAGAAAAAATAATCTCGATTAGTTATTTCTTCTGTAACGTATTATACATATCTAAAACATGAGGCAAACCCATGAAAAAATCGACATACATGGTCATAGATGAACAATACATCATTTTCAAAGTTATTCTTTTCCGTTACATTTGATGCAAATTTATCTGAATATAATTTAATTATGTAACAAATAAAACCATTTCAAGACATATATTTTACGATTGTTGTTATCTATTTATTTTAATAATTATTATATTTATTTCCGTTACATTTGATGCCATTGCATAAAACATCATCTGTGTTTTCCTAAAAAAAGAGGGAGGATACTTACAATCACACATATCCTCAATAACATCAATGAAAAAATGGGCAGTACGCCAATACTGGGCATGTATTGTGTCATAGGATCGTATACTATGCGCTGGTCTAAAATATTTATATTAAGTTCCCAATTGGAATTAATATATTTCGAGTAGGTGTTATTTTTATCTGAATATAATTTAATTAAGTAACAAATAAAACCAATTCAGCACATATATTTTATGATTGTTGTTATCTATTTACTTTAATAACGGTTAACCTAAAATACTTTTATTAGGTCCTATTATTATATTTATTGTAGCAATGAAACACCCATGTGATGCTCATAAAGTGATTTTACGTCCGTTAACACATCGATATCTATAAATAATAAATTGAGTCCTAAATAAAAGAATAATATAAAATGCAATCATTACAATCAACGAGTTTGCTTGGCAAATGTGGCCAGTAAACTAGAAATGGACCATATAAGTATAAATAGTATTCCAATAGTAATGTGGCAATGGCAATGGCACTAGATGGCTCTGTTGTGTACTGCCGTTACGTTGGTCGTAAGAGACATTCAGTTTATAGGGCAATATCTTAATCCCAAATCGATCAATCATAAAATCCTTTTTTTCTCTGGTACTTGAGTGTTTCTTGGAACATAAGAACGTACTCGTATATTTCAGCAATAACCTCGAGCATCCATTAATGGAAATAAGTTCTTTTGTTGGGCATTCATCAGTTATTGCTTTTTAAAATTATATATATAAACTACCAAAATCAGCAGAAATAAATATTGTTTAAAATGCGATTATATTTTGATCCATATTTTCATATAACTTTTTTCAGTGTCTTAATAAGGTACTCTACAAAATAAAAAATATTTTCACAATCGTTTGTTGACGTCATTTATTTTTCTATGATTGAATTTATTTCCACTGACAATTAATTACAAATGGATGACAATTGGCAATGGTTCACAATTATAAGAAATGGTTAAAACCCTTTTCATGTATTTTATTAATATTTCTCAGAAGGCTTTGTTACATTTAGTACATCTCCTAAAACCAAACTAATTTCTTTTCAGTAAGTAATAATTTTTATAAACAATAGTTCTTTAAACGGTAAGAAACTAAGAAATAATTGCGTTTCTTTTGAGTACTTGATTAAAAATATTATCTTCGATTTTTATATTCGTAATAAAAATTTAAGTAAGATAAGATGGTTTAGAAATTAGTCCCGCAAAATTATATCAACTATAATCAGTAGTACAATCAAAAGTAATCATTGTAAAACTCCAGCTCACCTGTACAAAATTAATATTAAATCCGACGATAGATGTCAATGTGGTGAAGAAGAAACTTTGGATCATATTATATTTGAATGCATAAATTATAGTTTAGAAAGAGTAGGATTGTACGGTGTCCAATTCTGGTAAAGAAGTACAACGTTGTTATAATTTACCCTCTTCTTAATATAGAGCCTATTACATAATATAAAAATTCGCAGCTGTTTCATCTTTTAAGATATGGAATATATAAAACAACGTGCGTAGTTATTTAAATATAATACAGTCGAAACGTTATGGAATAACTTTAAAGAGATTTACCCGCTTATCGTCAATATTCGTTTATTTCGAGCCACACCGCATTCTAGAAGCCATCCACTTTTCAGCCTTATGATTTAAATATTTTATACAGATTTTATTTCTGTTTATGCGTGAATTTCAATTACGATTACCGACTTTTATATAAGGATTTACAGTGGAAAATAAAATGAATAAATACATTTTATATATACTTATTTTTTATCTTTAAATACTCGTATCTTATTTAGAAAGAATTACAAAGGTTTTTGAGTGTTTTGTTCAAGAACCAAAAATACCAAGCAGTAGATCCTATTAGCCATTAATAATCTTTCCTCCTACAAAATCGAAACATGAATAAGAAAACGATTTGCTGTAGGCGACTTACCTCTCGGCTTGTACGGCGATAACGGTGATAAGCTGGTCGGAGGGATTTATTTCACGAGATGAGTCGTTGCCACTCTGGTAAACTGGTATCTATAAGAAGATAGTGATGTAGGCTAAATATAAGAACACATAAACGAGGGTGTACGATATTCGTATGATATTCGCAGGCTGTTCGTAAAAAAGATTACGTTATGAAACTATACACGGTGTGCCAATATTCAACGATAAGCGGGCACCAGAGGGTGGTCCTGCTCATGACTACACAAGAAAAAAAGAAAAAAAAAATGTATCTCATTCGAAAATTGAAACACCTTAAGATGTTTTTAACTACCATGACCACAATTTTTCAAATATTTCTGATTTTTTTTTTGCATCGGCAACCTAGTAGTTTTTACACAAAAATCAATCGAAATTATTTTTTTCCCTAAAATTTTTCTAGATTTTTACTTTCTGTCCACTTTAACTCATCGTGGTGTAAAAAAAAAGTATGGACACTACTATGGCAAGTTTTTTTTTAAAATTGGCACAAGTCTTCAGGATTCCAAAAAGATATAATACTCCAGGAAAACTAGCAATAAAAGAAAATTACGCAATAAGTGATAACATTGTATCTTCTATCTGATTTAATACACGGATAACTCATATATACAATCAAACAAAATTATAATGCAGATAATGTTTGCAACTCAAATCCAATTTCACTTAGAGATGTCTCACTGATGAACTCAATTGAATATTTATTCGTATGAAACTATTCACACATGTATATATTTTTACTTTAGTATTACGTTTACATTGGAAATGATCACTAATAAAACAATTAATTAACATTTTAATTACCTGGTGCCTTTGTATACGATAGCTCCCGAAACGCAAAGTGTTTACTTTCAGCAGGAGATGAGCGGCACGGCCATCTAGATCACGGCCTCCATGTGCGCTGCCCTGACGGTTGCTCCTTTCATGATGATGCCACATTCATTTTAATCAGAGCGTACAGTTTAATATAGGTTAAATTAAATTTTTATTATTCAGAGTTTTTTTTTTCTTTCTGGGGCGGTAAAAATGATTTTTTAATGTTATGTTTTGTAAAATATTTTCATATTTTTTTGTATATAATGGCGTTTATACTTAATTAAATTTTAAATTAATGACTTTCAAAATGTGTTGTGTTCGTGGAGATAAGTATACGCATATTGTCAGTGGCGTACCATAAGTGATGCAAATGCATCAAGACTCTAGGGGGTACATCGAGAATTAAAAAATAGTTGCTGTAACTAACACATCACACGATTTTTTTATATGACATTTCTTTATCATTTTTATTGCCATTTTTGATATTTCATTGTATGAACTTATTCAGAGATGTGTTAGAATTAAGGAAATTATTAAGAGTTGAGTTTCTAACAATCTTATGTGAGATCGCTCTTATGAACTATAAGTAGAGTCTTATTCATACTTGTCATAAGACTCACATTTAATTAATTAGACCAATATAGCTATAGTACCGATATTAATATCAAGTCAGAATGCAAATCTTTTTTTTATATTTATTTAATGTCGACCTATTTCCGATCTTGAGTTCTGCTACTATGTTGGCAGTTTTTGTGGTGTTGAGAACTCATATATGTAGGCTACACCACTGCGTAATAAGCTTATGATTATGTATGTGTATAACCAATTTAAATTAATAACAACCAAACCGTTCATATAGGTAATTCCAAATTATAAAATACAGTATCATTAGTATCAGTATCACAGTACCATTTAGTGAATGAAAAAAATAACCAGATTTCTAATATTATTATCATTTTGGAAGATATAATCCGAAATAAATGAAATGCAGGCTATAAGAAAGTAAGCCACACAGTTGATGAAAATACAATAACATTCTTTTAACAAGAATAACTAAGTTTTAAGTTCCTCCTTAAAAAAACATATCTGGTAAACTAAGCCATGTATGTCATGTTACAACAGAAATTAAAGAAAAGTTCGGATCATTATTCATTAGCGAGATTTACGTGATATTTGTTCGATATTCTCTCGTTTTACAATAGTTTTTACATGATTAAATCTGCTATAGAAACGCTAGCTGAATACTGGTATCAGATGAGGCGCCTCGGTGCTGCTGTACTGCTGGTGGTGTACGTTACTGGTACTAACGCATGAACCAGAGTGTGAACTGCGAATCGAACTATGTTTTTACTTCTTTCAGGCTTTCAGTTATGCATTAATATTTAAAGAGGCTGACATGAAAGTTGCTTTTGCATTACTTAGTTGCATTAACTAAAACTCTCCCAGCTCACCCATGTAGAAATGGGAAAAATAAAAATAAATATTGCTTTTTGTAAAAAATAAAAATATTATCAATTAGTTTATGCTATACTAGGTAAACCCAGCAACTCAGTTTGATATGAAATGAATAAGAAGGTAAATAAAAGACACACACAGAAACACAGACAACGATCAACTGGAAAGAAACGAAAGAAATGAATTCGATTTTCTAAAGCACGCTGAACTTTGCGAGAACAAACATACGCAGGCTGAATTTTAATATATAAAGAAGATATCATATTCATTTTTAAAATATATCTTTGACTTATTTCCGGTATTAGGCGAATCACCAATTTAAAGCTTAATATTTCTATTAAAAAGTGTCTCACCCAGTAAACATTTTGGAGTCACTTTGACATCATATTGAAGATGCGTCATGATTTTTTTGTCATGAAAGAGTTCATTTATAGTTCAGTTTCTCACATTTTTTCATATAAAATGTCTACTTTATCGGCTATAAATGGAGAAAAAACTCCACCTGTCGGAATACAAATGAAGATAAAGTTGATGCGAACTATAATTGAAGTGAAATAGTGATAGAAACGTCACTAAATAGGGCACTTCACCAAAGTTTACTGGGCAGTGCAGTTTCAAATTTGCTAGCTTGCTACCAGCTAATTCTAAGGCTTCTTTTCTACCTCGTACATAAATATTAAAGACAGTGTGCAAGATTCAACTTGCCAGCAGAGTACAAGCTAATTCAAGCGATACATTTCTATTTTGGTCGAGGTGATTTTAAATCCAACTTTGGTACTAGTTATATAACTAATGGTTAGTTGATTTTTGGTAATTGCAAATGGAAAAAATAGGTTGGAAAAGTACGAACGAAAAAAAAATATTACTGTATTTATTACGTTTGGTAATTATTTGATATAGCTACACCTTTTGTTTTGATTCTCACTAAAAAACTACTGCATTTTTGTATGTTTTATGGCGTTTGTTGTATGCTAAAAGTATGTACAAATCTCTACATAATATACATTATACCTCTTTTTATTTAGAAATACACAATATTGTTGGTAAATAAAGTAAAATTTTCTAATTTGAGGTTAGAAATAAAATTCCATATATAAGTAAAAATGGCGTCATATTTCACATTTATTAGTCAACTTTAAGCATAAATTTTGTCTATTTTTTAATAAAAACATTATATAAGGTATATTACGTGTGATTTGCACATGTTTTTACTATAATAAAAACATCATAAAATATACAAAAGTGCAATAGTTTTTTTATAAGATTCAAAGCAAAAGGTGTAGCTATATCGAATAATTTCCGTACGTTTAAATTTAATTTTATATATGACTAACAATTTCTAAATTTACTTGTTGCAAATATTAGTTTTTAATAATATGTACTACAAAATTTAGAGTAGGCAGATCACTTTTAATGGATAATAATATATTTACAAAATATTTTTGTTTTTATTGCATGTAACATAACAAACATATTTAAAAATACCATTAAAATATACGACTTATACGACAAAAGGTTGAATAAGTTAAAGCCAAAAAGGAATTTTTCAAAATATTTAAAATAAGAATCTATCTTTGTATGTTATACTTACAAATTATTTTTTAAGTTCCACCAAAAAAAGTATGTCGTCAACGTAAAGACTCAATTTTATTTTATAGAACTTACTAATGCAAATACCATTAAATTAATATATAAAAATATATAATTACATACAATTAATTTAAAAGTAGGATGAAGTGGATCACTGGATCCACTAGTCACAAGCTAGTGACACAAAATTTACTTAATATTAGGTTGATAGTACGTAAATTCACATTGTTAATTTTAAAAAAATATATAATATGCAAATAAAATAAAAACAAAGAAATAGAAATATTTCATAAAATTATTTATGTAAAATATACATAAAATATTTTAACTGTTTTTACGTGATTTTAAATACAGAAAAGCAAAGAGTCTTGTAACACTTGATCTCTTGATAACAATTTTCAAAAGAATTTTCGAAACACGTTTGAAACCGTTTCAAATCAAACTATGTTTTAATGTATAAGAAGTTTTAAAGCCTTGATTTGGATCTTAAAAAAAGTAAAAATAAATGAATAGCGTAAACCAGGAGTACCTATATTAGCTATTAACTAAAGTTACTACCACACCTTTTTTTTATTTACATTAATTTAATTAACAATTGTATTATATAATTATATTAAGAACAAATTTAAACACATTACTAAATTTTGTGTAATTTAATTACTATATTAATAAATAAAATTAAAACCGTTTAAATAACGCGCCGACTAGATAAATAAAGAAAATCTACCGAACGCGACAGGTGTTCATATCTGAGCATTAGACTTGAACGCGTGCAATGCTAACGAAGCACTGAGATCTCGTAGCATCGTAGCACAGCCTCTACGCTCCAGGTTCGTAGACCCCCGCTACATAGAGCTACGCTCGTAGAGCCACTACGCTGTGTAATATACATGTACACTGTATGACGTATATACATATATCCGTTTTCTGCGCGTTTTCCTATATCACACTCACACAAACATTATAATTATACTTTAATTTTTTTGATGTCTACTATTATAGGTAATTATAAATTAGATTTTCTGTCATGGCGCCGAAGATATTGATTGAGTTTATCATTGATTTGCATATTAATTGGAAAATTAATATCTGTTCAATGAAGTGGAAGGTAAAGTATCATTCCCATCTACTGTTTCAGTTTTATTTTATTTTTAGTTGCAAAAATAGTATGACATATGGCAATGCATTATTATTTCCTGAGTTAATACTAAGGCATAAAACTTTACAAATTTTTGACAGTACCGTGGTCTTTTAATCGACCAAGTAACTAATCTACAATCAGCTATAAGTAAAATAAAGTTTAAGCTTGTGAACAATAAAAAAATAGAAATAATTATATTCAATTTATTCTTTTGTATTATGAACGAGGGGCATGCGGGTTATACGGCCGTATCGGACGCCATGATAAATAGAGCGCCGAACTGTAAAAAGGAGCACCCACTGTAATTTAATTTCATAGTAGAATAATCTAAGTAAGAATAAGTACACCATATAATCCTCTGGCGTCTATAAATGTCTTTCGGACCGGCCCTGATATTATTACCAATTACTGAAATATATTACTGAAAAT
Organism: Panorpa germanica; assembly: GCA_963678705.1. Classification (NCBI taxonomy): domain Eukaryota; kingdom Metazoa; phylum Arthropoda; class Insecta; order Mecoptera; family Panorpidae; genus Panorpa; species Panorpa germanica. The sequence continues at coordinate 4,747,146 of OY783220.1, read as the reverse complement.
GAGAACTTAAAACTGAAAGAAATCCATATTTCTGTTCTGTGGTAAAAACATACAAGTCACAATATAAGACTAAAGTATCATTCCCACTCACTTCTTTAATTTAATTTTGTAGAACCTTACAAGGTGCAATGTTTTAAATTAAAAATATTAAATTAATAAAAACTGTGTTATATTATACACCTCCAAAATGTGACAATCTGTCAAAAACAAATTCTATTACTAATTTTTATTAAAAACATTAACTAAACTTAAATTAAAACCCAAATGTGAAAAGGAATGCTTAACCGAAAATCTGAAATCTAGTTTACAATATTAATTAAAAACAATAAATTAAATATCAAAACAGTGAGTGAGAATGAGGATTAACACTTATGCTTAAAATTGAAACAGTTGATGGGAATAGCTCCTAATCATCAAAAATCCACTAATACAATTTATTTGATTGCTTTTATAAATTGGTGATAAAATGATTAAATAAAATTGTCTGTTAAACAAATTGTCTGTCGCAAGCTTTTTATTATAAATGGCTTTCTAGAAAAGCAGTCCTCTTTTTTGCAAGTAGCAACAAATTTTACAATGTTTTTGTACTGTTTTAAAAAATTTAATGTGTATAAAACAGTAGAAAACCGTCCTACGATTGCCACAAGACAATTCCAAGGTTCAGTTTCTACATAGGCAACTCTTACAGGATATTGTATCAGAAAAATAATGTATTACACAATATTTAAGATCACCTTCAACTTCAACAGTAAAATTCAGAATTTGATAAAAAATAATTTTAAATTTATTTTGCATTGCAAGGTCCACACTTACTAGCTTACTACAAACAATTAAAGTGTTACATAGAACCTGTAATATACATCAGAAATAATACCTACTACGTAGTGTATACCAGTCTATAAGCATATAACTGCAGGTTGAATTCATGGGCGTACAAATGTATAGACCTGTCTAGCCCGGGACAAATACACTCCAGTCTAAATACAGAGCAACTGAGTACCAGTGTATAGTATATGTTCTAGGCATACTGTAGTCTGGATACATGGTACGGTACGTAGCGGCGTACCGGGCGGGCATGGCTGTTGCAGGGCAACGAGGTGCGTCTGGTCCGCGTCCACGTCCACGTTGAACGCACCCCTCGTCCTGCACCACCCTACAAACCTGCATCCCAACATCCCGACGTCCCGACAGGTAGCTCACTGTTTATACACTGTTTCGTAGATTTGAGAGGCTCTCTCGCGTATATAAAACATTATAAGATGTGTAAATACATACCACGTAATATTAAATTACTAACATGATTAAGTTTGCAGTTACAGAGATTGTGTTCACCATGCATGAAATGTATTATTTTAGAGAGCAGGAAATACATTTAAAATAAACTGTGGTTAATTCTCAGATACGTCGGTGTAGCACAAAAAAGTTGCGCAATGCTTTTTTTTGATTTATCCTTTTTGCTAAAAGTAACAAGTACGAGGGCCAAATAAGAAACACTTATTTATTTATTTATTTTGATATATTTATCAACATAGTCCTCTTCTAGCTCATTAATAATCTAAATATTTCAATCTTCCAAATAATAGGACAGTTTTAAAGAAATTAAGACGTGGTTGTTTTTATCTTTTGCTGTAGCTCACATTGACCTTTAATTACATGAATTCATAAACATTTACTTCGTCTTCCTCTAACCTTTAAGTAGTGACGTGGGTGTATCACAGACACCGTGTAGACATATTTTAACCTTATTTCGTCATTCCAAGTTATTTGCACCTCAAAAAGTGCCAAATAAATGTTAATTTTGCATAAATTTTATTTTGTTTTCTATTTTGATCCTAGATAGTGTTAAAACTTTTAATAATTTATTAACTAAGTATTAAATAACTATTAATAATTAGTACTTATCATACTCACCGTCAGTGAGACGTCACATCCCCATTAATGACCTATCTTAACCACGTCAGTACTCAAAGGTTAAACTGTAATGCCGGTAGTGCACTCTCGGCCAGACATTTATCAAAACATTTGTCGATGTATCGAAGTTAAACCTGCTCGGCAAGAGGTAGCAAACAAGTGAGTAACGGCAACTCAAACATTTAAAGTTTTTTACTTCTTTGATATGAATTAAAACAAGATTAAAAAAGCCAAAAGATTTAAGCCTCATTTTTCTCTAATAATAATTATATATAAAAATTGATTAAAAGACAGATGGACGTAGTAATTATGCAGTCGAATCGTATACTATATGGACCTATGTATATAAATGATCATAGAACAAATTTAATATTTGCATATTCTACAACATAATACGAGTATATAAAACTACGTCTACACATCCTTTGATCTCTTAATATAATGACACTCGCATCACTGGATATAAAACGCTCCAATTATTTTCCTTTTTGTCAAACTTCAAGCTCGTTACATTTTTTGACTTACGATTGACTGAACAATTCCACCGTATTATGAAAGACAAAATCTTAGGTAAGTGCCACAGAATTTTTAAATATTTTTTCGCGATAGTTGATGCTTCTGTTTATTCTATATGTAAACGTTGCTCTAAAAGCAGCTTGGCGAAATTCTACTGGAGTATTTGTAAATAACATATTTACCTCTACGTTACTATATGACAGTTTATAAAGAGACTGGCAGTCCCGAATCTAAGAGGCGGGCAATTTATGGGACCGCCAAATTCATATATTTAAAAAACTAGGTGTTTATCGAAATACTACATCGACACCGATCCTAAAAGCGGCAGTGACGTTTCAAAATCCTGAAAGCGTCAGTGTCAAGTTCTATCCTCGGTTCGAAAAAATCATAAATTCGATACTGGAGACTAGTATATGTAAGATGGTCTGTTACATAATTATTTATTTTGTTATGTTACGCTAAATACAAAACATGGATATTAACTTAAATATTACATTGACAATTTTTTTGTATTTTGTAAGATGTGTACCCAAATAATGTTATGGGTACTAAGGATGTTATTTTAAACGTAGAATTTTTAATTATATCTACCTAATATAAAATAATTTTTATCCCAATAAAATAATTATATAAAAACTTTCCATTGAATAGATGAACAATTAGTCCTGCCCTAGCCCACGGCAATCGGCATTGTGTATCGATTCCATCTTAAAATAGAATGGTACAGTATTAACAAACCCATCTTCTTGATCTTTTCTATACCACCTTCGTCAGAGTGAAACATCTACACCTGAACTTTATTTTCCACAACGCGACTGATCGAGCGGAAAGATCGAAATAATTAGAACAAAGTGGAATCACAGCTCCAGACACCGGTCCAGTCGTGTAACCGTTTGGGATAAAGGATAAGGGTGGAAACATCTGGAATAGCGGACAGTTCAGATACCCAGTTCTTACTCCCAAATTTCATTAATTTCATCTGACAAATACATCTGTGTAATTAAATAAAGACACAATTTAATTTTAAAGGTTTGTACAGATTTAGGATGATTATTTTAGATAACACTGTTAAATTAATGGTCTATTAATTAAAAAGCAGTTATTGCGGATTTCCAATTAACCAGGTAAGGGACTTAAGGATTTCGTACTAGAGAGAATGAAATCTATCACTAATTTAAATTGGCTTTAGCAAAATCTGCAACAAATTTACAGTAGATAAATAATAAAGATAAACTTAAGATTTAAAACATATAAATATAAATATTAAAGGGTTAAATATGAAAAGCTAATTAATATTTTGCCGCATGAAAGAAAGATCTGTTGGAACCGGGCCAACTGCTTGTGTTAGGTTGGAAAAAGATCCCTGCATTGTATATTGAAACTAGCAACTATAACTTTGTAGCTAACGGACATTATCTTAGAGAAATGGCTAAATATGGTAATTCTTTATTTTATTTTAAATATTAACCTATCGTAGGTTGAAGAGAATATTTGTAGTAACTAACTACATTATTTTCTATGAAATAAAATAAGTATTTATGTTCTGGAATATTAACCCTGCGTGTGGACACTGGATCTCCTATTTATCTCTGAAACTCCTATTTATCTCTTAAGAGTACACAGCGCGCCCCCTAAAAAATCCAGGTAGTGGTAGGGACTTAAGGTTCCAGCAGCATCCGGATCTGGCCTTAATATTATAAATAATAGAAAGCAGTATCAGAGTGTTTTAAAAGTTTTCCTTTCATCCACCCTAATATCTCCTTTTATAAGAACCGCTATATGGATATTAATAGTGAAACTTATACCGCACCTATCAAACCGTATCACATTCTTGCCACTTAACGGTTTGCCAAACATTTATAACTTATAATATCACACTATAATAAAACTTACTATAAAATAACAATTTATATTGGAACAAATAACATCATAAATTCAGAAACGCGGTCCCCTAAGAAATATCTACTAGAACCTATCTACTATGGAGGGTAGTAGAAAATAGAGGGTTACAGAAAAAGCAACATTGTCTATCTACTCTGGTACATTGGAATTGTATCAAGCCACAGGCCACTTAACATTTTTATCCTGTTTTGCTGTTTTATTGCTACCATATAAAATAATCACAACTTGAATGCCACCTCAGCGAACTTGTCTGAACTTGTAATATCGACCGTTGCGATCTCGGTTGCTCGTGCTCCTGCTCCAGCTCCAGTTCTAGATACTGCTGTTGGAACACTTTCAATACAGTCTGGAGAGCCATAGAACTAAACATTTGACATTGTTGCCTTACAATAATAACTGCTGGTGCTTTAGTACTTGAAAACACTTTACAAGTTTTATGGTTATTTATGCTATAGTTTGTGTTCTAATAGATTGCTTCATTTATTCATTTTCTTTGATAACTTTTGCTAATATTATGTTAAGAAGTCTTAGGCACTGTATAAAATTAGACGTTTGTAAATTTTTGGCAAGCTTTGATATTTCGCTCTGAAAGGTTCACCATCTCTGCTATGGTTGTAATAATATAGACCAATTCGCCTAAAAATTCTGGATGACTTGTTTTACAAGTGAACTTTAAAAATAGATGTTACTTCAGCAACTAAAAATGTCACGTCAATTTTCATTTAATATATTTGAATAATAAATTACATCAAGCCAGAACTACAAGTAGTATATTTCTATTTAAAAACATAAAGTTACTAAATAAGAATATGAAGGAAGAAGACTGGGAGTGGAGGAAGTAGAAAACAAGAGAGACACGGTGAAAAATGCAGTGCATAATCAGATAAACAGATTATAACAATGCAACAGCAGGATTGGATGTAGAAGATGAAGAAAGTCATATACCATTAGTTGCGAATGAGGAGGAAGCCGGTGCACCTAGATAACTCCTAACAGGATATAGAAATAACTGCTACTTCGGGAAAGAGAAGGAAGATGGAAATAAACAAATAACATAAAAACAATGTGATACAATATAAGAAGAACACACAGATTTATTTTAAGATTTTTTAATAATTAAACTTGTAACAATTTGCAACTCAGTGCTGCTACATTGGACATATCACATTAATGACTTGGATTACAACATACGACATAATTCTTTTAATACTTTAACAAATCTCCGGGAACTGATTATTTTCGAGGTTTGCTTGCGCTATCATTAACTGAGTTTTAACTTCACATGGTGGAAAGTAATGTACATCATAATATTGTGGCGCAATTTGTAGAAGCCACTCAGGCTTTATAACAGTTACCGATTTAATATAGTTCCTCGACGTAAGCAAGAATTCATGATACACAACCCATGCAGGTTTATAGTCCAGGTTAGTGCTAGGATGAAACTGAACATCCTGACAATCCTTAATAGTTAAATATCGTCCCGTTTTTTCAAGATGAGCAACTTGCATAAAGAACCCACTAACAATAGCTTTCTGAATGTTGGTGTAGTAGTCTTTGGAACCAAATCCTGCACTAATTATCTTCAACTTAAAGCGATCCATTATCCGAGCTAGTTGAACGCGAATGTTTTCGGCAGATTTCAAAGCACGATAATTTATAAAATTTTCATAACACCATTTAGGATCTTCCTTATTATGTTTAAACGCATGATATACGTTCAGCAATGTCAAATGATCACCGTCAACATGGGCAAACTTTTTCTTGGCTTCATCAGCTTTCTTCTTGTTTTCGTTAGGACGGACAAAGTATTGTGGGGAAGATAGCATAGCTGTGATTGACAGAATTTCACTCGAGCAATTGTAATCACAAGATGTTACCACCATTTTTCCTAATTGAGGATCAAGTGGAAATTCAGCCATAATTACTCCTAAATCAGTCAGGTAACCGGTTGTATCAAGAGCTGCTAAATAGTTTAGTAGTTCCAAGGCTTGCATCAAGGTGTCAGGAGAAGGAGGATCCATAAAGTCGAATTGCACTATATCATGAATTCCAAGTTTCTTCAACTGTAAAACCACTGAGCATAAATTGGACCTTAGTATTTCCGGAAATGTGTCGTATGGCATTAAATAATTGAAGGAGTGTTCCGTGTAGAGTCTATAACATTTTCCAGGCTTAGTTCTTCCAGCCCGTCCAGCTCTTTGTTGTGCGGAAGCTTTACTAATAGGAGACACCAGTAAAGACTCTATACGTATTTGTGGATTGTAAACTTTCTGTTTAGCAAACCCTGTGTCAATCACGAACACGACTCCATCAATAGTCAATGATGTTTCAGCAATATTTGTGGCAATAACCACTTTTCTTCCTATTGCGCCATTAGGTTTATTTTTAGGAGGACTTTCAAATATCTTTTGCTGCAAATTAGGTTGTAATGTAGAATATAAAGGTATGCATTTTAAATCGCCAACGGTTGGACCCCATTTATTTGCTGACGCATTTAACCGCCTACAAACTTCCTCTATCTCATCCTGGCCAGTTAGGAACACTAAAATATCACCCTCTATCCTCTCTGATGTGTGTATTTGAATAATATACTTAATAGCTGCTTCAACATAATCCTTCTCCGGTTCTAAAGCATGGATAATTTCTACAGGGTGTGTTCTACCAGGTATACTCATCAGGGGAGCGTTATCAAAGTATTGTTGAAACTTACCAGTGTCCAATGTCGCTGACATGATTACCAACTTTAAAGATGGACGGTATCGTACTAGTTTCTTTACGACTCCCATCAATATATCAGTGGACAGTGTTCTTTCATGAACTTCATCAAGCACGATTACTTGGTAAGCTTCTAATAAAGAATCACTCATCGCTTCTCTTAGCAGCATTCCGTCGGTCATGTATTTCAAAACAGTTTTATAAGATGAGCAATCTTCAAATCTTATACTGTAGCCAACTTCTTGTCCCAGGAGAACATCCATTTCCTCCGAAACTCTTTGTGCGACAGACATAGCTGCTACCCTTCTAGGTTGAGTGCAGCAAACTCCTTTTTGACCTATTGACCGGGCGTATTCTACGCACCATTGTGGTATTTGGGTAGTTTTTCCAGATCCTGTTTCTCCAACGAGGATTATACAGGAATTATTTTTCAAAAGTTTCATAAAATAATCACGATATTCAACAACTGGAAGCTTGCTGCGTTTTTCATAAAGTTCATAGTATCTTTCGGTAAATGGTAATCCATTTAAGTAATTGAGAGTACCTGTATTTTCGTCAAGTGAAAATGCAAATTGTTTTACTGGAAGTTCATCGCAGCGATCTTTCCGCAACCTTTTGTTTTTAAAGTCTGGCACACCTCGAGTGGCTCTCTTAGACATATTTCCTCTTCTTCTATAAGACCTTTACAAAAACAATGAAATGGTTGTTAATGACAGTTCATAAAGAGATGCAAAATGATCAAGGCTTAGAAAATCAAAGCAACTTCGAGCTTGGATATCAGGGTTCAATTAGTATATTGGATATAATCTAATGTATATTACAAAGAATCAACATTTCGTAAAAACATAAATTAGTAAAAATAAGTATTTCTTTAATAAAGAATGTAAATTCATTTGTTTGCTAAAAATATATAAATTGGAGTGCTTAAATAGAATTTTTATACTAATGGAACATTTTACTGCTTACTTCAATTTAATACACGTTGTGAAAATATTTGAGTGAAATAAACGAAAAATTTGGATTATTTGCGTAACAAAAACTAAAACTAAAACAAAGTAAGAAGCTAATCTTTTGATATTTCTGCCAATATATTTCATATAATGTCTGCTATATTCTGCTATAGTCTTGTTACTTATTGATTCTGAATAATAACATTTTTTTTCCTGAAATGCATTTGTGCAGCAGTACGTTGCATTATAACGTGTTCTTATATAAGCGAAGATCAAATTTATATGTGGAAGTTTATTTGATATGTAATCTTTAAATCACTTTTTTCGAAAATGATTTAAACTGCAAAGCACTTCAAATAACCGAAGAGTAGAAATCACAAAACTTGTATCATGATAAACATGTACTTTTTGTTTTTGCATCTGATACTTTTGTTTTAGAAATTACAGTTTTAATCTCAAAAGTTAATCAATCAACTACAAATGTACCCGTAGCAGAGTTTCTCTGGTTGAAAAATAAAAGATATTTGATCAGACTATGAGAATCCGACGTTTAATGAAAAGGATTAAAAGAGATAAATTAGACTTTGATAAATTGATTTTGTAAAATTAAACTAACACTAAAAGTATCAATTTTTAAAACTTTCGATAGAAACCAAGCCCCAATATTTGTACTAAACAGTTTTAAATGCAGCATAAGAACTTGAATTTGAGGTCATTACTCAAATAAACTTGTAGAACACAAATTTAGATTATACTATTAGCTACATCCCGAGGTCTTATAGTCTTCAGAAGCTCAACATTACCATCTAAAAAAAAAAAAATGCGAGCTTCAATGGGCTTGTGAACTCTTTGAAAATTATTTAGGGGTCGTTTTTTTAATTGTTGATTGAAATAAATTTTAATAAATGTATATTGGCGTTTTTATTTAAATAAATATCTTAATGTTGACGGAGATATAGCAATTAAAAATTTGAATTGTAGTTTTAGCGCTACAGATGTCGTCCATATTTATGACGTAACATGTCGCACTATTAAGGGATAGGTCACTTATTTTTTATATGTATAAGTGTTTAATATTAAATAAAGTATAGTACTGATGCACGAGGCATGCACAAAACGAAAAAGGTTTGCAAAACCACTCAACAATGTTTCTTATTTATTTTAGTATTTCATTTGATCATTATCTTAGCTGATTTGCAAATGTTATAATTAAACACAAATGAACTGTTATTAAAGCAATTAGAAGCTACATCATAAAATATCTTTGAAAATAACACTCAAAATTGCTTTGTTATTATTTTAAAACCAAGATTGCTTTGTTACATTATAAAAATAAAGAAAACTAATTATTAATATTTACTTATGTATATACCTGAATTTATTATTATTCATTGCGGATCTGGGTACACTGCTTTAGAAGTTCAATGTAATATTAAGGTTATATTATTATATTATTAAAAGACAACAACTTTTAATCTTAAAAATAATATCTTTAATTGATGCACAATTTCTTTTATAATACAAAAATCAAATAAACTAATTTATTACATTAGATAAGAATGTAATTACACTCCACTGATATACAATAAATATTTTTAATGTTTTGACAGCTGACAGATGATTATTTCTCTGCTGAACTGTAGAGTGCGTTCAAACATTTACTATTACAAACATCCGAAACGAATTTAAATAAAATCACGTGCAAGATTGAAAAAGGAATCAAGTAATATATAATTACATTAATTACTATAAATTTTGCTAGAGTCTGAAGTATATCTACTTCAGAAATCTATAGATATAATCTACTACTTATAGATATAAATTATACTTCATTTACGTGTTGATATGAGAGTGTTCCAGATTTATCTGTATTTCCTCCTTCATCATATATTGCAAATAGATAGTTTTTATGTAACTTTGCTAATATCTTTTAATTTATTTACTATTTGTATAACAAGAACGACGCTAACTATAGCGCCCATGCTGTAAACGTGTATGCCAAGCATCGACTGAATGATACTTTTTGCTTCTCCTGCATGTGGTAGCTGTATCGTAAAAGCTATATTTACACTCAATACTCTTCGTGATAACATGAATGATTTTTTAATTTGATAATTTTAATATAAACATTGAAAACATAATAGAAATAGTTTTACAAAAATCTCTATTTTAAATATCAAGCATTTTAATATTATGGTGATTTATTTTGACAACGTATCTTTTGAAATGCTGTATTAATTACTTCAAATTTATTTCAATACAAATATAAATTATACTATTGTATTCTTCAGTTATTTCACAGAATTTGAAATTAATTATGAATTACGTTTCTTGCAGAACACATTTATATTCTTACACTGTATAACGGACTTGAATGTTCTCGTTGAATTTATGGTGGGGATGGAGCAAAGGCGCGTAATTCAAATTGACAGTTATATAAATTTGTTAAATTTTTTACTATTTAACATATTTTATATTGCTAATTGTTGAATGATATGATAAACTTATAAAATTTAACATAACTATAGTTGATTTATCTTCTTCTTAATATATATAAATTACGTGTCACATGTTTGTCCGCGATGGACTCCTAAACTACTTAACCGATTTTAATCAAATTTGTACACCGTGTGCAGTTTGATCCAACTTGAAAGATAGGATAGCTTACATCTCAATTTATGATTGCAATATTATCTTATTGCAAATTATTTGTCTATTAATTATTATGACATCTGGCGACGATGATGGCGACATCTGTTGACTAGATTGAGTAAATATTCTGTTGACTAGATTGAGTAAATATTCAATAGATGGCGCTATGTAATGTAATATGACAAAAACGTTAGTCACAGCAACGCGTGGCCGAGACAGCTAGTTGATTTATATATTTAAGGCATTTTGAAATATTTAAATTTATTAAGAAAATAAAAATAAGGCAGAGGGAAGAAGAGAAGAAGGCACAATTGTGGAAGAGAAGCTTTAGGAGCAGAGAGTAAGTGATACAGCAGCATGAAAGAATGGTAAAGATCATAATAACAAATATAACGAAAGATACATGAGGATTTGGGAGACAGAGATATATAAGAAAAATCGCAAAATTTAGATTGGGAAACGAAGAGAAAGGCGGCAAATACTGAGAAACTAAGAGGAAAGGATTTCAGGGTATCCTGTAGAGAGATAGAAACGTTGAATCGTTGAGAAAAGAGTAAAAAGGGAAAAGAAGATTGTGTAGTAATTAAAGGGAGACAGTGAAGTGAAGCGGTGGGTGGCAGACATAGAGAGAAGGAGCGAGGAAAGAGAAGTAAGGATGTAAATTTATCTATTTTGTTTGTAGCATATTTTTATTGCTTCTTTTGAAAAGAGTACGAATGGGTAGATAGTATGTAATTAAGCACAATGATATGTAATTTAAAAATTTTAAGGCGAAAGAATGTAGTGTCTAATGGCAAATACATTACAATAAAATAATAATAATAATATTAAAAAGATATAGTTTATTTTTATTTTAATATAGTATTTTCCAATCAAACGCTGTCTGACGTCACTTTACTATACTTACGTAATTTATATGCAGGTTATTTGATAGTTATATCTCAATATCTCCTTATCAGTGGATCCTACGACAAAAATCATTATTATCAATCTGATACAGGACGTAATTTCCTACAATTTATGTATAACAGTCTTTATATATGTCCAATGGATATTCAGCTGCGCCGCTGTAAAGTAGAACGCTTCACTAAAAATTAGTAATGATTCGAAATAACGTATTACATTCGATAACATTCGCTTACAATTTTGCTTATATTTATTGCTCTTGGTTATATCTATTTGACGTTCTGTAACTGTAATTTAAGATTTTTTCTTCTATATAATAAATAGTATTAAATTTATTAAATAAAAAGTTTCAATACTTCAAATTTAATCTTAAAGAGGAGTAGAACATTTCAATCAGTTTTATGTGTCTTACATAAATCTAAAGTTTAATGCATTAGGAGTTATTTAAAAAAAAAAGTTTAGAAATGAACTAATATATTACTAGAAGATAAGACGTCGCTGAAGTTAGCGAAAATTTACAGCGAATATATCGAAAATGCGCAGTACTAGTGGTGTCAAACTGACATTCGCGCAAAAGACTATATACTTGTTGGATTTGATATTTGCAAGTGAATTATGTTTTTTATTTAAATAAATAGTTAACAATGCGTACGCAAAAAATAAAAAAAACATAATAAATAATAATAATATGGTATAAATACCATATATTTGAATCAGACAAAAAGGGTTTATAGCACACATGGCAAATGTTTATTTTATCCGGAAGTGACTAAAATTAACGGCTTAAATTTTGCAGTGAGCTTAGTAACATTATAACTAATTAAATAAATACAATTTGAATCATCTTAGGTATATTAGATAAAAAACTACAGACATCAGAAATTCCACAATTCAAATTCAGTGCTTGCATATGAACAGGATTTGTAGTAACCTTAGAAAATGTTTATTTTATCCGGAATTCTGATTTCTGATGTCTGTAGTTTTTTATCTAATATACCTAAGATGATTCAAATTGTATTTATTTAATTAGTTATAATGTTACTAAGCTCACTGCAAAATTTAAGCCGTTAATTTTAGTCACTTCCGGATAAAATAAACATTTGCCATGTGTGCTATAAACCCTTTTTGTCTGATTCAAATATATGGTATTTATACCATATTATTATTATTTATTATGTTTTTTTTATTTTTTGCGTACGCATTGTTAACTATTTATTTAAATAAAAAACATAATTCACTTGCAAATATCAAATCCAACAAGTATATAGTCTTTTGCGCGAATGTCAGTTTGACACCACTAGTACTGCGCATTTTCGATATATTCGCTGTAAATTTTCGCTAACTTCAGCGACGTGAAGATAAGTAAATTACTTATTATTATAACGTTAGGTAAAATTTATTACATTAAATAATGCATGAATTTACGTTTTATGTTGGTGTATTATATATAAGTACAAAAACTTATAAAACCTCACGAAGAGCAAAAACAAAAAAAATGATAAACAAAGTTATAATTTTTCCATTACTTTGGTTCAACAGCTGCGAAAGTTGAATTAAGGCTATAAAAGTTTTTACAATCTGTCGAAACATTTATGTTTATGAGTGTACATTATGATGACGTCATATGAGTGTAATACTCCAATGTAAAACACATGAGATCATATTTATATGAGTTACGTTTACTATACAATACATACGCAAGTAATCACTGATGTATACACACTCTACCACATTTATGTATACGGTCTGAGTACTGTATATAAAGCTCCAAGTTCGGATCAGCGTATTACTACTGAATATTAAATATGTTTATTGCAATAAAAAGCTGTAATAAAAACATATTAGTTTTTCACAGATGATATGATCTAAAAATAAACATAATGTAAAGCTCTGTGGAAACCAGACGGCATATGATTTTCTGTTAATAATGCATAACATATCCTACTGTGTCTAATACAGAAACCATATAGAAATAATAGTTTGGAATCCTCGCAAATTTAGGTTCGGAACTGTATTGTATTGTATATTTATTTTTTAAAGCATTCCCGTTAGGTTTTATATTATTCTCACATTGAATCATTAATAATTAATCATAATCTAATTAAACTACGGTTATTGAAGGAAGCAGTGAAAGGAAGAAGACGATAGAAAGAAGTAGAATGGAAAGAGAAGGAATGGCAGAAAAACTAGAAGAAGAGTTGCAGGAAGACTTCTTTTCACTGACAATCCTGAACTCGCATTGCTTTCTCTTATATACTCTAACGTCTCCTTCTTTCGCTGACGCATTCTATAAACGCTACCCTCTATTTTTTCCCAAATAATTTATCTCCTAAATATAGATTCCTGATCATAACTAGATATAATTAATTTCAAAGACAGATAAGTCTGAATAGATACAACTGAATTCGGCGAAAGCCAATTGGGACTAAATACAAAACGCTTACTCGTATTTGGCGTGTACTTTTTTCTTATTTCTGGGTTCTCTGTAAATTTGCAGTCAACTAATATGCAATATTAAAAAAGAAACTTGAGATACGTTTCACACCATGTCAAGAATTGAATTTCTCTAATAATGGATATCAATATATCAACCACTCTGTATAAATGTAAATTTATTGCTTGCAATATTAGATTTAACATAATTTGCAAGATTTCAGATTCAGTTGATAAAGTTATAAATATATCAGTTTTTTATCTTTTTATTTTTAAAAAGAGAGAGAGTGAGATACAATAAACCGATTATAAAAAGTTTGCAAGCAGAACTGTCAATATAAATTATCTTATATATTTTATTCAATAGGTTCAATCTGATAAAAAGTATGGAAATAGAAAAAGTTCAATATGAATACGAAAAAGTAACAAATTGGTATTGGATTATTAAAATGTTTAAATACTCGTATATGTAATTCTTATAGATGTTTTACCTACTAAAAAGTCAATAGCAATAGGATTAGATAAATATGTAATTGAAATGCGAGATAAAATTGGTTTAGTAATATTGGTAAATACTCTGTACGAGGTGCAGCTATAAAATAACGATAGTCTTACACTTCTTTCAATAAATTATAAGTCTCAGTAGCGATTTTCCAAGTTTCATGTAAATTGTCATTGAAATTTCACAACTATTCGTTGTTCTATTGTTACACTTAACATTTTTCCGGCAAAACAAAGAAACAACTAATGCGAACGAAGGCTACGGCTATACTGATTTGTTTACAGTAGCGAGAGGCACTGCCTTCGAAAGAGAAGGCTTCACGATAAACAGCTGTCGGTTGCTGGCGTTTGGCGCATACACACTTCTTCTGTAGCAGCGTCAGTCTCGTTATTTAATAGCCGCACCTCGATAACTAGAACTGAAACGAATAGCTCTTTTAACAGTAATTTTATGGTAAAAGGAAACCTGAACTAGTTTTTACAAACAAATTTCTACAAATTCACTTCTTGTATATTGTATATCTTCTTATATACCCTAAATTTGGCAAAGGTGCGCGCCTTTTTTCCTCTCCATACATTTTTCTCACTCATTTCTCTTTATTTCACAAGCGCCCCAAATTACGGCCCACGGCCTACATTTTAGATATTTATAATATAAAAATCTAAATAATAAATATGTTGTATGAAAAATGTTTGAATAAACAGCCAAGAATTCATGCTTTTCATTTTTCCAGAACTCAAATGATGAAAACTTCTTGTTTGATACTTTAGATTGTAATGATAACTTTATTATTTTAACAAACTAATTCTACTTGAAATATTAACATCTTTGAATTTTATCTCTATCTAAATATCATCTATAAAATTTCTTCTTACAATTAACGCAATTCCCATCCAATTTTAAATTGTAGTTACCTTTCAAATTTTTCAACTCGTCAAAATTTGCTGCTGAAATTCATCACTATTTACCAGTAATTGATATACCTTGCATAGAGCTTCGAGAGCACCGCGACGGTCCACTGACTTTCTAGCTCGATACGATGCACACGTTTGGATATTTCATAGCCGATTGCATCTCAGCTACATAAGCGTGGTGGGTCTGTACTCTATCGTTCCTGCAATCACAGCAACGGAAGTCTAAACACGTTCTAACGAAGCCCATCAGTGCGCCATCGTGTGATTCGTTAGACAATATGTTGAGAATATTACAAATCAAATTTATCTACAGGACTATTTCGTTTTGTGGGTTTAATTAGCTAATTATAAAGTAAATGACATCGTTTTAATAAAGTTACAATATATGTTTTACTCATATATAGCAAATCCATTAAAAATATGTTGAATTTTAAATTTATCTTTATAATTTTAGTGCGAATTCAATTGCTTGATCATATCCGCCAATCGTTGTCCCTTTACATCTTGTTATGTCATGAGGTATGTCTCGATGAGAAACTGTTGTATTGCTGTATTAGTAGGTAGTATACTATTATTTGGAAGAAGTACTTCGAAAGGAATGGCGACATCAGAGGCAGAGAGAAGAAGATAAGAAGACATAAGTGTGGAAGAGAATCTAAGGAGCAGAGACAGAGGGATACAGCAGCAGGAAAGAATGGAAAAAATTGATAATAGCAAATACAATGAAAGATACAAGAGGATTTGGGAGAGAGAGATACCGGAATACATACGAGAAAAGGAGACAAGGAACATAAGAATAATTGCAATATTTAGATTGGGTAACGAAGAGAAAGGCAGCAGATTCTTGGAAAATAGAGAGGAAAAAGATGTGCTGGGGAGAGATAGAAACTCTGGAGCACATTGGGTATTCATGTGAGAAAAGAGTAAAAAGTGAAATGAAGATTGTGCAGTTATTAAAGGGAGGCAGTGAAGGGAAGCGGTGAATAGTGGGGATAGAGAGAAGTAGCGACGAAGGAAAAGGAATGGCGTAGTAGACATAGGAGGAAGAGTAGCAGGACGGGAGAAGCAGTAGAGCTTTAAATTTATTTTTCTTTTGGAAGGAGTGAGAATGGGTAGATTGAAGAAGGATCACAAATAAAATGTAATTAAGCACAATGATACGTAATTTAATGATTTAAGGCGGAAGAATGCAGTGCCTAATGGCAAAAACGTTAATATTAAAAAAAATTAAAGAAAACTGTTGTTTGTTAATTACATATTCTACATTGAGGTAGTGGTTCTTTCTTATGTAGATGTTGGCGTGTTAGCTTAGTGTGTCCTACTCTAAGCTGCATCAGTGTTTTGTCGAATTGTCTGTCCTGGTGGTTAGATGTATTCCATTTTGTAACTAATGGTTTCCTTTAATTTATTATTAGAAGTTTGCATCCATTTCTGATTTTGTAGTGTAGTCTTGTTTTTGGTAGCTGATAACATCTGACTAGAGAAATTGATTGGTAAGATAACCAACCATCGTTCAATGCTTGCTTAGAAACTTCATCCGCAAATTCGTTCCCAGGAATTTGTGTGTGCCAAGGTATACAATAATTTGACGTTGAAATATTTTAATTGATTTTTTTACTATTTTAAATATTATAAAAATGAATTGCTCTTGACAAACTAAATAAAAAACATTTCATAAAGTAATCTACTTTTATTATTATTTTGTATCAAAGGGTTGCAACTTACTTGGAGATGGACGGATATAGTTGATGTAATTATAAGTTTCTTTCACTTCGGTTCGATATTCTTTGCTGCTACTGCTATTGCTGCGTTTGATAGGAGATTCCTCTTAAAGAGAAAACTTTGTCAAAAGCATATCACGAAGTTCTTTGACGTGAAACTTTTTTATAGATTCTCGTAGAATATTATAGCTGTAAAAAATTGTTGTAAAAGTTATATTTAATAATCTATAATAAATTGATTATAAAGAGAAAGCTAATCTTAACTTTAGGTATGAAAATATTTAACATTATTAAGAATAATAATAGAATTACCAACTTGATGAGGTTTTTTTAAACGCTAAACTTTTTTTTTGTATATACTGAATATTTTAATAATAATATTTACATCAGAGTCGCTTTATAAAGCAAAGATAATTGGCAAAGACACGTGCTTAGAGGCCAGCAAAAAATTATTGTTTTATTCATTAATTTATTTTGCAATACTAATACTCACGGAGATTTTCGAGAACATGTTACTTTTTTTTGCTTTATTTTTTCCTTCAATTTATGTCTAGAAACGTTCTAAGATCCTAAGTTCCGTAGTACAAATTTATTTTTAATGGAATATTATTTTTTTGTCATCTATAAAGAGAGTCCTCAAGGATTCCACGACATAGTTGATAAATCGACTGCAAAGTTTTGACCACTTCAACAAACGCTATGAATGAGAAAATAAAACTTTATAAAAATTGTTATTATCAAAAAATTACCGACAAAATTCCCACTCACTGAGTTTTAATATAAATTTATAGGGTTTTAACCTTAAATGTAAATTTTAGCTTGAGAAATATAAAGATAGTATATATTAAATATCATAATTTCAATTAAATAAAGATAGTAATTATTATTAAATGGATTATATGACTGACAAACGACGTATGATTATACAAGTTGAAAATTACATTTAAGGTTAAAACTATAAATTAAAACTAAAGTCAGTGAGTGGAGCTTTAAAATTTAAAGTAAGAGACACAAAATTTCCTTAATATCATTAGATTGATAAAAAAAATTTAACAAAAAGTGATTTCAATTATTACTAAATTCTTAAAATATATATATATAGAAAAACTGTTAAAACATACAGTATCCCATATAGTAAAAAAACATTATTTTTATTTTAAAAATAAAGTTTATTTAAATTCAAATAAATGTGATTGATTTGTTTTCACTTTGTTTTTCGTTTTTACATTTTGTTTCCTGTTTTTATAACAAATATGTATAAAATGAAAACATGTCCTAAACAAAACGAAGGATATAAAATATCTTTTATGGGAAATAAATCTACAAAACATAAAACATTTACGTAACATTAGAAATAAAAAAATGAGAATATCAAAATAAATACATGTACGAATATATTTAACAAAACAGAACAATTCGTTGGAAACTTTTCATACGAGCATGGATAGGAGTATATTTTGTTTTAATTGAATTAAATATATCCATAGCATTTAATTAACGCTTCGCTGATAAATAACAAAGAGCTACGTATAATTTAATAGACTGTTCAACCGCAAAACCGTTAATTATACTCGTATTTATAGATATCAGCATTAATTAGAATCAGGTTTACGTTGTTGGGTTCAATTATGAACGAGAATTAGCAAAAAAGTTGATCGGTAGTAAAATGATGCCTGAGGCAACCTAGTAAACAATGGGATTGTGTCCTATGTCTTAATTTCTATAAAAGTGTTCTATATATTGGTAAAGTGGGTTACTAGAACCTTAAATGTTCAATTATTTTTTAATAACTCTTTATATATCAATATATCAAATATTATTTACTGCTATTTCAAGGAACAATCAAATTTCAATATTATGTCTGCCGTAACCGGGTTAAATAAAATAAAAACTTATTATTCTTCGACTTGACTTGATTATTTGACTACCAACAGCTAGAGAACATTACCACAGCACTGACCTACTCAACAAATAACTGACGTTAAAATGCATTTCACGTCATACAAATATGGCCGACCATTTATAGCGCTAAAACTACAATTCAAACTTTTAATTTCTATATCTCCGTCAATATTTAGATATTTAATAAAATAGACACGCCAATACACATTTATTAACATCAATTTCAATCAACAATTGAAACAGCTTGCCTTAGCGAAGTCGTGTCCTCTGCAGTCTAAACCACATCCTTGTGAGCTCCTTTTAATTTTTTTTTTTTAATGGTTCAGTGGTTCAGATAGCTGAATGGAAGTGTACGGTGCTAAAATTTGCTAAAATACCATATATTAATAAAGGTGGCAATCAGAACCACAATTATACATTTATTTTTAATTAATTCATAGTATCATAGTATTTACTATCGCTTAAAGTAAATACCAGTTATTATCGTTTTGAGTATTTAATTATAAAGGGCATAATAATTTTAAAATGTTACCACCCTATTCCTTCTATGAAATACCATCTGTAAGGACTGTAAAAAATAAAGGCTTACAAACTCAGGAAGACTGTCAATCAGAAACAAGAAGAAATCGCTTGTTTCATTATGCCATACTTTACATGACATAATGGTTAATTCAAAATAAATAAACTAGCAACTCTATAATTCTATTCAACAATATTTTGTGACTAATGAGCTATGACCGCCATTACAGTAAATATAATCAGAAATATATATTAATAAAGTTTTCTAATAATGTAAAGTTTTTTTGCGGAGAGACATAAAAAAGAGATAACAAACAAGAATAATAAAAAAATTGCGTTTATTTATAAAGTTAGAAATACTATTAAAGACTTCTAACATCGTCAGCTACTATGACAGTAAACACTTTTAAAAGTTTTAGTTCAGTGGAACTGAAAATATCATTTTCTTCCTACGCGCGCACACGGAAGAAAAATATGTTTTCCTTTTTATATATGGAAAATTAACTGTAAAGGTTTCAGAACGATTTCGATTACTGTCAGATGAAGAAATATTAGGCAATGAATCATTTTTTTTAATAATTTGGTTGAGGTTTAATCAAAATGATAAAATCGTACTCAAGCACAATAATGCTGAAATAAGCATATTTAGCTGATTTGTTTTTAACTTTAAATAGAGCGGAATAAATTTAAAAAATCACAATATGCAATCATTATTACGTATTTCAGTGGGCGGCGAACTTTTTAAGATTTATTACTCCACTATAACAGCGCCGGATTTAAATTTTGCGCCATTTTTTCTATGAAGTTGGCAGCTCTAATTATGAACCGCTAACAAAACAACAACGCGTATTTTTTGCACATCGGGTCATTGCGTTTTCTGGCTAAGTGTAGTTTTATACGAAAACCTGAGAACCAATTTCCGTAATATTTGGTTCGCGTTATATGAATTCACATTGCAGAAACTAGCGTTATAAGTGATCTGCAGTATAGAATCCATGTGTACGGATTACAGAGTTTTCATTTGTTATTTTGTTAATAAAAATGCACATAATTAAACTTGTCACAAAACTTCACATGCTATATTAAACTATTAAAAATTTTATTAAAACAATTTTATGTTTTTAATAAAATACTAAAACTACATATTTTTATAAAGTTAATAAACATATTGTTGTTATTAAAATAATATTGTGTAAAGCTATAAAACCTGGACCAATTGGCAGGACTTTTAAACTTTTTATAGTCAAATTAACATTGTGAAGTAACAATAAAATCTACTAGCTACATATATCAAACTCGATTTATTAACTATTTATTTTAGTACATAGTCAATTGAATTGAAAATAATATAAACTTTGTTTATTGAAATAATTTATGTTTTGTAAGAGCACCTGTAACATAATATTAACATTTTTAATAGAAGCTTACATGAGAATTATTGCAGGCTTATTATCAGAATTACGCCGTGCTATAAATTTCATCACCAAATGTTATAAGCTTTTGTACAATTTTTATCTCATGTTTTTGAAAATTTCAAGTCGATTGACCGTTTCGAACTCGAGTTAAATTTAATCAAAGTTCGAATTGTTTGCATTGGGATAAACATATGCAAATACTTTTCTGGGAAAATCATTTTTTCAGACGAAGCCCATTTTCATTTGTCTGGATACGTCAAAAAGTAAATTTGTCGCATTTGGGCTTCTAAAAATCCAAGAGAGATTGTTGAGAAGCCTTTGCATGCTCAAGGTGTATGGCTCACTGTAGGATTTTCTTGAAGTGATTGAAAATTTTGATAAAAGAATCGACATCTGTCACCGTCGTCGTGGTGGACATTTGTCCGATATCATTTTTTATTCATAATTGACAACCCTTACTTTTTTTGTTTTTATGTTATTTTACATTTAAGTTAACGTAATGTTAATCTAATATTAACGTTTTGTGTTTACCGAGTTATTAATAGGTTCGCTTTAAAATATATTACAGTAGATTTAAATCCGTAACTGATAGCATTTTCGTCACAGTAAAATATTGAACAATTTATAAAACATTTCACGAGTTAAAGAGCAAAAAATCCATATGAATCGTATCTCATTAGTGTGAGTAATATCTTTACTTGAATGGGGTGGGGCACAAGCAAGGGGACAAAGGGGTGGTATGGTGTGGTGTAAGGCGTGAATCGTAGGGCGTAGTCGAAACGTTACCCTGTCTGTATTATTGAAATCCAATTAGAGAATCATTCGACAAAAAACAATGAGCAAAAAATGTCTGTGCCGTGAGCGCCCAGATAGGAGCCTTTAGAATCCTGGAGGGCTTTGTAAAAACCATTGTCTTTGTGCAAAAAATAAGTAGAAGGTAAATCTCATTCAATATGTAATTAGAGATCCATATGGTTGGGGAACGATCATAAATTACGATACGGTACAGATTTTAGTCAGAATGGAATACCGTTGAGCACGTGATAGCATTTAAAGTAATTGTTGTGCATCACACCAGTTTTTAATTAAATTATGTTTGTGTTAATTGTAAGATGGGTTTTATTTTTTCAAAAATCCCTTTTTTTAGGTCTTAATAATTGTAATATAACCACTTCAGACACAACATCAATTATTATCATTTTAATAAATATTTGTATGTGAAATTTGATGTAAAACAAACAAAAGATGTTGGATTTTCAATATATTTTACCCAGAATGATACTTGATTTTTTATTTCAGATAAACCGTGGCAGAGAGCTAAAAGAAAATGTCTCCAGCGGTGAGTAGTTTTATATTTTCTCGAAATATAATTAAATACAAAATAGTGTTAAACAATACCCACTAGCAGCAACCCCCTATTGTGAGGACACTTTTGAAAAAATATTTTAGTCCTTTCTTTAAGTCCAATTTTAGATTGGATGTAACGTCAACCGGTTGCGTGTGACGTAATTAATAGTTAAAATTATGTGCATTATTTTAGCTACAAAAAGCTACAAATTCCAATATCTATTTTAGTCTCTCAAGATGGTGTATCCTCTTAAGTTACGATTACCCTACTTGCAAATGCAGCAACGATTAAAGTTTTAATGACAAAACTTTAAAATAATAAAGAAATAAAGCTCATTATTTGATCTTATTCGTACTTTTGTCTTTGTGGAGATAACTTATAGAACAACGTTGCACAGAAGTGTAATTAGGAGGGCGTTGTTTTTACTCGTACATCCTGAAAAATAAAGAAGTGTTAACTAAAGGAAATTGTGTCAATAGATTTTTCTGTCTGAAATAAGAAGGGTGTACCTTGTCTTACGAAAGTCATCACACCAAGAAACTGAGAAAGATACGTAGACAGACTATGCAGGGCCGGATTATGGACTGAGCATGTTAGGCGATATAATGACAAAATACTTAGATGATAACAAAAAACAATCAACAATTCTTTTAACTTAATTATTTCTGTTCATTTTTACTTAGCTTGTTCGTCCTTCTGTTTTCGTGTACCAATGTAAAACCAGTTAGACACGATCTCTTTCGAAGTCAGACATCACATATTTTCTGATGAACAAAAATGTGTAAGATTGATTAGTGTTAGTATGCACAATGATCGTATGCCTACCTGTTAGCTTGACCAGGCGGCCATTTTCCAGGTATCAGGTAATCAAGGTATATGTCTCATTCATTCTCATGGGCACGAATAATGCCCTCTCGCTCCTACTCATAGCGAAAAACGTTTTACAAGAGGACAGACTGATTTAAGTGGCCAAACATCCCCTAGACCCAATTTTAATTCTGCTATGAGTAAGAGCGAGAGGTCATTATCCGTGCGCATGAGAGTGAGTGAGATATATACCTTGATTGCCTGATCTTGCTCTATTTAATTTGTTTGCTGATAGGCATAACCTGAAATTTTATGACTTTTGTTATGTAGTGAAAGATACAAATGTTGATAAATTAAGGCACGTGTTTCATTGCGAGAGATGTATTTATTTATCTATTTGTTGGAGTGAACATAGTGAGTCGTATGAAGACTCAAACAAGAAGGGCTTTGCCAAAGATATAAACAATAATGGGCTTGTGAATCATGATGAAATATCTTTAAAAACACACTGTATATTGATAAAGTTTACGTCACTTCTATAATCGATATAGAGGGTGAAGTAGAGAAGCAGCACGATTTCAGAATTTGCTAGCGGGATTGGTGAAGGGTAATAGGAATGGAGGCTTGACCTTGGCCGTCTAGAAAGTTGGGGAGAACGGGTGTTTTCTGTAACGGCATATTTTAAAAATTCAGTTAGTGTTGTTAGTGTTCAATGTTTTAAATCGTGCCGTTTCACTACTTCAATATGATCACAACATATTATTCCCAAAAGAAGTTTCACTTGAACACATTTTTAAAGCATATTACTACCTTCTTATAAATCTATTTGTACAGCAGCGTCTACTATTTCTTCGCTGCATGAATAAGTGTCATTTTCCATTTTTGTATAAAAGTTTTTAAACAAACAACTTTTTGCAGAAATAGTTTTGACTTTAAATCAACCTAAATTCTATTAATTCGGTCCTGGAACTATGATATCATTTTCAAAGTAAATGGAAACATCGCAATTCTACTTCAGAAAGAACGAACATAACAGAGAAAACGTATTGTAAACAGTGACTTTAAAGAAAACTCTACTTGAATTGTGAAACACTATATTCAGTAAACGTCGGTCGTCTGGCACCACCAGAAAGCTGCTGGAAAAGCATAGGGGTTGACGCTTTCTGTACGAATCGCGATCAGATGGGGCAAAGTGAAAACCAACACTTATTTGTAGTGGTATTGTAAAATATTTCAAGTTCAATATGTATCAATTCTGTATCAATAGACTTTTGTAACAAAACTATTTTGAGGATTACATATGGGTACATATTTCACTTCTACCATTGAGGTCCTTTTTATTTTTATACCAAATATTTGTAGAGGTAAAAAACATTTTATCAATGAATTTTCTATTGAATAGATTCTATTATTATTTATAATGAAAACGTGATTTTTAAATGGAACGTGATAATGTGATTTTTAAATTATAGATAAAATCAATGAAGAGCTGGGTTCTAGAATTCAATTAAAAGACAACCTCGCTTTTAGACCTCGGGTTACGAACTTAATTAGTTCTTTGACTAAGTTCGTAAACCGAAACAGTTTTCCCATTGAAATGTATGCAAATCCAATTAATCCGTTCGACTGCTGAAGATGTACTAGCTGATAGGGCGTAATTCACGACTGAGTACTGAAAACAAACTCCTGCTTTATGACCAGTATGGTCATATAATATTCAACTATTGAGTTGAGAAGTTGAGGGATGAGTCGACGGGCACAGGAAGCAGGAGAGATAGTAATAATCTTTGGAAATCAAATTTTTTTAAATTCGTTCGTACTATAATAAATCCTTCTCGCATATTTAGACCTCGCCAACATTATCTCCAGCAAACTACTTTTCATAATCCAAACTAACAATAATTTTTCTACTGCTTCTGACAATTTGCTTCAATAACATACTCGTAGTCGTACAGAACGTAGATTTAGCCATATTGTACTGTTTGGCGACATCAGAAATATATACATCATTCTCATGTTTACCTATTATTATTCCTTCGTTTCTACTGTAATAGTACACTTATGCTTCATTACTTCAGCAATGCTGAAATATTGCGGAGGCGCCAAAACCATTTTTGTGAGTCCGCAGCCTGAATCATTGTACGCAACTCAAGTTAATATTTTTCGTAAATTGTGTTCGTAACTCGAGATGTTCGTAACCCGAAGTACAACTATAACTTATTTCTATTTTAGAATCATTCAATTTATGCAAAAGGTGTACAGAATCGTCTTTCATTACATTCTTGTGGCCTCCCGTTTCTATTTGCTCTGTAAGTATATTACACAAGCATATTTTGTATATTCACAGACGCGACGAGCCCCCTCTACTGATGATATTATTCTTTCGTGTAATAACCACCCCTTTCACCTTCTTTTTCCCCTTTCTACCGCAATATCTCCCATACCTAGACAGACTACTCAGGTAATTTACTCTAGAATTACAACCATTATTTTTATATTTTCTAACTAGATGTCTCACTCACATTATCCATATCTCTCTGTCGCACTTAATGGAAGATTCTTTCTTTGGACATTTTCTCAGCTGTCTACATTATACGTTATAAATAACTTCACTTGAGTGTAAAAAAGGACGCTGTGAATTGTTATTATAATAATTTCCATATATTTTATATTAATTTCATTATTATAATGACAGTGAAAAATTTAATAATAAGTAATATTATTTTAATGAATTACCTTATAAAAAATGACAGATGTTAAATGCAAGCTAGGATCTCTGCCTAATTGAAATTATTTGCACTGAGATCTGTACCTTTTGTCTGTTATTCCCACTTTTGTTTGGAAGAAGGACCTACGATTCCGTCTGACGAAAATCCGCACCAAACAGTGACTTTCTCAGGATTCGTTTGGTGCTGATGTATCTCCTGTGTCCTTGCATCCAAAAATTGACCTCGTCGCTAAAGATGATATTTTTCCGGAACGTTTCTCGTAGCAATGACTTTGATAATGAAATTTGATGATTTACACATGTTTCATGGTGATTGGCTATAATCTAACAAGTTACAAGTGTCCCTTTAAAACTTGCACGGTACGTGTCCAGTGACACATTAGTATCTATTTAAATTGTCTCATTTGATAAATTCCTGAGGCACCCTCCTCTTAAGTCTGCTGAAAATAGTCTTGCCTTTTACCAGTTGGGACACTCTTGCATTTAGATATTCGTGGAATCTATTAAAATGGGTTTTATATTTAATATTTCAATCCTGCTTTAAAAATACTCTTGTTTATTATAAAAGAAATTAGACATTGATAAAGAAATTGAAAAAAGATGGGTGACTGCACCAGTTTTAACTTATTGTCCCGGCTGACAAATGAAATTGAAATTACTCGAATGTAACTAACTATATTACAGACATATTTTTGTAAATTTACGAAAATATTCCGCTCTAGTTTAAACCGTAAATATTTAATAAACATTTTATATTCCTAAATGTCTCTCGAGGCTAAATAATGGCGACGCACAGCACACGGTACTTTGTCATGCATTTATAACGAATTTACTTCAAAAAAATGTTTAAGCAGAATAAAATGTTCGCTTAGTAGCAAATTGAACATTTTCTGAAACTCAATTAAATATTTAAAGGAGTTCATTTTTATATTTTATTATAAAAATGTAAAACGATGTTATGGGTCTTACTGGTGAATGCTTTTTTGTTTAAACAATTTACACTGGAAATAAGTATGAATACATATTTTTTAAATATTTATTTGAGTGCATTAACTTTCGATAGTTATTAGAATTTAAAACAATATATACATTTATAAATATTTACAATACATAACTTACAACTTATAGATACGAGTATGAGTACTTAAAATAAAGAGATTAAATTGGTTTTGTTTATGAACTCAATAAGGTTTTTCCTTGGTTTTAAATATCTGCCTATATTCCTGAAGCATATTACATTATTGTCAGCGCGATAAGTACCTTGAGCATTGAAGAACAATATGCTTTACCGTTAGTGGTCTGTTACATTGCTCACATATTGGTTGTAGTTCTCTTTTGAATTAGTAGGTATGAGTAAAATTTGTATAACCTATCATAAGTCTAAATATTACTACTTCCAGCCTTCTAATTAATTAATAATTAATAATTTCCGACTGGTAACTTTTCTTTACAAATTGATGGTTTCACTTCCCTCAATTTATTATCATTTTCTTCGTTCTATTCTTCCTCTTATGAACAATTTGTTACATTTTTAATTTTGTTCTTTAAGGGGCTTATTCTGTAACTTTTCAAAAAATCGACCTTATTTTTTCATCACTTCATCTCTCTTTTTCTTTACGTGAGCCTTGCAATAAACATAATCTTAAAACTTTTTAAATGGACCATTTTAAGGATTATAAAATCTTAGGAAGTCGTTCTTAAGGATTAAATAGTAATAAAGCATCTTTATTAAGATATTTTTAGATTAAATATTAATAGGATTCGCTTAAGTAAAATGTTACATGAATATTATGTAACAAACATGTTTATTGTTTTACAGGAATACTTTCCTTCGTTTCGTTTGTTTTAGTTTTTAGTTTATGACATAAACATTTGATCAAATAAACAAAGAAAACTCATAAAATGGTGACGTGTACTAAGAGTAAGTTTTAATAAGATTGCAAGCCTCTAGGTAGTCTCGGTAGTCGGTTTAAATCCATTCAGACTACAATTCTTACCTTTTGTGCAGATTTAATTGAAACAGATCTCGGATAATGGTCTCTTCATGAACCCGTATACAAATAGCTCTTGTTTCAACGAGCACTCATCCAAAGTAACTACCGACGACCGACGACCGGGAGGCAAAGCACAAAAGCACGCCTGCAAAGCTGTATTCAAAGTATTACGAACAAACAGAACTTTTTTTATCTTATTTAATTAAATATACAGCAAACCGAAACCAAATAACATCGCTAAATATACAGAATGAATTAATGAATGTATTTAATTAGTATATTAAATTTCGCAATGAGTCAAATGAATTAATTAAAGTAAATTAAGAAATTTCTATGTTAGTTTTGTTTTTATATTTTTCGTTATAATTGGATTATGCACACATGGACTGATATTTATTTTTATGAATGCTATGTGCTATGCTCTTTAAAACTTGAATTAATTTTTTCCAGCACAAACGCTGTCTGGCGTAATTTTACTACGCGCAGACCATTGGGTTAGACATATTATGTATTAGCAAATTTTTCTGTAATTTCTATCTAATATAATAAGTGAAATATTTTATTTTAACTCTTCAACATATAATATATAAAAGATAAACATTTGACCAATATTTTGTAAAATTTTCGTTTCAAAATATCGAAAATTCAGCCATTGGGACCTCATTTCCTGTGACCACTCAGAATTGGCGTTGTCAGAATAACTTATGATATATTCATCTGCTATTAAAAGACCAAATTATTTCAATTCAACATCAGGTCATGTTCACCTGAAGATCTTTTTGGTAGTAATAAAATAGGATTAAAAGTTAAACTTCTAAGAAAAATATAAAAAATAGTTTTTCAAGTCTATTCATCTGTAATAGCTACGAGAGTTTGATGGCGGCTTATACTTAAAACAAGTTGGGCCGTATAAATCTACGGCACAATGAAAAATTATTGTCTCACTCGTTTTTTTCGTAAAGTATATAGGTAAATTAACGTAAATTCACCATCGTATCGTAGATGTATATATAATATGTTTAAGGTTTAATTTTTACTTCAGTTTTTACTTCTTCATGCCCCACCACTGCATACAATGATTTCCACAAACAGTATTCCTCTCTTAACAATCCACATTTCTAGGCTCGAAACTTTTGTTGTATTTTTTATTTTCGGGCGAGAGCGTCTGTTCGAGACATTTGTTTAAAATTTCATAACGCAACATGTTTTCCATGTCACTTCGAAAACTCATCAATACTGCCTTGAATGTCTTCAACATACATTTCACACTGCAAACGAAATATGATTTCGACACTTACCTTAACATAAATGATCTCGCGGCACAGACCTCGCCTGTAAAAGTTTTCAATAATTCCTCTTACGACTTCAAGGCATGAAACAATGAAATCAAATGTGCTGGTTTTGAGTTTAGCAGTCGACTGGAAATATTACAACGAGCTATGAACGAATAAGAACGATAGATATTGCTGGAGAGATTTATTAGTTAATGTTTATAAGGAAACTTTTAAAAATATGGGATCTGAGAAATGCACATATTGGAGGTTAATGTTGATTTTTTATTTATAAGAATGCAATAACAATAAAACTTTTTAGAGGATTGTTTATGATATTGAAACGTAAAACTATAACTTGATGTGATGGGAAAATGTATGGTATAGGAAACTTTGGTAGTAAAGTAGCGGACTAATTGCATGGTGGCTTGAATTTATGATGACGTGTAATGCAGCTTAAGGCTCCGTGGTACTGAAAATAATATTTAACTCTACTGTTTTATAATATACTACAGATATAGATAGAAATGTATAATCCATTATAAATAAAAAAAATTTAACATTTGTTAGACGATATAGTGAGCAAGAGTATTGATGCTTGACGCTGACTGCTGTGTCTTCAGGTTCAATTCCCGTGGTTTGGTTGTTATCAAGTTAAATTGAGTATATAAAGTTGATTTGAATATAAACTTATTAAGCAACAGTGTAATAATTACGCCGACGTTCAATAAATAAAAAAAAATATTTGAACAAGACAAGTAATTTTTATGTATTAGAAGATTATTCTGACTTGAAATTATTACTAGATCAATCTTATAAATAACATGTGGGTCTTATGATAAGTATGAATAAGATTCTATTTATAATTCAGAAGGGCGATCTTACATAAATTCGTTAGAAATTCCAAATTATACTAATTTCTTTAATTCTACCTATAGTTAAATAAATTAAATAAAAAAGAAACAATCATTACATTATTATTTTTATTGACTAAAATACTTTCCTCGTGTTTACTGATTTTGGTAAACATTCTAATTGTTAATTGATTTAAAAATAAAACATTATTACGGAAAAAGACGGATACCGGATGTGCGCAGATTAGATCATTTTAAGAGTAGGTGTAAGGAGAAGGTGAAAGCGAGACCTGATAGAAACCCTACAAAAGAGGAAGAAGGAAATAAAATGAATAAATGAAGTTAGAAGCAAGAGAAAGGAATATAAAGACAAGAGCAGTGGCATAGCTACCACTGGCACGTTACCAGTGGCAGGCTACGTTACTGGACAAGAGTGATAGTTTTTGTAGTATAAACTAGAAAAGAACATTGTACTAACGACCATTATAGTACATTGAGAGTAGGGGTCAGGAGAAAATGACAAGTTGGGTAGGCCTGGAAGAGATATTGCAAGGAAAGTGGAATAGTAGAAAGTGGAGAAAGAGTAGAGGGGAGTAAGATAAACGAGAGCTAGTGTTTAATAGAAAGAAAAGAATTAAATTAGATTTTTAAAAATTATTAACTTAGAGAATGAAATGAGAAATAATTGTTATCAGATTGTAAGACCAAAAATGCATATACAATGGAATAAAAATATACGAGCGTTGGTGCTTGACGAGGTGGTTCTATTATATAGATTTGGTGGTTATCAAGTCTAATTGATTATAAATTACCATAATCATAAAATTATTAGGATGACCTGTATGTCACATAAATGAAGACTTGACACCGTAAAAACTACGAACTGTTTTTCTATGTTTAAACAGATTGTTTATTAATTAAATGTTAATTACATCAGATATTCCGCACTCCTGTCCTAAATAATTAAGTCCATTTTTGTTGTGGACAGTTTTTTTTTATAAAGAAAAAGATGTGGTGCATATAGACCCCAATTATGAGTTCTAGGAAAACGATAAAATTTATTATGAAACTTTAATATATAGCAGGAAATATTTAAACGATCGTTTTATATAAACCACGTGTAAATAACGTCTGTTACACGTTCCATTAAACGTAAATACTTATATGTTTCTCAGGAAGTCTTATAAACGAAAAGGAAATAACATCACGAACTGCTGAGTATTTAAAGAATCTTTCGTTTGTAGAAGCATTACTTACAAATACTTTGATCTTCGTGAAACTGATTTTATAGGAATGTTGATTTCCAAATTCCCAATCAAAAAATGAGAGCAGACAAGAATACTTAACAAACACGTGTATTTCTCAGCTATCGGAAATTGAAAATAAAGAAGACTAGGTAAAAATTTGTTCATTTTAGAAAGAATGCTAAGGATTATAAAATTTAATACACCTGCAATTAATTTATTACCAGTGGATTTGAACATTAAATATTTATGTGTATTTCATTATTTTATATTTAACAAACGGTCAAATATTTTTTAAACAAATAATTCGCTTAAAAAGATACTATTTGTTTTTCTTTGTGAACTGTACTATTTCGAATCCGTGTAAAGCGAAAGTTATATGTACTCGTGTAACAAATGTTAGTTCACAGAATAATCCATTTGAATATAATAATCACACAATGTAATGGTAATTTGAGTCAACGCTGACAAACCCTAACACTATTAATACGAATGAAATTATTCATACACCTAGAACAAGACCGTCCAACGAACCGTCAGCGTTGCGGTCCGTCCATTGTTTAAGTAAAACATTAAACGTTAACGTTATAACGTATTACGTCAATTCAACGGTGCAATCGTCCTACTACGTACAGTTGTATGTAAAATAAGCGTGGACAATGAGAATAGAATATAAACACACGATTAGTCTTAAGTAAACTTAAATAGATGTTATAGGGTTGAATCGTGATGGACACAATGAATGAATTACATATAAGCTTTCACCGGGGCTGGCCTTTGTTAGAATAGAATTTACGAAGGTAAATATGATATAGGGAATGAATAAGAACTGTGTCAAATGTTTTAAACGTTGAATATTTAGATAGTAGTCTATAGAGGTAATTAAAATAAATATTTAATTCTACAGTATCATTTAAAAATACTAAAACTGTTGTAGCTTAAGGCGCTTCACAATTTGAGAGCTTCAATTTTAGATCACACGGCAAATAATTGGGAACATATTTAGTCACAATTGACTTCAAGTCTATTTTAAATGATCTTTTTTAGCTCTTATGCAAAATCAATTGTTAATCAAACCTAGGTTTATAATATATATAAAATATTAAAATAAAACCTATTTAATATAAAGCCACTCTCACTCACTAAGTTTTAATGTTTATTTAAGGTTTTAACCTAAAATGTAAATTTCAGTTTGTGAAATATACAGAAATAAAATTAATTATATTAAATACAATAATTTATATTAAATAAAGATAGCGCAATTATTACAAAATAATGTATATTACTGACGCATGACACATGATTTCACAAGATCAAAATTACATTTAAGGTTAAAACCTTAAATTAAAACCAAAAACAGTGAGTGTGGCGCATTACTAATCTAAAAATTTTCTATAAAATCTAAAAGTTTAAATCGAAAAATAATAAGTTGCAAACTGCAACTGACATCACAGTAAATATAATCTCAATATTTACGTAATATTTATGTTCCAGACACGTTTGTAAGTAACATTTACGCAAATGGTACAAAAAAACTTTTATTTTAACTTTTTATAATTTCTATTTATGTTCAGCATTCAAAAAGAGATATAGTTATTTTATAAAAAAGATCGTACGAATCTTATACGATTCAAATGCGATTCGGTCCGTTCGAATCTAATACGAATCCTATACGAATCTTATCAACATTGTTTGTAGGGTAAGGGCGTATCTCTCGTAATTTATTCTTTTATCTGTACCATGTCGGAGTAGGTTCGATCTCGCTAAGTTCACGAAGACACAACTACTTAAACAACTCAACTACAATGCTAATGTACAGAACATTACAACAACCTTTTTCAAGTTTAAATATATCATGCTTATATTAACAAAGTCAATTTCTTAAAATATACATTACACTAATATAAATTTACATACATATATTAATTTACATTAAAATCTTAATAATTAACACATAGTAATTAACATAACACACTTTTGATGTCCAATTCAGTGTCCTACACACTTCCACACTTTGTAGTCCGCACTTACGCATATAAATATAATTAATACTGTATATATTTATGTATACATATACTATATATATTATTTATTTATGAATGTCCTAGTAAAGCAGATTTAATTCGTTTTAGTAAACCATCTTCTTCTTTACGTTTATTTTCATTTTCTATCTCTTTCTTCTTGAATTCAATCCATTCTGCTTTGAGTTGGGGATTGGCAGGACCCCATTTAGAACTAGGTTCAAGAGCACTCCACAATCGCTATAAAAAGAATATTAATAATTTATAATATTTCCATTTTAAATATGTATGCACATTCTTTCTTTCACTTCCACTAAATGGTGAATATGATACATGCTCTATACGCACACGCACACACCCCCACCCTTACGTGTTAGTGTAACATCCCTTATCATTTCTTAGCATTTTTACTATTTTTTTTAGTCAATGTTTTATATATTTTAAATATATGCGGGAATATGTATGCTAGGTGGTTGCGTATATTAAAAATTATATGCTTTTATTGAGTAATAAAAAAGACAAGTGGTTTTGTTCCACGCATTAATATTAAAGCGTAATATATTCCTGTCATATTGTAATTTGCCGCTATTTGTATGCGATTTGTAATACTCTTATTCACTAAATAACTAAAGAAATATTTGAAAAGAATACTTTGAAAGGAATGGAATGGCGATCGAGGAGGCAGAGAGGAGAAGAGAAGGTGGCGCAAGTGTGGCAGAGGAGCTAAGGAGAAGGGATAAGGAGACACAACAGCAGGAGAGAATGGGAAAAATAGAAAAAAGTAACTACAATAAAAGATATAAGAGGTTATGGGAAAATAATGTGCCTCAGTACCTTATAGAAAAGGACATAAAACACATAAGAAGAACAGCAAGGTTTAGATTGGGAAATGAGGAAAAAGGAAACAGATACTGGGAAAAGAGTGAGGAAAGAAAGTGTAGAATGTGTGGAGCGGAGGACGAAACACTGGAGCACATTAAGTTTGAGTGTAAGGAAAAAGTAGCAAGCGAAAGGAATATTGGACAGCTATTAAAGGGAGGCAGTGAAGGAAAGAGGTGGATGGCGGAAATAGTAAGAAGAAAAGGAAAAACAGGAGAATAAATAATCTGGTGGAGAATAATAGAGAGGGTCAAAAGAAGAAGAAGCAGAAAGCACTTTTGGAAGTAGTAAAAGTCGAGAAGATTTTAAGTTTATTTTAAGTTTAGTTTTTAAGTTTGGAATGTATATAGGAATGAAATGTATTAGAAATATAATACTGTAGATTGTAAAGCCGAAAGGCATACACAATTAATATATAAAAATAAAAAACTAAAGAAATATTAATACTAAGATTTGTACACTCTACCCAGTTAAAATATAATGTTGGTTAGAAAACCGAACCGGAAAATATTAAGCCTGGATAGTTTTAACAAATCGAATGCATAGTCGTAACGAGCGTATAGTAGTATGCATTTGAATAATGTCACGGCCAGTGGGGATTAGCAGGCAACGCTCTATACTAAGCTATGCATGTGAACAGTATTAGCGATGTCTTTGAGAAGATGAAAAGGAGGAAGCAGACTCAAATCAGTCTGAAAACCTGATTTGAGTTATAAAAAATGCAAAAGTATCTAGATAATAATATTGCCACGGCGAAACTATTAAAAACAAATTCATTGACATATTAAATTGTAAAATAATCTCATTTGATGGTATGGCGTCATAAAAATAATATTCAAAAAAGGATTTCCTTTTGCAATTCCCAAACGTGTTGTGATTGACATGGAGACCGTAAAGTTTCCACGGGAATAACATATCATATTTCAACTGCGCGAAAAGCACGGATTTCCTCTAGAGAATTGTACCCTAGCAATTAAACTAATGCTCTTAATTCAAAATTAAAATTAATGTAGCATACATTTTAAATTTAAATGATAAAAAAATATATATATATTTAAAATTCATTATTTTAAAATTACTGTTCATTAAAATTATTTTATTAAATGTTAATTAACGAATTTTAATATTTTTATAATGGAGCTACCATAAGCAAAGCTTAATTGTGTCCAATTAGACGCTTTGAAATAAAGAATGCTTTAGCTTCTACATACTGCTTAGAAAAGAACAGAAATTTGTCATTTACATGTAAAAGTATCGCGATGAAAATATCGAAAAAATCTTTCGTAATTTGTTAGCACTTTGACTAATTGCCACCCAGAGTTTCAGCAAGGCCTGTTATCAATTTGTTTACAGCAGCTGCTAATAATAATCTACTTCAAGATTGTTCTGCGATTTCTTATTCTGTCTATTGACTGTGGAGACTATTGTCGGTGTTACTTTTATTTGCATTAGCACACTCTATCATGGGATGATAGATAAAATTAAGAATTTGTTTTTTTTTTTTTTCAAAATTAATTTTTCTCTTAATTTTTTAAAGAATTCTATGAAAATGTACTGTATATGTTATGAAAACTGTTCTAAAATTTATAAAGCTTTTCTTTGAGAGTGTAAGTAACAATCTTATGAAGACAATACAATAAATAGAAGACATAAAAACTTAATCCAACACAAAAATCATTTTCTTTCACTCAGCTTTTTAAAAATCAAAACAGCATGCACCTTTAATAATGAAATGATATCAAAAATAAAAAAACAATCTTCATTTTTATACAATATTTACAAAATAATATTATGTAGATCAAATTAAATATGTATTTTATTATTCACCTGGAAAAATCCATGTTGTTTTTGTTTATAGATTGACCACGCTGCCCAAAAAACAAGTTGCAAAATACCGAACGCTGCTAAACACCAACCTGCCGCTGTAAACAAATCACAAAATATCAAAATATTTTCCACTTTATTAATAAACAACGTATACCATAGATATTCGTATACGTGTAAATTTACATAATGTGGGTGGGTGAGGAATAAAATAGGGAGGGATGAGGCAAAGGTCAGGTTGGAATGCCTGGGGTGAAAGGCTATACATTTCATTTGTGTTAAATATATTATTCAGGTCTCTGTATATCATTTGTAATGTTGCTGATATTATTGTTATGTTGTAGAAATAAATAAATAAAGATTTTTAATTATTAATTAGGTACAAATTTACTGGAAAGTAGTAGACGACTTGTTTCAAAACATTTGCTAGGTTGGATTTGAAATATAACTTTGTTATAAGGTTATTTTAAGAAAGTTCTGAACAAAGTCAACGAAAGAGCGGACTTTGTTGAGTGAAAATTCGTTTACCTATTAATTTAGATTTAATCTTCGAGTTGAGCACTTTAAAAAGTTGTGCTTTCGTATTAATTTCGCAACTGATAACAACTAATTAACATATAATGTAGAAACTCTTGATATTGTTTATAATTACTATTGATTACTATTTCCAATACCATTGTATGAAATGATTTAATATCTTTATCAACAATTTTTATTTTATTTAAATGAAAAAAATATTTTTTTAAATAAAATTAAAAGTAAAATTAAATTTATATAATAGAGTTACAAAATATAAACACTTATTGAGAATAAAAATTAACAAGTATGGATGAAGGTACAGATTTAGAAACTAGTGTATGTTCCAATTAAACATTCGCACAATGCGACACTGTGCGGCACTAAGTCGCTAAACGTGCAATGCAATGCCGTGTGAACCTAGCCTTATGTTTGTAGCTAGAATTAACTAACGTACGTCAGATACGAATGAAAGAACTTACCATAAGCACTGTTTGGATACAGAGCACCGTTGTATTTTAGGGGTTGCATTGTAACAAGAGTGTATATTAGGATGACTCCCAGAAGAACTGGTGTAACGACAGCCCAACATATACGCCAATAGGGACCAACGTGTCCTAACTTGGGGCCCAGCATAAATTTCATGTCACGACATAAATTATCAATTCCTGAAATACCAGAAAATAGGAATTTATTTTATTATTACTAAATATTACTTGTACTTTAAAATATTCTGGTCTTTAATAACTGTCACTGTAAAAATTCTTTAACTTGATATTAAATAACTTTGTGTAACATCAGAAGTGGGATATTCCAAGTATTGTGCTTCACAGCATCATTACCACTTTAATATCTTAGATATAAATTCATTTAATATAATTAATGAGACTTATATCCCGATAAGCATAAAACATACCATAGTCGTTAGAAATTGTACTTGAGCAATACTAGTACATCTAAAAGAATTTTTACTTTATTGTTTTATGGCTATTCTATAACCCTTTAATCTTTAAAAAGCTAGCTTGTAATGCACTTACGATTCTAAAAAGGTGTCAGGTAGAAAATATAACTTAATGCAACACTTTAATCAGCTTATGGTAAGGTACCACGTGTGAAAATGCACTGCAAATCAATTTCCATATTAGAATTAGGAAATTAACCTTGAAATTAGCGTGTGGCAAGCTAAAAATAGAATATGTTCTACCTGTGGTGATTTTAAGAAGTTTTGTTATTACGTTAATGATAGATTTATTTTTCAAAGAGTAGTAGAATAGGTTACAAAATGTTGTATATTACGTAAAATCGTTTACGTAACAAGTAAGCTCCGTTATGTTAGATACACCTTAAATATAGGGTTTTTCAACAAGAACTTTGCTTTTGCGGTAGTGGCAACACCAACATCATGATAGCTTTGATATTTAGTTTATTGACATACCAGTAGTAATGCATTGGTAATTGTTACAATGAATTCAATTTCGCCCAAAAAATGCATTAAAATAATCAAAATCCAGGTGCGTTGTGTGGTCTGAAGGCGTGATTGATACGGTTGAAAATGCGGTGATGGTCAATGGATTACGCTATCGAAAGATGTTAACAACTCAATTTTGGCTTATTATATTGATGATACGAATATCACTGACGTGTGGTTTCAACAGGACGGTGCCACAAGTCACACAGCCATCCGTGACGTGATTTACGAAATAGACCCGCTATTTTTCCAAAAAGTGATTGAAAATTTTGATTCATAATTACCAAACCTTACTCTTTCTAATACAATAAAACTTTGAATCATTTTCATCTAAATTCCTTGTTTTATTTTGTTTAAAAAACAAACTTCTTGTTGAAAACCCCGATATATGAAAGTGTGTTTAGTCGGAATATGATAACTACATAATAAACATTAGTATAAATAAACCTACCGTAAATCCAGGATATTGTTATAATTTCAGCAATGGCCAAAATAAATACAACAAAAGAAGCCCCAAAGTAGTCAACGAGCTGGAGAATAAATTGTCCACCCTGTAACAAAAACAAAAAATAATCTTTTACTATAAAAATATTTTATAAATAATGTACAATAATTTAACAAAACTCTTTGCGGAAGATGAATTCGACCATTAATATAATCTAATGAAAACAAACAAAATCCCTTCTGCAGCACCTGAGCTTGAGCTGCAGGAGTAAAAAATATTTAGTTTAACATTTTTTCCTGTATCAATATTTCAAAAGTATAATCTTCACGTCTTATTCTGATTTATTCATAACTTAGTTTTTGTTTCTCAGCTGTTGAAACTTTGTAAAAAGTTTAATTCATCGCTAACTTATATTCTTGACAAAAATTTTATTTTTTATTTTTGTTTACTTTACAATAGTTGTTGAAGTTGAAACTTTAACAATTTTGCAGTTATATTATCTAGTTGATTTGATAAAACAGAAAGAAAAAAAGCACATTCAAAATTAAGTTTTAATTACATTTATTTTTAATAAATATACTTTTTCTCTAGTATACCCAGATAGAAAATTGCATTGTTAGCTTGTCACAAACTAATTACAAGATTTATTTTCTACTGTTTTAACTGAGGAAGTGTTTTCATTCATTACGTTGGTTAGATAGTATACTAAAAAATTCTACTTATGATAAAATAATGCATCCTTTCGTGATAGTATGAAAATAGGGGTCGTATATTTGCATCCCTTGAGTTACCCTTACAAATTATAGTAATTTAAATTAAATTTAACAAGCAAATGTACTTACTCGCGTAATGTTAAAATAGACAACAATTTTTTCACATGTATCTCTGAGATTACTTAAATGTTTCAAAATTAATGTATTCTGCTTCTTTTTTCCTCGTTTCCATTAAAAATTACCAATCAAACCCAGTTAAAAATTAATTGAAGTGTTATATGTGTATGTCATCATTTAGCTATAACCAAATTGAGTATTAATAAGCCATCGTTAAATTGAAAGAAAATTCTTATAATTCGCGATAAATAATCTAAGATGTTCTAGGCTCTGTGTGTAACAGTAACATACTTTTGTTCTCTGATGATTCTTAATGTTATATTAAAGTTATTCAATGCACCTAATTGTTTATGTAATTAGTTACATTTAAAATGCAAGCCAAAAAAAAATGCATACATTAAATTTTAATTAATATCATGCAAATGTTTTTGTAAGCAGAAGAATAAATAGTAAAACAATAATAAACATTTAAACTATTAAATAAAAATGAAGAATTACTTCCAGCATCCAGCATTCAGCGAGGAACTCAACAACAGAATTTACGATGCAGTTCGTTACACAAACCCAACAACGTCCAAACGCTCATTTTATCAGCATTCAAAAAAATACATAAATCCCGAGACCGGTTAAAAAATTTCGTCTCTATACGAATAAATACGACGGGATACAATGGACACGGCCATAGAGGATAGGGCTAGTGTCAGAGTTTCCAGGAGATTTAATAAATCCTTCACTTCCGGACGTCGTTTCCCAACTTCCCGTCCAGTCTGGAGGTGCATGACGGCAGCCAGTACACCACCCACTACGATATGCCACCCACAATCCACAGAATGAATAAAGGGTGTTTCTATTTTATTACTTTTTGTTTTGTTGTTCAGTTGTCCTTCTTTTTATGCTTTTGTTTTACTTACCGGGGTGATATAGACGAGACCGATTGAGCAGCCGACTAGAGCAACGGCGAGGGTCACATGCCAATGTAGCAGCTGTAAACAATAGATTGGTTAGTTAGATAGTGAAAAAGTTACAGATTTACTTAATACAACGTATCTACTACATAAACATTACGTTATTGAGTCAGACTAGAAGAGAATACATGTTTTCACATATTATACCAATATTGATAGGTAGTGGAGAAAGTGTCCTGATAGTCTTTGTTGACTGATCCGGTGAGCGAAGGACCATAAGACAACAGTTTACATATGTAAAGCCTTAGTTTGTTGAAATGATACCGTTGATGTTGTATTTTAATGCTTTCAGAACATATATACTTCTTTGAGCGTCCGCACACGAGGCGACTGGTTGCAAACCTTAGCCCCGAATCTGCCCGAACCGAATGTGATTGCAACTGTGTTGTTAGTGAGAGAACGAGCGTACGAATTATTAATTTAAAAGAAAAACCAGTTCTTGGTGACTTACCTTTGGAAATTGATCTCTAATCACTGTGATTATACAACTAGCCATGGCTACGTTGCTCCCAATGCCCAAAACGAATAGCATGAAGAAGAACAAAAATGAGAAAAACTGAAACAACAAATTATGCGTTATTTTTATTATTATTCAAATTATGTAAAAGCTTCTCAAAAGTGTTGCACTTTCTAGTGCAGTTTCTCTGCACTTGTATTCTGAGTCAGTATTATTTTTGGTACTCAATCTTTTCTTCTAATTACTATAAATTTCAACAGCTAGGTTATATCTCGCATTAATTGTAATATGATAATTATGTATTTTTGTAGATTTGATTGTTGATGAATATTGATTTTTTTATTTAATATCATTAGATTTGATAGCCTGTAAATTTTTGTAGTTAATAAAGAAGAATTGTATTGTATTCTCAGTCGACAAAACTGGTGTAAAACTATAAAATACTACACAACACAGTACTGTGTTGAATTGAGAGTGTAGAAAAAATAGTGTAAAATGAAACCATAAAAAGGAAACGCTGTAAGTTTTGTGTTTACCGGGAATTAATTTAATTTAATTTTCAACACTGAACTTCATTGTGAACCACCCTGTAAACCCATTTAAGCAATTACTTTTAACCTGTGCGTAAGCAATCTAAAAGTAATTTGCTTCCAGCTATAAGTGTTGTAATAATCAAAATAATTAACTAAATTAATCTTAATCAAAGGTTTCCATCATTCGTAGCAAAATATTTGTAGAAGGTATGAATACTACCGTTATCAAATTTATTACATAACTTTCAAAACTCTAAAACTTGAACGTTACATTAGCATACAAGCTTAAAGTTTAGTTAAAAGAGACGTCCCTTGTCCCGTAATTCCCAGTTCTGTACATTACCTGTGGGATGAACGTAAACTTGGCAATTGCATCGGGATACGATACGAAGGCGAGTCCAGTGCCCCCACGGACTACAGAAGCAATGTCGTCAGTTCCCAGTTGATGCGCCAGGTGACCCAGTATACCAAAGATTGTACAACCCGCCAAAAGGCTGGTCAAAGTATCTAAGCTAGTGACAATCAGAGCATCCCTGCAGGGAAAAGTAGAAATTGAAAAACGTAACATATAGAACGTGCCAAGTGAGAATGTTGCAGCTGAAGTTTAAGTTGAAATCTCAAGTAAAAACTGCTACCCTATTCAACTCAGGTCTTATTCTGATATTGGTTCATGTCAAAAATAAATTTATATATTTTCGAAAATAGTCCTATGAAAATTAGTGATGCAAATTTCTTAAGTCATGGCTATTTCCCATTTCCCGTTCGTACGGCTCTAATCACACGCCTCAGATTTATCGTATCAATCGCGGAATAGAAGATAAGCAGAAGGCGTATACATATAAACGTATTATGTACCGACTTAAACATGCAACACTAATAAAACTTGACTTATGCTATTTCTTAAAATTCTAGATAGTATTTTTACGAAACAAAAATGTTTCAATCGTCCGGCGGTATTTGTAAAAGTATTGCACTTTGAATGTGATCTCTAGTAAAAGGGTCGAGTACCTACTAAGTCTTCCAATATCATATCAGTGTGTGTTAACTTATTTTTTAGTTGTGTTTAGTAAATAAATAAAAGTAATTTATAGTGATGTTTAAATGGACAAATTAAATTTGTATAAGTTTAATACATTTGTTAAAACAAGATACCGCTGTATACGCTTGCAATGGGTTTTCTGTTTACCCGTGCTGAACCCTTATCGACACTTGTTTATTGTAAAAGAACTGAGTTTTATTACGTTTTCTTTTCAAAACATAATTTTTTTTATGGCAGCTTGAACGAATTCGTTCGAAATATGAAAGCTTCCGACCTATTAAGTTGCATGTCACACTATTGTGGACGTGTTGTACAACTTCTTTCATAAATGTCTGAGATAACCCAGTATAGTATAGTTTTGCGCCATTGGGATCCAGTGGGGATCTATATGAGGTCAATTTGCTGTTTGAAGCAAACAAGTAAGTATCTTGTTTGGACATTTTTTTATCTAAGTCTGTGCTATCATAGTTATTGTATATTCAAATTTTAAATGCAATTTAAATTGAGTTCGAAACGGTTAATCGACTTCAAATTTTAGATAATTATTTTAGAATAATTAGATAATTAATTTAGGTATAATTTATAATATTTTACAGTTTTTTAAATTTATCGTTAATATTTAGTATTCTGTATAAAGTAACTAAATATTCTTTATATACATCATATACTGGATCATGCATGTATTTGTACCTGTGAATATTGTGTCTGAAGTCGTTGTATGAGGAGTACATGATGATATTTCCAAAACAAACGGAAATCGAGAAGAACATTTGCGTGACGGCTGCGTACCACACCTGTAAAATTGCATTTGCACGATCAATAAAGCACACCACACACCACACGCTGTACGAATACACCAAACTTATGTATCCGTACTGGTACAGGTACTCACAGCAAGTTGATTGCAAACAATATCAAAAGAAAGTATCAAACTAGTAAATTCTTAATTATGAGAAGACAATATTTTGAATAAATTTCAAGTTCACAATTTTTTCTAAAACTAATAATAAGCGCGTTCTAGCGCCAGGAAAACTTAGTTTTCTAAAATTATT
Source organism: Panorpa germanica (assembly GCA_963678705.1). NCBI lineage: Eukaryota > Metazoa > Arthropoda > Insecta > Mecoptera > Panorpidae > Panorpa > Panorpa germanica. Next base: position 4,703,913 of record OY783220.1, on the reverse strand, counting down.
AAACGTTACATCACGTCAAGTATTACTCTACTAAAAGTAAGATTAACTTTATTTCTTTTTATTATAATCATTTACTATTTTGCCATTCGCAAATAACTTAAGAATAATTCTAATATCTTTCTTTTGATATACATTATACTTTTCGTAATTACATTTGGATTTAGAAGTTGCTCCCATTGAGGGGTAATAAAGAATAGTATTCCTGTAGAAGCCCCCTCAAGTGTCACAGCGCGAACCAACAATATAAGCATCACAACGTAGGGAAAGAGTGCCAAGAAGTATGCAGCTTTTCCGGAACTTTTGACTCCCTTAATTAACAGCAGAAAAATACAACACCATGAAAATATTAACCCTAGAGCTAACTTCCAATCTGGAATACCGATACCATCATCAATGGAATCCGTTTCCCGGAGAACTTCCTTCCTGAAACATTACGTAAGATGTTATTTTAAAAGTTAACTACTTCATTAAGATAATGAATATGTATTAGACTTGGCTGAAAATCCAAAATTTAGATGGAATACGGCAAATTGGCGAAAAACTGGTAAATAAACTATTCTGCGTTGCAACTCATAGATGCAAAAATATGTTGTATACACAAATTGTAGTAAATTGAGTCAGATTGAGAATAAATAAGTATTTTTATCTTAGAACTCACTGGTAAGAAGATATTACATAAGTCACAAATATCACATCCAAATCGGTTAGCAAATTTATTTACCAGCTTTTCTGACAATTTGGCGCATTAAGTGAATTAATAAGAGTCATATTTTGGGATAGTTATGCCTAGACTATATTGTTTAATGAAAATGTTAAAGTAAGAAATAGATACTGTACTATGTATCAATAGAAGTTGACTATTTTGTTTCTAGAGTAAAATAGGAAATATTGTTTAATGTTCCGACTTTTCTTCTTTATTGTGTAACTAATATATAAGTATAATTTATGAAACACAACATTGTTTTTTAGTTGCCGCAGTATCTCTAATCTTTTGGCAATTACACCAATCTTTTTTTCGGCTCCTTTTAGTCGATGAAGTGCCCAATATTATGTTTTGGTCATGTAATGATTACAGCATTTGTCATATAGTATATTTATATAATAATTAATGATAATAATGATCTATACATAGGTAATATCCATGATGAAAATGCGTTACTTCAATAATAAAACTTACATGAAGTACAATTCCGATGAAGTCTGATAACCAGTGGTATTTTTAGGCAAACTAGTTCCATCAGAACTCGAATTGATACATTTATCCCATTCTGGCCGACAGTAGGCCCATGGTAATGGGTCAAAGAAGGATCCAATCATATATATCAAAGTAGACGCCATGATCGAAACGTAGTAAGTTGCCAATGCTGATACGGCAACTAATTGACCATATCCGATGCCTAGTACGTATAGGAAACATTTTAAAATAGTTTTATGTTCCATCAAAAATAAGAATTAAAAACCAATTTTCCCTGTTACAAATACGAAACCAAGAAACGTCACCACATAGAAATAAAATGGAAGGGACAAACTTTATTTTACTGATGATGTTTGATGATGATGACACAGATTGATGAGGTGATGCTGATGTTGATGGTTCTGCTGATGAAACTTACTCAAAATATAAATCAGATGAGCTTCGGTAAGAAGAGTAAGAAATGTTGTTAAAGGTTTGATTGGATGCCTTGGAATCTTGCGCTGAGTCTATGCAGTTAGTCCATTCTGGGCGACAACGTGACCAAGGAAGTTCCAATGATAATGAGGAAACCATGTAGTGTACAGTGATGGCCATCAACACAGCGTAATAGGTACTGACGATGCCTGTGCAGAGAGTCTGACCAAAGCCGACACCTTAATGATTCAACGAATACCAGTGAGACACAAAAAGGACAAACATTTAACTTTACAAATTTATTTATAACATTTATATAGCAGTAAAATATACATAATTACTATATCGTATAAAGTACGACCTAAGAGTTCTAAACGTCTTTATTATTTGTTCATCTTACTAAAATTTCTTTTATTCGGATTTGAAAACTATGAACTTAATGAATGATATATAAACAGAAACTTAATCCGTATGAACAAGATATTAGCAATATGTTATAATAAATATTATGGTATGTCTAAGAAACAGAAAAGGTTAATAACAATTATTAATTTTTAAAAGTTTTTAGTAAATGTAACTGTTAATTAAACTGTTAATAGAACATATGTATTGATATATAAGTGTAATTCAATAGTTTCCTGCAGTAGTTCATTCCATATCTTGACCTAACAATGTATGATTTTTTCAATCAAATTTATCAATCCAATACAAAATGCATGTATTAGCGACCTATTAAATTGCTATTAAAATCGTTTGTGGTTAAATAAAACCTATATAGGGATGAAAGAAATAGGAAGTATCCCAAGAATTATAATATAGGAAGATTTTAACCAAAATTGAAACCATTTTAGAATTAATTATTACTAGGTTTTGTTTAATTATATTTACTTGTATTGTGTTTTGCATTAGCGTATCTATTTTACATAAATCGATCTATTAAAAATATTCCTATTGTAATAAATATGATATTCGTTCTTTTTCACTAATTTTTGGTTTCGTTTTGAGTCATAAATGAGTTAATAAATATTAGTTCTTTTCTTTAACTATTGTAAATTATATTGAGGTTTATTTCGAAGCACAATCATCGTATTTAACGAAATTTCACAAATTGGCATAGAAACTGGCAAATTCTTTGTTCATTTATTAATGATTAGCTGACCCGATACACATTGTCCTTTCCAAATTTCAATAAATCTTTTCACAATTCAACTGAAATAAACAATTGAATCAATTTTTCATCACTATTACCTTGATTCACAATTTGACAATCATCTGTCAATTCCATAGAAAAAGGCACTCTTAGTTTTTCAAAATTTATGGGCAAATTTTTCAATTTTGGTTTCCCTAAAAACCTTATTCAGACTATTACGAACATTCAAAAAAAGAGTTTGCCAAATCGGTTCACTCATTCTTAAGTGATGCGCTTACTAACGAACAGCATTTTATTTTTATTTGATGATGAGATTGATGTTACTTTAAATTCACATAGCTTAAACAAAACCTTGTAATATTTAATCTAATTGGGTCTTATTTTATTATTTTATTCTAAAAGTTTTTGATCTTTAAAAAGGACTTCTTGGAAAATGATGCTATTTATAAAGATAACTATAGAAAATATACCACTTGGCTAATGTATTCGTAAACAATGCTGCTATAAATAAGCAGTTAAAACGTCATGGTGTTTGAATTAGTTGTGAAACAAAAGCTTCACAACAGCGAGTGCGATTTACTCAAGATATTTGCAGTAAATTTATGTTTTACAATTTGGTATAGTTATTACAACCATACAACAACTCTCAGCAACAAGGGAATAATTCTATGCATTTTACGAACATTAACGGGTGCAATTAACAGCGTAGCTTTACGAAACGAGCAAATTAATTTATACACATTAACAAACAGATAACAATTTACTTTATTTATGTATAGGTATAAGTATACACATATAATTAACGTAATGACATGTGTCCCTTAAGCATTTAACATTTCAATTAAAATTACACCACAGAAAACTTTTGATTACGATGTACGAAAACAACAACTACATGTGTATGAGTTAAATTTATAATGTATATGTCTTACCTCTCATTAATGGTGACATCTCATATACTTTGACACTTCCTCGACTAGAAAATTGTCCTATCACCATTTCTACGTAATACAAAGGTTTTCCTATTAGCACCAGCACTATGAGATAAGGAATCAAGAAGGCTCCTCCACCGTTTTCAAGTGCGGTGAATGGAAAACGCCAAATATTTCCAAGGCCAACTGACATGGCGATACATGACATAAGGAACTCCAAACCATTTCCCCAGGTTTGTCTTTCGGGTGCTCCGCTATCTTTCTCTCCATTGTTGCTTGGTAAAACCTGAGAAATAATGCAATATGTGTTATCACGTTAATTATAGTTTTAACTAAGAAAATTAATTAATAACTGTAGAATGATAGAAAATCGTATACGGTGTATTTTTTTAAAAGTAAAATATCTTTGCAGCAAAGTCCGTTGATACAGCTATGTATTTGCATTTGATTTTCGTATTCCCGCTATTTGCTTAAAAGTTTATATAAAAATACATTCAATACCCTACACTACGATGCAATATATGTCCCTTTCAAATAATAGTACAATGTCTCATGATATCTTGCAAAATATATCCAGCCATCCGAGAAAATACACAACGTCAACGACACTGCGATAGTTTCATATTTGGTTTCACCTTTTTAATTAACAAACGTCAAGAGGTTTTTCTCCTATTTGTTATTCACTAAGTTGATAGCATCATGGATGGACTATTATCCCATTTAAATAACCACCTGGTGAAAATATAGCTGCCGTTTCTGTCTATCGCATTTTCCATGAAGGCTGATCTCTCACTGGAACAGACTACTTGTAACAACGACTTTTTCAGTAGGGTGTATCCCAGTTATTTCTCATTAGCATATTTTATCATAAGATGGAGATTCTACAAATGTAGTTTGATAATTCAGTGATTTTTTTTAATTTCACGCGCAGCTCCCGTGAATTGTTTTCTATTAATAGACTACTGTCAAACTTTGAGTAAGGCGCCTCATTTAGTGTGTGTTTGACAGCCATTGAAAACCGTTATCCGCGCGATGGATGCCGCAATTGAGATTGAGTGTGTAGTCACTATGGTAAAAAGTCATAAATTGGGCTACGAACTGTTACCCTATCCAGCATATTTTCCAGATTTAGTAATCCGCGAAGTATTCCTACGTTACTGGACTACAAAGATGTCTGGAAATGATTTCTTCACCGGTTTAACATCAGACAAATCAAACTAAATTTTCGTTCAAAATGAGGTATCAATATTTCTTGATATTTACTTTACTCATCTAACTTCCAATACAGCATTTTGCAGCTTGTATGCACAGCAAACATTAGTCAGCTTCTCAAAAGTTGTACGAGTACATACAATCTTGTCAGGTTGTTAATATTTAAGTTTGAATCTGATAGCGGCTAAATATCTCCGCCAAATGATGTTAAAAGCACGGTACTTGTATTACGTTCATAACTAATTCAATAGCGTTATCCGTTATCCGTTATTCGTTATCCGTTATCTGATGCATTTACTTTGCCATCGCTTTCAAATATCCATCTGTATTGATCATAAGTTGGTTGGTAGCTAAGATTATCTCTAATACTCTAGTAAACTTGTATTAGCGGTAGGAACATCTTTGCGAACGTAAGATTCAAAGAGATTTAAACTCATAGGTAAGAATATGAAGTCTCAAGTTGTTATTTACTTATGGATTTATAAGCTTGTACAGTCTTATTAAAATCACGCATTCAGAAATAATTAGTAGTACATATAATATGTTTGTGAACTCATATGTATAGTTGGTACAAAGCTCGTCTGTCGGTAAAACAGTGACCATATAGTCATGGACTCCATAGATGACGTTATGAGGAGTTGATATTTGTAGCTGACAGAACTCACTGTGCATAATGTTAAGTTATTATAAAGTTAGATAAAAAGGAATAGACAATTTAAATAATAAACTTTAAATATCGTTTCTTTGATTTCAGGTAAGATAGTATGATTTAAGTTAAACACTTTATAATGTGTATGTAAATTACTAAAATAAAAGTCTTTAAATTTCACATAAGTTTGATTAGAAATTTACAATTCCTAATAAAATTTGAGATATTGTCTTATATATATATACTAGCTGTCCCGGCCACGCGTTGCTGTGACTAACGTTTTTGTCATATTACATTACATAGCGCCATCTATTGAATATTTACTCAATCTAGTCAACAGAATATTTACTCAATCTAGTCAACAGATGTCGCCATCATCGTCGCCAGATGTCATATGTCATATACAGATAATTAATAGACAAATAATTTGCAATAAGATAATAATAAATTGAGATGTAAGCTATCCTATCTTTCAAGTTGGATCAAACTGCACCCGGTGTACAAATTTGATTAAAATCGGTTAAGTAGTTTAGGAGTCCATCGCGGAGAGACAACGTGACACGTAATTTATATATATTAAGATATACTAAAATAAATTTCAAAATTATATTTTTTAATAAATATTATAGTAACTTTCGATAATGACAAAAATAAATCATTCATAAATTACTCACGCCATCTTTAGGTGGTTTTAAATCTAGATGTCCATTATGTAGCCCGTTTTTTGTTGTTATAGGCTCCCTTTCGTAGGCCGCATTCACCTCACCCTGCATCTGTAACAACGATTTTAGATATTAAAATGTTTCGAGAACTAAGTATTCACATTTTCTTTTTTCAAAATTTTTAAGTTTAAGTAGTTTTAAGTAAGTGCCAGTAAATAAAAACATATCTACTGATACACTATAACTTAAACTATGTATAAATGCCCGCTAAACATAAAACGTAAACTCATATATTCTCTTATTTTTTGTTTTTTTATTTAGGTTATGTACGTCATCCTATCATCAACAACTGTTGACAGTGTTTTTGTGGTAAACCGCTACCTAATTAGTTTTTGATTATGTACGAGGTATATAATCAATTTAACTTAATAACTATGCAACCAAAATATAAATCAGGTCCAAGAATTGCTGGAAATTTCCAAGCAGAACATTATTAGGGGCGATAAAAGGCTACGTGCCTAAGAAGCCTGAGAAACAATATTAAAAAAAAAAGTCAAGCATCTGTGTCGTCTGTGTTATTTTAAGTTAAATATTTTACCTGACGTAATGTTTTATGAAGTATTTACTGAAATATGTTAGTAATAATTCTGTTACATTGACATTAAATAAATGCAAAAAACATTAAAAATCTTTTACTAATATATCAATTTAATATGTAACATTATGTAATCATGCATAAAAATTTAAATTTTTTTATTAAAATTTATTAACCTTAAAAGTTATGGTAAAAGATTACTCTAATTACATTAAGTTACATTATATTAACGTAAGAAATATTATGCAACAGGTAAATATTTTACAATTCGTTTAGGATAGGAACTGTGTTTAGTGGGAATTGCGTTTCATTGGTACTATTAAACAAACAAGTACACTTTAATAAAAATCTTCTTTAATTATCAAATACATAATTAATCAGGAAATTTAAATTGTTATTACCATTATCCGAGAACGCGTGTGAATATTGCATTAAACTCTTTAATTTAATTTAATTAACACATTTTTAATAATTAGCACCTTAGTTCTACATTGAATACTACGAGTACATACCAATAGTTTGACAGAACTCAAATATTTTTTAGTAAGTAATTTTTTTGCAATGCTACAGAATTGTTAATTAATTACTCACGGGTATAATTGATGCTTACCTAATAGCAAAATAACGAAAATAATATTTGTTGTTGAACAAGCGCTATGCCAAATATTTTATTGATAATTAATAGAAGTACACTACAAGTACAAATTAAAAACCGTTAATTCAAGAATTAATGAGTGCTTCATACTGTTTTTAATATTTTGATATAAACTGAGTAATAAATGATTGTCTCGGAACTGGATTCGAACCCTATATCTCTCATTTAGTACATGGTTACCTTTCAATTAATCTATCCCGTATTTTATAACTTTAAAAAAGTTTTATTAACGTAAAACTGTGTCAAATGATAAATTTTGTTACGTAACAGATAAACTTTTTTATGTTAAATAAACCTAGTGGATCACTGAATCCACTACTCACAAGCCAGTAGTTCAGTGTCACAAAATTTACATAATATCATTAAGTTTGATAGTACGTAAATTCTAATAGTTAAATAAACCTTAAATATATATAACTAACACATCATTCAATAAGTTTGTAAGATGACATATCGGTGGCGCCACTATTTACAAATCCATATGATTTTTAAATAGTATCAACCTTCAAACGATATGTGTCAAAATTTCATGTCGTTCTGACCATTAGTTTACGAATTACAGTGGTTTTAGTGACGCTACTTTCGTATTTTCAAAATAATGGAAAAAACATTTGCTTTGATCAAGCAGACATTTATCAAGTCATCTCTTTGCTTGAACGGTATTTTTCCCATTAAAAGGCAATATAATCTTGCAGTATAAAATCTTTTACATCGTATACAAATATAACATTTGTTATAACGCGATTTTATTCTACGCGCAACACATTAACCGCGTTATAGAGGTCAATTCCATTTTTGTACATATTTTTATGTGCTAACCCATTCTAAATTATATTTCTCAAAGCATAAGTTACAGTTTCAATTTATTATTTGATCCTTTATATCTCTTCATTGTCTCACTAAGCTGTAACCAGTAGGGTTCTACATTTCTGCATCTACGTTAACGCATTGTTATCCCCTTCTCCCCATCACCACCCACCTGTGTTAACTAAGTCCAAAACATAGGGCATCACACATCACGCTTAATACCGCGATTTTATTTTCATTTTAAAAACAGAAACACAGCGGCTCGAATCCTTTTACTAGTAGATGTAGGATTACAAAGCTAATTTGAACTTGTGAAGGGTCATAAAAATTTTAAAGTCTGTGTAAAGGAACTGCCTCATCCCTTGCAGCAATACCTCGGGAGGATTTATCTGCAGTTAGTTATGCCCCTAGTGGTTGGACAAGTAAACGGAAAGGAGAAGAAGTAGGAGGAGGTGTTGGTGAGGGTGATGCGGAGTAAGTACTTAAAATGAACCAGTAAATGCCTAGGAAATGGGTTTCATATTTCAAGTCAAATGTTTACAGAATGTGAACTTAACGTTGAAATGCAATGTTAGCTGAAACTAGATGATGAAAAATGGGATTTCCATTCTAATGCAAACACTGTCTGTTTTATCTTGTTAGGTAGCATTGCGTGCTATTTTTTTAATTATATTTTTCTTTATGTGTCTAGTTTTTATATCGTTTTAAATACATTTAAACTTTAGCTTTATTTAGCTTGTTAATAAAAGCGTGCACCGCTTATGAATTTTAAATATTATTATGTTATTATATGAGTCGCTCAAAAGCCAATGCGGTTAAGTCCAAACAATATATTATATTTACATTATTTAACGTTTTTGCCATTAGGCATATCAATCTTTTACATTAATTTTAATAAAATTTCAACTTCCAATAATGTTCTTCTCTTTGTCGATCACTGAACTATCAAGTTTGCAACATTTACAACTCCGTAGTTTTCCCTCTTTTCCCGTTTCTTTCTCTTTGTCTTTGTACCTCTGCCATTCCTTCCTTGTCCCTTCTGAGCAGCTCTGTTCACTGGCATTCTTAATTTCTTTGCTGCTCCATCGCACTGCTACCCCTTTTTCCTCTACCTCCTTTCTTCTTCTCAGTACTTCCGCAATCCACCTCTTCTCTTCGTTGTCGTCTCTCATTAGCTTCTCTATCTAGTGCCTCTCTCTCTTCATTTCCCATCCTGAATTTTACGATTCTCTTTAAGTTCTTTGCCTCTTTTCCTCCTATATATATTGTTGTACCACCTTCTTTTAATATTCTCTAATATTGAGAAAAATATTCTTTAATACATTCGAGATCCGGAGATTCATCCGGATTCAAAAGTAATGAAAATACAAAAGTAATGTAAATTTTACCTTATATATATTGTTGCCTGACCTAATTTACTGCTTTTGAAAAAGAAATAACCCTTCTGGATATTAGTATATTTATAAAACTTCTTGAAAATATCTTTTTAATCATTTATAATCCTACGAAGTTATAAAATAATATAATAAGGCTCTTTCAATTAAAATATTACTCTATTTTCCTTAAATAGAACTTTAGATGGATATAATGTTCTATGTTTTGCAAGCACAAGCTTTAAAAAGTAGTTAAACTATTGATGATATTTAAAGAACGAGAACAGGAGAAGAAACTTACAAAAAATAGACTTAACCGCTTTGACTTCTGAGCGACTCATATAATTTATTTTCCTGTATTTTACATAAGTAACAACTTGTTATCTTTAAACTGAATTTAAAAAAAAAAATTTTTTTAGAAAAAACTACAAAATAAATTAAAAAAAAGACAAATTAAATTACTTTAAAATATTCATTGGCCTTGATTTCTTAATTATTTCTTTTTTATTATATTACTGCGATTTCAACAGCTAGATTATCTCACACTAATTGTAATATAATAATTATGTGTTTTGTAGATTTGTTTATTATGTGGTTGGTATATTTGTTTAATTGACGATTTTGATTTTGTTCGCATTGTTTCAAAGAAAGCTTTCAATTAAAAAATTAAAAACTTCGTCATTTTAACCACAGTTTCTGACAGTGTCTCATTAAATTATTTCGCACGTTCACTCCCCTGCTTTGGGTACACTCATTATTTATTGCTCATTTTTATGACTCCCCTCGGACAAATAAAATTTTAATAAATCTCATTCCAGTCATTTTATATGAATATTTTAATGAGATCATTTTTGGTAACTCTAATTTTAATTATTATATGAAAACAATCACATCAAATTGGATACCATTAAACACCGAGTATAAGGGAAACATCATTCATTTGAAAGGGTGTTTATTCCAACCCTATACTATAGTTGTATTTCCATATAATCAGGGAGTAATACTTGGCTGTGATTTCTCTAAATTTGTGAGCGGGTTTATTTAGTTATAAGAGTAAAATTATAAGAGTACCATTTAAATTTAAACCGGATTTTGTTAATTTGCCTAGCGTAATGACATGAGCAGTATAAAGCTATGAGTCAAGAAAAAGTATGAGACGAACACCCTTAACTTAATATGATATTTTATATCGTTTGTTTGATTTTGACAACGTACGACAGTATGATGCGGGTGATCTTCCTACGGACATTTTTTATGATAGTTTATATTCAAACACAGCTTCCATATGTATCAGTTTATAAGATTATTTTTTACGACGTCATTCAAACTTTACCGTATGGAAAAGTAACTGTGCATAAGAATTCTAAAGCCAAACTTTGTACGAGTTGCTTGTTATTTATACAGGAAAAATAAAGACATCGTACCGTGGCAATAAAAATATTCTATAAAAGATAAATAAAATATAGGAAAGGTATGAACTTTTCATTTTATTATAATTATTCATAAAATTTGTATACGGTTTTGTTGTTTGTTGATATTTTATAGTACACGACAAATACTATTACTTATTTAAAAGGGTATCATAAATTATTTAGGCGTATTAATTGGCGTATGGAAACTTCGAAAGATTTTTCAAATGTCTACATTTTTCTAAATTAGGCTACACCGTAAAAAGAACATTGGTCGAAAAAATGCTTCATACGCCTCTTTCTTAGGCTACAACTGCGAAAAAGAATACAGCGGAAATAAATCCGTAATTCTGTAAAACATTGAATCATATAAAAGTATATCACTCTGCTGATTGAAAAGTCGCACGCCAACGGGCTTGTGTCCTATGTCTTAATTTCTATAAAAGTGTGCTATATATTGATAAAGTGGGTTACTAGAACCACAAATGTTCAATTATTTTTTAATAACTCCTTATATGTTAGGAGATATTAACAATTAAAAAAGTCATTTTGTCTCTTTAATTATTAAAGGGATTCAACGTTGTACAAACTCCAAATGCATGTGACATCACAATCCTTGTGTAAGGTTACCAACCTTACAGAACATAAATCTCTGCTATATGTATTTATAAATCAAAATATCAAATATTATTTACAGTTATTTCAAGGAACAATCAAATTTCAATATTATGTCTGCCTTAACAGGGTTAAATAAAGTAAAAACTTATTATTCTTTGACTTGACTGGATTGTTTGAGTACCAACAGTTACAAAACATTACCACAACACTGACCTACTCAACAAATAACTGACGTTAAAATGCATTTCATGTCATACAAATATGGGCGACCATTTCTAGCGCTAAAACTACAATTCAAATTTTTAATTGCTATATCTCCGTCAATATTTAGATATTTAATAAAATTGACACGTCAATACACATTTATTAACATCAATTTCAATCAACAATTGAAAAATCGACCACTAAAAAATGAGGACACAAGCCCATTGTAATTTATATTTTTATTATTATTATTTTCACGCTATTCGCTTTCATAGAAACAAATTGATGTAGTTTTGAACTAATATTCAGATTTACCAAATCAATGCCGTGATGTTAGGTTAAACCCAATAATTTAGGTAATCCACCAGAACATAAATTTTAAATTATTTATAATATATTTTATGCCTAGTGTGACATACTTGTATAAGCATGCCTGTATGTGTGTGTGTTGCAGTGAATCTAAATTTATTCCCATAACCAAAACTGAAAACCGAGCTGCAGCTATAAGCCATAATTAGGTCATTCAGCCATAATTGTAACTACAAGCTATTAATATCTCATTGCACATAAGCTTTTAATCCCATTTATTTGATTACATGTTTCGATAATACAAATTATTTATCGGTTCCTGAGGTTCAAACCAATTTAATATTAAGCAGCGTCTCCACTGATTCAACACTTAACCCTTTTCTGCAACATTTATATAAAGTTATCTTTTTGCAATAAGTGACCAATTTGCAACATGCTGGTTGCATATGGAATTTGCCAACTACACCGCTGCCTAATAAGTATTCGATTATGTATATACATAATCAATAAAAATTGATATCAACCAAACCCGGTAATCGAATCCGAAACATATAAGACTAGCACTAAGCATCATATCGTTAAACCTTTCTAATACGTTATCCACTTTACAAATAAACCTGTTATAAAATTTATACCAAGTATAAAGCCCATCCGTACAGGCTTATTGTCAATTTATACCTGCTATAAATTTTATAAAAGGTTTATTTGTAAGGCGGTATATCTTTATTTATACCGACTTTTGTAACTAAACAGATGTGCTATTATGCAAATTTTAATTAGATACCCTCACATGTCACAATATTATAAGAAAAAAGTTAAACGTTTTGCAATTTAATTGCTATTTTATGCCATGTTCAATTACCTTCAACAAAATTTATGTGTGTTTAATTTCCATTACGAAAATAGTTTCGTAATTAGGTATTTACTTATCGCTTAAATTTAATCATGATTGACGATGCCTATTGCATTATATATTTTAATGTTTTATGCTTCATAAATGTTTATTATTAATTATTGTATATATGTATTATGAGTTATAATTTATAAAACAATCAAGAAAATAAGAAAACAATCGCATTAAATCATACAGTCAGGTAAATATTTTTATTTTGTGTTCAATGTCATTTTAATATTTATTTACGCAGAATTTATATTACCTTTACTAGTGTTAACCAGATTAAACTGAAAAACAATGAACAAAGATAAATACCAGACTAATGAGCAAACCCGCAAACAAGAACACATTAATATGGCATTATTTATTTTCCTTTTAAAAATATAAAGTTACTTTAGTGTAATTGATGTTGCGTTTAAAATATTGCAGGCACACTGTTTGCTTTTACAAAATATACCGGATAAAATTAAATAACTTGCCATATGTTTACTAAATATGTGTTGGTTACATACATATTACATTAATGCTACGATTGTGGGAATACCTGAGTAATACATATCATAAATTTACCTCTTAACATATTTGTTATACTACTCTTCTTTTTATTTTTGTATATTGTGAATAGGTTTTAAAAATTTTGCCAAACATAAGTGGCGCACTCTCATATTTAGGGGTCTCCAGCTCAATAAATTTTCTAAAGAAGATGTAATATATGACCAATGACAATTAATAAATTGGTCTGTATACAATTGACGACTCCTGATACAATTGACGAAAACCTGATTGTCTTTGGTTAAACAAACTTGTTACAGTTAACCAAAATAATGGAAGTCTTAATATCTCAAAGGAGTATACAACTACTTCAAAAAATAGAAGAAAACTTTTAGGCCGCCTGCACACGGGTCGACTAATTTCAAACTAGTCGCGCAACGAAGTTTCCGAAAACGAAAAACGAGCCATGTCGAGCCTTGTCGACCCATATCGAGTCACGAAGACTCTATAGAATTTTTAACAATAGCATAATAGGGGATTTTGTTGAGTCGTATTATGAGGTATTTGTGCACATCTCTTCTCATGATGTCACCATCAAAAGCATGCAATGCAATTACCCTGCGACTAAGAAACATAGTCGCTCAAAACGTGCTCCAAACCAATTTCATATCAGTTTAGTTTCGTTCGTGCCGTGTGTGTTCTCTTACTGACAGCACAGTTGCACTCTCATTCGGTTCGGGCAGATTCGGGGCTCGCATTTGCAATCAGTCGACCCATGTGCAGACGACCTTAGACTAAGAAAATATAATCAAATAAATCACTACGCACGTACTCTTGAATCTCCTAGCTATAAAATAAACTTAGCATCTTCATATACATTTGAAATGTTTAGACTAAGGATTATATTTCTCTGTATCTATGTCCTTATTCCAGCCTAACATATTTAGCGCACATGTCTCGTAAAACAATGTTGCGGCACAGACACCAACAACGGTCCCCCAGCATCAGCATCGGGTGTTCGTTTCTCTGTCTGCGGCTAAGCCTGCAATGGATATTTCTCCCTGGTGAATGCCGACTTTAATTAAATCCAAAACGAGATAAAACCATGATCATAACTATTGGACTTGTATCTAATTCTACATAGTTCATACTCTTAATTATACAATGCATCTGGCACAACTGTTTCTAAGAAATGTTTTATAAGTTTTCTTTAAGGCCTGTCGCACACTGCAAGCGAATTTTTACCGAACGTATACGCGCTACTACGCTTTACCTATCCGAACCCTGTAAATGTAATGAACCTCGCACACTGCGTATACACGCTAAAATGCTAAACTTATCCCTACCTTGCAAATGCAATAAGTCGTCTCAGACTAGAAGACATATGGAACCGAATACTACTATTTTTTTCATAACAGTGGTGTATCGATAAAAATTAAAGTAAAAGTTTATTCTCGTTATAAATTATGTTAGTGCAAAAGAACTCCAATACACCCTACAGTACACAAGTTTGACGTGGCGTACTGTCGTATTGGTACCAAGCCGCCGATTTACAACCGAATTCGCCGTTGCTTAAACACGCTTGAAGTGTGCGACAGGCCTAATGTAATACACCATGGTTATTGAAATATAAAGACCATGCATCCATATCCTAAACGGAACTGAACAAAATTTGTAATATGAAAATCAAGAAGTATCGTCGAAACAACCAAAAATTAAAAAACCATACCATTTGTAAGACGGAGCTATTCGTTCGGACATCTTATAAAGAATGTATTATAATATGTTCTAGGATATGTAACTGCATCATAAGCTCCCTTAATATCTAAGAACACAGCTAGCATGTATTTATTAGAGCTATGCGTTTTTTGAATATCCAGATTAAATATATTTAAGCTGTCATACACACTTCGATTTTTTTTAAATCCAAATTGCGAATCTGGTAAGAGAGATTATTATATGTTACATCCAAATTTAAGTAAGAAGAGATGGTTTAGAAATGATTCCCTCAAAATTATATCAAGTATAATCAGAATCAAAAGTAATCAATCATTGCAAAATTAATATTAAATCTGACGATAGATGTCAAAATGTGGTGAAGAAGGCGCTTTGGATCATATTACATTTGAATGCATAAATTATAGTTTAGAAAGATCAACATTGAATAGTGATATATTAGATGTGATGAAAGCTTTTCCTGTTAATACTAAATTTTTGTTAAGTGATTCAAAATTAATTAGTGAATTATTGAAATATTTAGAAATTTGTAAAATTGAATTATAAATTATAAAAGATGTATAAAAAATGTTTGATGGTGGTTATGACAAAAGAAAGTCAAGGCAAATAAGTAAATAAATAATATGTTCTAGGTTGATGTTGTTTCGTCATCTTTTGGTTTTCCTGTTATTTGTCATTAAGTCAACGGCTTAACCACAATATAGGTAAACGGATTAAATACAATTGCTTGCTTATCGTACAAATGATCGTTTACATTCGCTTAGCATTAAGTATTTATCAACACCAGTTATCCTCGTTATCGCCTTTAAAGAAGATTTATAAAAATTATATATAATTCCATTTTTGTTATATACTAATCAGATCCATTGTGCAATGGTGCAATGGAAACGGGATAATCAATAATAACCAGTGTGACGGGTAATTAACAATGTCAATATTACTAGTCATTTATATGATTATTATTAATCCGCTCAATTCCATTAAGTCGGATTAATAATACATGTAATTGTTTATACGTTTCAAAAGTGTTATCGCGTTTTGAATTTGTTTTTGATGTCATTCTATTTATGCCACGGTCGTTATAAATGTGTATTAACTATATTACATCCCACACAGTTTAGTATTTAGGGTTTCATATAAAAACTTTACCATTTATATAAAAAATATCCATTAAATAAAAAATAGAGACGTAATAGAGTGATAGAGGTAAAAAGCGGGAGAAGTGAACATGAAGACAGAAAAATAGTTAAAAGGTAATAGAGGGTTTGTGGAGAGGAGACAACGAAGGCAAGAAGTGAGAGACGGAAGTACAGGCAAAAAGGAGGGAGAAGCAGGAAACAGCGAGAATGAAGGAACATAAAGAGAGAAAGGATCAATAGAAGAAGAAGCAGAAAGTACTTTTGGAAATAGTAAAAGTCTAAAACAGTTTAAGTTTGAATTTATATAAGAATGGTAAAGCCGAAAATAACACAATTAATATAATACATAATAAAGACCAAATATATAAAAAAAATCCTTTGACATAAATTTACAGTTAGTTACTATTTTGCGTAACATTAATTTTACATTACGTCATTTTACGTTACATAAAATTTTGAATAGTAAATCATATATGAATTTACGTTTCGTGTTTACATTGCATTAAAGATGCAAATAAAGCTATTTAAAGATAGATTTCATTTGTTATCTACGTCATACTCGCACTCGTTTGTTAAGTCATATTTGTAGAATTCAAATTATTCTGACCTCCAGACAAATTATGTTAAACATATTACGTTAGTAAATACTATGAAAAAAAATAGTTTTTATTTGTTTTACGCCAGTGTTTGTAAACCAATGTATTTAGCTAGAAATCTGCTAATAATGTGAAGAAGAAAAACAAGCAAAGAATCTAATCGAAATTAGCTAAAAGGATCAAATTCCATATTTCTGTACAAGATGAAAGTTTGAAAGAATCGCATTAAGAATTCTGATCTAAAATCAACTTCGGCTAAACTAAAACGTAGATATGTTTTCATAGAATCTGATTATGTATTTCAAGATTTGTAAATTTAATATTTTAAAGAGCAAAAGTTACATTGGGCCTTAGGACCAGACCTCTAATATCCCAACCGCTTAAATATAATATTACAAACATTTTATTTCTCTTTTTGAGTTTGGAATAACTTTTAGTTGATCAACAAAGATTTTACGGCAGTGGCCATGAATAGATCATTTTTGTTGTCGGGATATAAAGTTTAAAAAAAAAGTAGAACATTATTAGGGGAAATAAAAGGCTACGTGCCTAGGAAGCCCGAGAAATCATAAATAAAAAAACAAAAGTTTCCATTCCCTGTTTTGGATAACAAATAGTAAATTTGTAGCATATAATTATCGTTGGAAAGTGTAAACAAATTGAACAATTATGTAATTTACTATTGTCAACAAATATTAGTTTGGAATACAAATGATCGTGTATTAGTTTGTCAATCTCTAATTTTATGAGCACAAGTACACTGCAATTCCTTGGGTGTTCCTGTTATCAAGATCTTGCGCGGTGAATAAAAGTGATGGTGACATGACAGCTAATTAACATCAACTCCATTTACAACTTCATCTACTGAACAATGGATGCACTTGAAAAAACATAATTAAAATATTTTACAAAGATAAGATTCTTCTTACAAATATTAAAAATAAACGAGCTCTTTTGTTATGCAAATTTTAAATGGTATCTCATCAATTATTTTAAAGAAATTCAAGTTCAAGTTTGCAATTATTTGTGGTTAAAGTAATAATTATCTTACAACTAAATTATATTTTTAAATGCATCTGTTATATAGATTGTATATCAAATTATAGATTTAGTTTTAACCAGCTAAACACAAAACGTAAAATCATGTATTAATTAACATACATTGTTTTATCTAAAATTTTGTTATTTATTGTAGTTCAAATTACGAGAGTTCAGACGCGAAACCGAAATTTATAACAACAGTGACCATGACTAGGTCATTCTTGTTGTCGGGATATAAAGTATAAAAAAAACAGAACATTATCAGCGGCGAAAAAAGGCTACGTGCCTAGGAAGCACAAGAAATTATAATTCAAAAAAAATTACGAGTTTGGTGGTCTCTGATACTGAAAAGAGATTACACCAGCCGTATAAATCCTTCGATACGCTTTTTTCATGTTTCTTAGATTTATTCGGCACAACTGTTTTAAGCATTCATAAGTCACTGCTTAAAATTTTTTTTTTAAAGTGCTTTAATTCTCAATTAAAGATATTTTTTTGGCAAAAAGCGCTTAATTTTTTAACGTAGTCTCTTTTCAACACGGTACATTTAGTCCAGCGTTTTTAAAATTTTTTTATTCCTTCCAAACAGAAGATTTTTCAAGACCCAACCCAAATTCCGCTCATTCATTTCTTCAGGTTTGGAAACAGAAAATAGTTGCAAGGGGCTAAATCTGAAGAATATGCTTGAAATATATATATATGCTGTCAAACACAAACTAAATAACGCAGCTTGACAAACAGTGACACTTAACGGGAGCTGCCCGTGAAATTCAAAGAGTCACTGAATTATCAAAGTACTCTCGTATACTACTCACGCCGCATATGTTGTCCAAACATAAGTACGCAGTATTTATGAAATACACTCGCCGTTATATATACACTGCAGTTCTGCTACCATTTATCACTATTTAATTAGTCTAGTACGATCTGTGTAGCCAATGTCATCGTTGTGTACTGGAGCTGAACAGCACTGCACTCCTGCTACGACACACGCTGCATCTGCAGTTCAGGGCTTAATGACTGATTTTCCACGTGTCGTACAGTTAACGCACGGTCCGTCTGGTTTTCATTCGTTCGTTTAGACACTGTTTTGTGTTAATCCAATGTATGTATGCATGTATATGGACGCGGCTAATTCGTTACAGCGGCTAAGGCCTGTCTCAGTATGGCACCGTATTTAAGCGAATTTCTGCCGGACGTATACGGGCTACTACGCTTTACCTATCCAAACCCTGTAAATGTAATGAGAACTCTCTGGACCTCTCAGACTGCACGCTACAAAGCCGTCCGAATACGGGCGGCACTACCTCGCACATTAGAACCGTATAAAGGCGAATTTTATCCAAGCGTTACCACTACTACAACTATATCCTATCCAAACCTTTGTAAATGCAAAGTGCCGCCTCAGACTGGAGGGGATACCTAAGATCGCTTGTTGTTACGCTGCAATACGGATCCTTTCGGTTCTATCGGCGACATCGCTTGTGACGAGCGTATATATATATATATATATATATATATATATATATATATATATATATATATATATATATTTGTACTTTCACATCAAATTTAATTGTAGCCAGTCACGATTTACAAAATTAAAAGTCCTTAAAACTATAAAACCCTGGATATTCTCTCAACACTATCTACTGAAAAATATACGTAACTCAATTTATTAAAACCATCTTTTTTTACTATTTAATAATAGATTTTCTAGCATAGTCATAAAAACCTGATAATGGATGATGCCTAGACGAATTTGACATTCGTGTTTAACATTTATTGCACCTTTTATTTGTATAAAATATAAATATCAGTTGAATGAAATTCTATCTTATCCACGATGCATACTATTATCATCTTATGGTGTTAAAGTAGACACAGACATTTCAAAATAAAAAGTATTTTTAATACTTTAATATTATTGTTACTAAACTATTTATAAAAGTGCCAGTAATAATTGAATCATGTGTTGATAAAATTCATTAATTTTCTATAAATAGCAACAGTTGGTTTTAGATTCTTTTGATTGGCTATTGATAGTTTTTGATAATATAGATTTCTACATTATATATTATACTAGTGTTGGCCTTTTTGTGATCGTAAATTTTAATTTCATTTTTAAATTAAAATATTTTACTGGAATATTTAATGGTAGTAATTGACTTGACTTTTTAATCACGCTTTTAGAACGGACCCCAGCGCCACCGCCCCTCCGTCCTAATTCACCACGCCATATCTAGAAAATTGTGGTATTATATATTTTTTCTATAATGGGCACAATGCATGTGTATTCAAACAATTGCAGATATAGCCGCAATTGCTTCTTTTATCTACAATATTCCTTCCCACTTACTATATCTGTTTAGCATTCATTGTTTTAATAAACTTTTATTAATATGTTTATTATGCAGCAGACAATAATTAATTACATTTAATTAATAATATAGAGGGTGGTGCCGATTCCGCGGTTCCGGTGGTGTACGATAAATAACCCCTCAATAAATATTTGCGCTACATTTATATTAGCAATCAAATAGCGGTTACAGTTTTGGACAGTTGCGACATTGTAAATAGCAGACCGCAACATAACACAATTATTACACGAAACAAACAGAGATTTGGGTGAAATTTACACAATAGTATTTGATGAGAGTGCACTGATAACGTTATCTTGGTTAGCTTACTTGATTTGGGAATGTTAAATGTTAAAACACGTGTTTTACTTAAATAAATAAGAAATGTTATAATCATTGGAGCATGAGAATCCTAACATAATTTAAAGCCAGTCTAACAGTTAGAAAATTAATAATAGAGTCGGGCGTCCATTAGAGACTCAACTGCCTTTAAAGAATTTACTTTTATATTATTCTTCTCTTGCTCCAAACTTTTCTAACGCTCCTTCTCTCTCAATCTACACACACATCTTATTCAAATTTGGAAATAGATGCTTTCGTTATTACCATAAATACAATAAAAAATATATCAGTTGATCAAGTCATTAAACATTCCTTTATAATGTGAATATACCATTTTTGCAAAATACAACTAGAGTAAGAACCAACAAGGCAATTGGAACGGGAATCCGGAAGGAAATATCAATTCAATAACAAATAACCTCAATTATAATTAATTAAAAACCAATTTAACAATAAAAGATATCGGGAGTATAAACCAAGGCCAGCAAGTTTATGTTTCAGTTTCTTTAGAGTGACTTGATCACTGTCTTTATCAAGTGCAAGTTACACCTTCCGCAATACAACAAAAACACCTGCGGAAATATTGATAACCTGTTTGACATTTATGTGTTGTTGTCAGACATTGATATATCTTGAATTGAATTTATGAATTTATTAAATTTACAATGCGAATAAAAAAAAATATAATCAATTCTAAAAAGAATATAAATATAAAAAATATATATATTCTTTTTATTAAAAAGCAATCCGTCATTGTCTTGCCCTTTTTATTATTTATCTGGACTATCTATTATCTATCTATATTCAATGAACTTATGTATAAATATTTAATAACTACCTATTGATTATAAACCATATATTATACATTTTCAAAGCACCGCAATCTATTGCAACAGACTGATAAAACAAGTCGATTTAATAACACTATATTTTATTAACAAGGGTGTGGGCATCTTTTATTTATTATTTTTCAAAGTTAATATTTTTTTCAAAATTGTAGACACGTATAATGTACACGGATGAGTATTCTATTATTCCCGGCAAACATAACTAGTAAAAAATTTATTATTACCTGGTAAAATTTGTATTATTATTATTATAATTGTAATAGTTGTAAAATTTTATTAACGGGGAGTAAAGTCAAATCCATACAAAAACAGCATATTTTCGATGATGCTTTTTGACGACAAAGTTAATATATAATTATTTATATAATTACTGCATGATAAAATAACATTTAAAGAATACTTTGTGAAATTTTCATAAATAAATATCAAGAAATGAGGCATTGACAACAAATTTCCGCAGACGTCACAAAAAAAAGTAACATTGCGGTGTCCTTCATAACTAATGATTTCATTAGTTGATAAGTTTTAGCAGGTACCCTGCGAGGTTTTTTTTATTGGTTTTTTAATTTTTTACAGCACTTACAAGTCAAAATACCGATTTTTCATGAATAGAATATGAAAAAGTTAAGAGTGAGAAAAACGCGTTTAATAATTTCAAAGAAAGAAGAGAGAAGACTTAAAACTCTATATCTCCGACAGTTTTACTCCAATCGACTTCAAATTTTTACACAATAAACTTAATATATTCTACATTAATATAAATAAAGTTAAATATTGAAACCTTACTTCGTTAATGCAACAATAAAATGAAATCAGGAAGCACACCGCACTCTACGATCTACTTCCACTTAATTCATTAAAATAATAATTATTCTTAGTAATATGTATATTTAAATTAATTATGTTTTAATTGTTGATAAATGATTTTATCGATATCTAATGCGTATGATTAGAATGCACTGGATTAACAGATATTAAAATACTGTAATTAATTGATAACCTTAAGTACTAATTATTGTTATGACTGTGCGAAATACATTGATAACACTCGTGTAACTATATGTTCGTAGTCATTTATCAAACAAAATGCGTCTGGCAAGTAAATTCAACTGATAAGAGATAATCTTAGTGATAAAAAACGTCACAAATGTTTATGATGTTTGTATGTGACGATATTTAGCGGATACAGAGGTCAGCGCTCGAATTGTTACCAATTTAACAGTTACCAGTTAATTACAGCGCGCTCATTTTTTGACAAGCGTCAGTCTATCAATTTGTTTACTAGTCTACAGAAGCATATCGTTTTTCGTAACAGTTAAATAAAAAAGTTACCGAAATGGAAATTCCGCAACAATTTCTTTTGCTGTTTAAAAAAGACCCCGAATTTGTCACAGATCACATTCTAACGTAAATTTCTTAAAGATCCTTTCAGGCTTTAATCTATTACCCATTCAGCCTTTAAGATAATGCACTACTGGTTAAAAAATTAGCTCCATCACTTGAATATTTCATGTACATATCTAAAACTTAATAGTTTACCGTATGATTTAAACTTTTCACTAAAAATCGCTTAAAAAAATATTGATGTTTTACTTTGGACTTACATCCGCTATCTTGTCCGTTATATCTCTCCATGACGTCATTATTTTTAATTAAAAATATAATTGTGTACACATAATAAACACATTAAAAAGTAAGGTGGAATTAGTTATAACCGGAAAAAAACAAAATTAACATGAAATTCTTTTGTAAAAGTAACAAATATTCAAGTATCATGCAACAACTTCTGTACTTTTATTATCCATTATTTTTTATTGCGTATAAACCATTTGAAATACCACGTAAATTACAATGGAGAAATACCGCTATAAATATTACCTATAATTAAGTGCGCATAAAAGATATTTGCTAGAATTAATTTTACTAAAAAACTATTATTAATATTTTTTAAATGAGACATTAAATAGAAAATAATGTTTTTAATGTTTTTTAAACATTTTTAACATATAAGTAAATTACAATTTTTGTGCTAAAAATGTCAACAGTTCTATTTTACAACACTTCGTACTTCAATGTCAATTATTTCTTTACTACAATCATTTAGTTTTTGTGACTTTACTTCACCAGTAGATGCTAATGTAAGCGAGCAAACTTATGACTTAACTGTTATTAACAGTATAACCCAGTGGTGATCTGGGTTTAAACATATTTCTTGTTGAATAACACAGATCAGAAAAAAAAGTTAATAGTATCCAGTTAATATTTAAATATTCAAGACCCACATTACCAGAGCCGAGCAAGCAGACAACCTGTCCACTAATGCTAATCGGATATGCTTATTATTCCAGTTTAACTTATTGTATGACTGTTAAAACATTTAGTTGTCTTCAAAAGAATAAGGCCCTCCGCACACGAGTCGACTGATTGCAAACTAGTCGAGCCGTGTTTCGTGACACTATAGAATGTTTAACAATAGCATAACAGGGGATTTTATTGTGTCGTATTTGTATGTATGTATTTAAATATTTTTGAATAATATTTGCGCACATCTCTGTTCATGATGTCACCATCAAAACCATGCAACCAAGCTTGGCCCTATGACCGAGGAACAGAGTCACTGAAAACGTACTCCAAACCAGTTTAGTTTCGTTCTAGAACAGTAAATTAAAAATATACTATAATATGTAATGTATTTCTTTTAATATTTTGTAGCTCTATTCAGTTGCTATTTTCAATATAGAAAGTATAATGCCATGTTGAGTCTTCTAATCTCGTGCAAGTAATATTTAAACTCTTATAGGTTCATGTATGCACTCGTATATTTTATATAATGCAGATTTAAACTACATAGTATGTGCAGTGCATGTTTATAAAAATGAAGGTCGATGAAACAATGACTCACTCCCTCTCTTCTGTCATCAAGATTTATTAGCTAAGTTTAATTATAGTTATAAATAATACAGTATTGTAATATTAACCACACGTTCATGCATCTAATAATTGTAAAGAAACGTTTTATAATATAGAGGCCACTGCAACTGTGCAGATAGCACCAGCTGGGGCAACTACTGCTTCGCCTTTCAAAAAGGCTGAGGTAAACGTCCACCATATTATACATAGAAGTAATGGGAATCGGGGCGAAGGCAGATCTAGTGAAAAATACGTTTTTAAGTATTATCTGTATGGTTAGTCATACAAAGGTGTTGTCGCCGAAATTCTAACAGTTTGTCGATGACGTCATTTGAGTAGTAGATCTCCTTGTTGTCATAGTAGACCCATCAGGTAACAATTTTGTGAAATAGCATGCTCGGTGAAGTTTTAGTTCTTTGTTCACTTAAAGGGCCTTATTCTGTAAAGTATTTCCACCGGTGAAAAAATTTCATCGCTGTAAAATGACGTCACAAAAGCGGTGACTTTTTATTTGGTATTCTGTAAGAAATTTCCATCGATTTTATTTTTGTCGCTGGAAAGAAATCGACCAAATTATAAGGTCGCCTTTAGCGGTGACTTTAAAATTTTCCATCGCTGTATTTTTTAGAACTGTCAAACAATTCGAATTATAATTTGAATTTCAGTATAAATTTTTTAATACACAGTATATGTATAGTCATATGAATATACAAATATAAATATATCAGAAAGTGAGGTTATATTGCTTGTCAATTGACATGTATTCGTACTTGTCAAGTGTTTGAATTTTTAAATATTTGAATTTTCTGAATGCCGTAAAATACGTCATCAATAACAGTTTATACTTTTTCACCGCTGTATATTATAAGGGCGATGGAAAATTTTGCATGCAGAATATCACTTTTGATATTTTAAATACAGCGACCTTATTCGAGCGGTGAAAAAATTAAATATTTCCACCGCTGAAAAAATAAGGTCAATTTTTTGAAAAGTTACAGAATAAGTCCCTTAGTTATAAGCTTCAAATGGCGAAAATACTTCATCTTTCAGAATCCAAGCAACGAAACAGTGAATAACCGACGGAAACTTAACACAGCGAGCTTATTTCCCCAAATTATTTACTAGGGTGTGTTGCGATGAATTATTATTGCGAAGCACTACTAACGATGAATTTATTATGAGATCAATTACTTACGATGAACTAGTCAAGTACAAAACAAAGTGCATTCATCTCTCGTTGTATGGTATTAAGGTCGATGAATTCACCTATACTAACACTTACTTAGGTACCATCGTAATGCAATATTTAATAACCGTTCATATAAATTAATGTAATCAGCGGTTATTAATTGAATTTATAATGAAGTTAATAATGTATTACTTCAAACCGGAACTTTACTTATACGAGTATGGTTTGTAACACCGCACCGGAAGCATAATCATTATCTTTACGTCGTATCAAAATAGATCAGAAACACGAATATATATATTGTGAAATATTATATATAAAAATAAAATGTTGAATTTCTTTTTACGTTATGTAACGTTGATTGAGAATATTGCAATATCAGACTGATGGACTGGGTTTCCGGGTTCGATTTCCGGACCCACAAGTCGTAAGACTGCCTGTGTCTGGTTTTACACAAATTCTTTAAATTGTTTGAAAACAATATTAAATTTGTGTTTAATTTGAAGGATGAATGACATTCTTAAAATAGCCCCTAAGGATCTCACGTTGTGAAAATATTATTGACACTTGAAAATGCTTCATAAACTAAATATAAATATACTAATTTAGTAACTCTGAGTAATTTATAAAAACACTATTTAATATATGCAATTACATTTTAATAACAAATATTTTAATATTATTATTACGTAAGTCTTGTAGTATAATTATTAATAACATTTTTGTTTTATTTCAAAAATGCATGTAATACTTAATGCATGTAGTGCTAATAACTAATCCAATTCCGTGTTTGACAAACATATTAGATATATTAGTAAATTCATGTTAATTACTTGGTTAATAACTGCTTATTGGCATAATTAGTATAATATTTCAGTTTAAAGTAATAATTGTAAACACATGCACGATACTTCCACATAAAGAGCCATTCCCACTTATTGCGTTTTAATTTTAATTTTATATTTTAAACTAATTTTATTTATGCACACTACGTACATTTTAATAATAGAAATAAATGCAATACAAATAAAAACCAATATTTTTAACTAAATCAGTAGGTGGGAATATAGCTTTACAATATGTTGTTATACACTTGTTAAATTAGAAACTAGATAACAGAAGTAGACCTGAAAATACATTTTACCAATCAATTTAAATTTGTGATTAACTTAAGAAAATCTAATAGTGAAGTGGCTATAAAAATCAAAGCTATAATTACAAATTAAATGAAATGTGTATTGTTATGTCTGAAAATACTACTAGCACAGACAAATGAACCAATTTACGCAGAGATAAGATAAAAGTTATTCATTTATAAGTAAGGGATTTAAATGACTATCAATTATATGAAATATAGATAACGTGATGTAATATACTGTCCTTGGATTAATTTGATAACTAGTTCCACAGATACAAGGTCTTTGCTAATCCCTTAATTACGCAAAATGTAAATATTACTTAAAGTATGTACTGCCCTAATTTTATGATATTTACCCACAAATATTGATCTTGTCATGGAGAGAGAAATAGAGGAAGTGCGGGTGGTGGAACGACAAAAACTTATTATAAAATTATTATAATAAATCTTATCTATAAGGAAAAATTTGGAAGAGTATGTGAAAAGGGACAGTGGAGAATAAGGGCAAATATGTAGGAATCGATATAGTGACTGAAATTATAATAAAAATTATAATTTTCAATTTCGAAAGATAATATAAAAAATTATAAAAAATAAAATAATAAAAATAAGGTTAGGATATGTAGAAAGACTGGATGTAAGCAGAACAGCTAATAAACCTATAGAAGAAAATCCAAAGAGTGGAAGAATACGAGGAAAATCTCAGCCGAGATGGAAAGAACAATTAGTAAAGGACCTAAAGGGGATAAGGTATTATGAATTGGAAGAGGTAGAGGTAGAGGAAGAAGAAATAAAATTAGGACAGGTAAGATGATGATGATCCAAATTCAACTTACTAATATGTAAGAAAGGTTTGCTATACGAGGTCAGGTTTGCTGTAATAGACCTGTTGACGAAAATATTTCGACTTCGTTGATAATGGGTTCAATTCAGTGGCATAGTTATCGGGCATGTGCAAGGTAGATAAAACTATTTTAACTTCTGATATTGCCGGTAACAACAGCTAGTATCGAATTGATTCCTTGAACTTGCCTTGTTAGGCATTGAGCATAAAGAAGCTGAAACTAAAGATGTAAGAGAAAATATATATTAATGAATGAAATGAATGAAAATGTAAAGAAGATTATAAATAACTTATGTAATATATATTTAATATATTTGTTTACTAAACATATTATAGCATAACAATATATTCCAACCTCTAATATTTCATTCAAAATTTACCTAAAATATATACATGAGCATTTAGAAAGGAATTTAAATATTAACCAAATATTTTTTTATGGAACTACTTTTATTGGAAGACAAGTTTGGCAAGAAAAAGTTTACAAAATTATTGCATTGTAGATACATAAATCACTGGTTATATTATTCGGTTTGAATTATGAAACTAGTTTGACAAGATAAACATGCAAAAAATTGTGTTTTATAGATTTGTTTACTCGATTCAAAAACAAGCTGCAAGGTAAATTTAATTAGCTGGACTAATAAATTTACAATTTCTTTTCTAATTTCCGTGAAATTTCAGGAACACTTTCTATCACTGGAACTCTATGGGTTCGAACACTTTTATATTGTCCATGTTCTAAAATGTTATATTATTCTTTAAAATAATGACTTATTTGGAGCACTAGCAAATTTAAAGAGTAATAATAAATTTTAACCACAATTACTAATTGTATATATACTAATGGCAACAGCGATAGATAATATAAGATTTTTAGAGCTAAAACTTGTAGATAGAAAGTAGCATGAAATTTAAATCCGTAGTTCTTATTTACACACGTAATTATGCTACTTACAATTATTAGTATTATTATGTCATATCATATTTTGGTTATTAGACGATTTTTTAAAAAAAACTTTTGGAAAATTCGGCAACTTAAATTTACCCAAAATTATCAACCGATAAAATGCAAAATAAGTGTCATACTTTAGAGCAGATATAATTTACAAAATGTTAACCTTTGAAAAGTCAATAAATATTAACAGCGCCCTTAAATAATTACAAAATACGGTTCTTACTCAATATTTGGCCTATAACCTATAAATAGAATACCGAAATTTATTTTTTCTGTTATCTTCCAACTACTTGTACTTCAATTTATTTATTTTATTTTAAAGTAAAGTTGCCATCATTTTGTTCTAACTAAACTATAAAGTATACTTTATTATATCAAATGAATCATCACGGTGATATGCTATAACCTACTGTACAAATGTATGAGAACTAGCACGTGTTTGCAATATTATTATTTCTTTTAAAAAAATATAATCAATTTAAAATGAAAAATATTTTGAATATATTATTTCAACTAAAAACATAACCCGTTAGAACACAGGTAATACAAAGTTTGTTTTATTTTAAATTTAAATTTTCAAATGTAAATATAAAAAAAAATTTACATTAGATTAGCAAGGGTTGTCGGTTTTTCAATTGTTGATTGAAATTGATGTTAATAAATGTGTATTGGTGTGTCTATTTTATTAAATATCTAAATGTTGACGGAGATATAGTAATTAAAAATTTGAATTGTAATTTTAGCGCTAGAAATGGTCAGCCATATTTGTACGACGTAAAATGCATTTTAAGTCAGTTATTTGTTGATTAGGTCAGTGCTGTGGTAATGTTTTGTAGCTGTTGGTAGTCGAAATAATCAAGTCAAGTCAAAGAATTTCAAGACAATAATTTCATTGTTCCTCGAAATGGCTGTAAATTATACTTGATATTTTGATGCAAACTTAAATAAAAGAAATTCGATGGTATCGAACTGTTAGAAATAAGTGAAAATATTTAAAATGATACATACATTTTTACATCAGTGATTTTTAATAAATATGAAAAAGTTTATACCACACACTTTCGTAAATTCCTTTACTTGAGTTACACATATCCATATTTTCTCGTATCGGGACTGTATATTATTTCTTATTTCTAAAATGA
Organism: Panorpa germanica; assembly: GCA_963678705.1. Classification (NCBI taxonomy): domain Eukaryota; kingdom Metazoa; phylum Arthropoda; class Insecta; order Mecoptera; family Panorpidae; genus Panorpa; species Panorpa germanica. The sequence continues at coordinate 4,674,098 of OY783220.1, read as the reverse complement.
TTTAATCTTCCTAGTTTCCTTAGTATTCCTACAGAGAATCTATTTGCCAATACTCAAAAACACTCAATAAAAATGTATCTTATCTCCACAAGATCTTAAGGAGTACTTAAATGTAAAGTTAACAAAACTTGAAATCAAGTTAAGTTCAAACAAGAGAGCTACACAAAAAAAAAAATTATTATTGATTAAAATACATATTGTTATTACCTCATAAATTTCTCATTTATTTGCATTTCTTATGTAAATCGGAATCATTCCGTCTTTATCTGAATCCACTTACCCATAACTAGATAAGAATGAATATTTCTGATGAAACAGCATTTCAAATTGCATGAGATGGCTTAATGCAGTTTCATATGCACTGCAGTCGCCAAAACAGATTAAATCATTTTTCAGAAATCTTTTTAAGGTACGCGTTCACAGACTAGCTATACGTGCATATCACAGTACCGCAAGAATCGGACAGAATCGGCCAAGTTGCGTGTTAGACAGAGTACGACTTATACACTACAATGTGTGCAGTAAATTTTAGTTGATTTTTCTTCCACTCCTAGAGGTGTGCGATGCCAGCCTGTATTGGCCATAAGCTCGCGAAATTTGTGCAGAAATTCATGTGCATGTGTACAGATGTTTTGGGAGAACATTCCAAACTAATATTAATCACTGAAACGCATTCGTCCAGAAGTGGAAGGAAGTATGATGTTGAACCGAATACTGTTCACCGCTGGCACGAGGGATGCAATGTCCCAACTCACTCCTACTGGTGCTTAACCTACCAGTTCTAAATATTGTGCAGTTGTATGAGTAGCAATGACTTCCATGCTGACCTGTCGACGCTTACCTTTGTTCTCCTCATTTACACAGATGTATTTATCTAATTTAAAACTGCAGCAAAAACATGTTCAGTTTCTATAATTTTATTAAACAAATAATTATTGAGAATTACTTATTTAATTGCACAATATTCATAGCATAATTAACTTCTGTTTCGAATCACTCGCTAACTTCTGGATTGTTTTTATGTAAATGAACGTTCTAATTACTCAAGGTTAACATCTGTATCTTTATTTTTAAACATTACTCCTTCTTATGGAATGTACTGACTGACAAATTAATGTTATTTATCTCAGGGTTAATATATAATGCATTCATATATGTCAGTTCCGTGATTAATATTTTACATATTAGTTACCAGCTACTATTTTTTAAATTTAATTTCCGATACTAAATCCTATCACCGATTTATGGTGTCGTGGTATCAGTATATATAATCAGTTTATTTTTTCTTTATATTTATTTACTTATTTGCCTTGACTTTCTTTTGCCATAGCCACCATCAAACATTTTTTATACATCTTTTATAATTTATAATTCAGTTTTACAAATTTCTAAATATTTACTAATTAATTACACTTAACGAAAATTTAGTATTAACAGGAAAAGTTTTAATCACATCTAATATATCACTATTCAATTTTGATCTTTCTAAACTATAATTTATGCATTCAAATATAATATGATCCAAAGTTCCTTCTTCTCCACATTGACATCTATCGTCAGATTTGATATTAATTTTGTACAGGTGAGCTGGAGTTTTGCAATGATTACTTTTGATTCTGATTATAGTTGATATAATTTTGCGGGACTCATTTCTAAACCATCTCTTCTTACTTAAATTTGGATGTAACATATAATAATCTCTTCCTTTTAACTGACCTTTGTTAATGAAATCTGTGTTTCTCAAATTGAAGTTTAATTTTTTGATTTTATTAAAAATTTCATATTAAGGTAATTTCACTTTCATCTCAATTTCTAAATTTATTGATTCCTTTGCCAATTTATCCGCAATTTCGTTTTCTCTTATTCCACAATGTCCTGGTATCCACATAAATTTTATGGTATTATTCTTATTTATTATACTGAAATACATCTCCTTAATTTTGCTTGTCAAAATATCATTATTTGATTTGTTATCATTAGAATTTAAATTTTTTAAAACACTTAAAGAATCCGTTATTATTATAATTTTATTATTGTTAATATTTTCATTAATTTCCAATTCTTTTAATAATGCTAATTTTTCACCAGTATAAGAGCAAATTTTGTTATTTAATTTAAATTATAGCAAATCCTGCTTTATTTCTTTCTAAATCAATGGATGCATCTGTATATATTATTTTTGTAAAATTTGTGTTAAATTGATGCATTAGATTTAAAAAATGTTCATTATTTATCGCATTATTAAATGATTTTGACAATAATTTTACAAATATATTAATTTAATCTTTCATAAAAAGCCTTATCAACGTTAGGAAAAGTAAATTTATATCGAAAGGTCACTTTTGTTATTTAATTATTATTTTATATATTTTAGATTGTATGACTAAAACATTCAGATACTTCTAAAGACGTAGCTGTCGCTGCAGACACCTTCCCTTCCGGTTTCTTTCTCTTCCATGTTTTATTCAGTAAAGTTACACAATGCGTTTAGTGCGAGCAGTACGGACCTATAAACCGCAAGAAAGATATTTCAAGCCTGTAATGTTTTTTAGACTTGTTTATCGAGATATATCTTAAAACCCTTAAAAAATGATCTTGATTGAAACTTTCCCAGCAAAGAATTGAATGGGATACCAAATTATGGTTATCAAGAATTAAATTTGCAAATCGAGAAGAATTAAGTTGAAAAAAGAAATTTTAAAATTTAATTATTATATACAATTTTCAAGACCTTTAATATTACCTTGCTACACGGCAACTGTGATCCTTTGATACTCTTCTGCTACACTTCAATTATATTAATCCTTTGTTAAATTTCGTTCTTGATCTATTTTTACTTTAAAATACCTTAGTAATGTCGTCACGAATGTGCATTTCAACGAGTTACTGATTTCTGAAACGATTACTGAAGGTCGTTATGTAACATCACGTTTTAAATCTTTAATTGATTTATTATTAATGCAAATGTATGTATTTTAATGAGATGCATATATTGTTCATAACTTAAAGTAATAAAACAATGCTTATTACGTTCAAATACCGTAAAATGAAAAGAAAATTACTTGATAACGTTTATAATAATTTTCTGAACGATTTATGTAATTTGATGTTTTGATTATCAATAATTTACATTCTATCGATAGTTTCATCGAAATCTACCGTCAGTTATCTTGTAACCAAAATAATAACTAAATACTTTTGAGGCCATGACACCATATAACAAAACATTACTACACCATTAATAATAATTATGCTAAATAGTCAAAAGATTTATGGACAGGAATACCTTTAGACAGACTATTGAAAATACAGTTTGAAAAGATTGAATACCTTCGCACTTAAAACTCTTTTTAGAAACGTATAACCTTGAAATATGTAGCTCCAACAATTAACAAAACTTTTATCTAAATTATATTTGGGATATGAGTCAGATATATTTATTTTAATCTTAATATCCTGAAGCATGTTTCAGTTTTATTTTAAATAAATAAACATTATCTGTACTTATATTACCCAAGTACATTATTACTTTAATATATGTTTGTAAACCTCATTAACACAGAATATATATTGTCAACGAATGAACCCCCTATGAACATTCATTTAAGTACAACCCTGCTATTCTTAAACAAAGCATTATTACACAGACATCAGATACCCCCATAAGTGTGGCAATAATACCCAATTTACAATTTATGATCAGAGATAATATTTATGACCTGCATGAATTGTAATCTCAGTACTCAGTAAGTAAGGACCTCTAAATTACAATAACTACTTCTCTTTTTTGATCAGTTCACTTCTCTGAAGACTAACGTACTTAATTTCTTCACGGCACTTACAAGTTATAAAAAACCAGGCTTAAAGTATATAAGCTAGTGGCAGAGATGTGCGCAAATAGTTTTCAAAAGTATTTAAATACAAAATACAAATACCTCGTTATTTTTGTATTTAAAATACAAAACACAAAATAAATTTCATGTTAGTATTTAAATACAAAATACGTATTTTAAAAATACTTTTGAGAAATTAGAATATGTTTCATGTTTCTAATATAAATGTTATATTTTTTATTAATTATGAGAATTTAAATATCATATAAATGTTACTTATGTCACGAATTTTAATACCACTATTTGTTCAAACAATTTATCTGTCTAGTGGTTTATTTTCAAACAAATAAAAACAAGTTTGATATAAGAGAATAATTATATTTCCGATATTCAACTAATATTAAATAAGGACGCTAATAATTTGTTAGGTTTGCAGGTTATGTTGTTAAAGTGACATCTGTCAAATTTGTTGTGAATTGTTTAGTAGTGTAGTAATGGAAGGTTATAGCGTTGAACAACGTATGCAACTTTTGTTATCAGTCACACGCAATTTATTTTATTTACATTTTAAAAACTAGCGTCTTTATTGAAAGACTCTTTGCATCATGTACAGCTTCTAATAATAATAATAATATTCTCACTCTATATTCTATCAGACTGTGGCAACACCGAACTTTGCCTGTTGCACAGACGCAGATAGCGTGTAGAACGTGAATATAATGTTATTAATTTTCGATTGAAATAAATTTTAAAATAGAAATTAAGTGGTGGTTCATATGCTCATTATAATTGGATTAATGCTCACTAAGAACGACACATACCGCATGCAATGTTAGACATAGCAGGTGACAACGAATATTGTTAGTGTTCTACATGTGTTATAAAATAAATTAAATCATATTTAATAAACATCCTGATGATTAAGAAATATTAACACTTATGTCTCTTAAAATAATATTAAACATTCAAAAATAAATAACTTACGATTTATGGAAGCAGTAAAACGGATATTGCACCTCGGTCCAGGATCAATGAAATAAATTTACTCACAAAACAAATGAACAATAATTTTTATAGAAAGTGCGATATTCTTGAAGAGGTATTCACACAATTATCTAAATCCGCAGACACTCGTTATATTTATCGCGGCGTTCGTTATCTTTTAATTGCAACAATTAACTTTAAAGCTTTGTTTTTTAATCTCAATTACTTAAAACTCAAAATAATAAAAAAATATTAATTAAAATTTATGCGTATTGAATTTAAAATACACTTAACATATAACTATGTCGTTGTCGTTGTTGTTGTTGTTGCTAACCAGCGAACGCATAACTCTGATTTAAATAAATATTATTCAAAATTCCAACGATTTAAACCGATTTCAACGACCATCACCAACAAACTAATTACAATCGAAAGTTTTGTTGTACTCGTATACTTGAACAAAAGTCTTGAAGGCCGATTCACCTGAGTAATCCACTGACTTGACTTGAACGGAGCAGCGAACGTCAGGTAATTATTCAACAGGTGCCTACGACAACCACGATATGAGTACGACAAAAGATAAACCACTAGGCTTTTATATTTTCCGTTTTGTTTTGGTGTTGGTTATCTAGTTAATAATATGCAACGAGAGCTATTCTTGTTATAGGTTCTATACACCTATATATTTAATCCCGTGTTCGAAGATTATAAAACCGATCAATCGAATGTCTAGCATTTAGGAGTGACAATCAATCTTGTATTAAGTGTTTCTTTTTGACGATTGAATGTTCCCGCTAGGGTAACACAAATTTTAAAACCTTTGCCAAGGTTGGAAAATTATGTTGCTGTACAAAGCTTGTCACAACCTAATTCCAAGGTTCATTTTCTACTTCTCATATAGAAATTGACTTGTAGTGCTAGCTTACTACAAGCAAATTCTATTATTTCATGTTCCACCTAGGTAATGCAGCATTCTCTTGCTCTTCAGATACTCTAAATACAAAACTTAAACGATCATGTATTATTTAACGTAATATTTTTAATCCAAAGTTACGTTTTGTTATTTACCCAAGTTTAACATTGTTAAATTGTTATTAGATACATGTAAAAGACATACAAAATCTTTTATAAATATATTTATTTATAATCTTGCATAAAAAAACTATTCTATATATATATAACAGTTTTACAGATAGAAATGAATCTTGGAACTACCTTATAGCAAGCTAGAAACTGTGTAACTTAGAGATTCCAAGATAATTTCTTTATATAAAGCAGAAGCTGAACCTAAAATTACATTGTGATATGGTAGCCAGTGCGAAACTCGCATTTCACGTTAATTTTCTACCTGTAAAACTATTAAAGCAGGTAATTTTTTTTATATTAAATAAACCTTAAATATATGGAGCCGTGTTATTTTAGTTGCTATCAAGTAAAATGTATTATGTTCATATATAATCATCAACGTATGTGTTGTGTAGTTCACATATATAGCGCAATTTGTGGCATCGGTGATAGGACTCAGCATCGGAAATAGACAACGTTTAATAAATTAAAACAAAAAATATATGAAACCGTGTTTAGAGGAATTTTGTAACTTAATAACGTATTTTTAGCAAAATTGGTCAATTTGGATTTACTTAGCGATCTTAAATAATTGAAAAATTCGTCTCATGTTAAAGGGCATTGTAATAAGCTTACAAAAAAGGCTTAAGTCCTACTAAGAAGTTCTACTATATGACAGTTTATTTCCTATAAAAAGTTACATACATTTTTACTTTAGCTTGCTTGTTACATAAATTTTAGGGTAATAAGGTTACATATGAAAAGTTATATTTTGACATATATTTTGACGTAACAAAACGTTTTGGGTAAGATGTTATAATTTTTCATATAAAATTAATATATTAGTGAAAGATTTTAAATGTCTTATAGAATTTTAGACAATGAAAGATACCCATTTAAATTATCACCTAGTTGTAAACAAATATTTATTAAATTAAGCAATACAATACTGCAAAAACAATTATTATCTTTTAAAATCAGAAGGTAAGATAAAAGTTCTATTATTTCTAGAATTTTCGAAATTGTTAATCTCACTTTATGATTTACTTTTACAGAATTTATGCAACTATGATAAAAAACAACATAAATAAATGTTACTGCAATACTTAATGATAGCATAAATAATTCGTTACTTTTCTCTTGACATTTTGTAACTCATTTATACAATTCTCTTACTATGCTTACTATGGAAAGTAATTAACGTGAATAGTGTGACGTAACGGCCATTACTTTTATTTCTATTTTATACATTTAACATCTATACTGTAAAACAAAGTGTATGGGTGCCATAGCGCAGTTCGGTAATGTGTGTTGTAGCTGGAACAGAGTATTTATACGGTATCATTAATAGCATGCAAGTATTATTAAGTATGGTACACACTGGTGCGACTTAAACATGCGACATATAAACATTTGTTCACGTCCACACTAGTGCGACATGCTACTTAATACGTCGGAAGCTTTCATATTTCGAACGAATTCCTTCAACCTGCTTTAGAAAAAAAAATAGTAATAAAACTCAGTTATGTCTCTGCTGTCTATTGTTCAAGTCTATTTCATTTGTCAATTTAAACGCCATTTTCAATTAGTTTTATTTATTCTGTAAACACAACTGTTTGTTTGGGACCACATTCTTTTATAAACACCGACTTAGGATTGAAACATTTTTGCTTTATAAAAATACTACCTAGAATTTAAAGAAAAAGCGTAAGTAAGGGTTTTATTTATTAGAATAGTATTAAAATGAGAAAATTAACCCCCTTAAGATTAAACCCAAAAATCACGATGTAAATAACATATTTCTATAATTAAGTCTCGAACGAAGCCAGGCACTTGCAATAATTATTAATACATATTTATTTAAGAGACAAGTTGTAATCAATCAACTATACAAGTAACGAGTAATTATTTTTAATTATGATAATCATTGTATTTTTAATGACAAACATCAGTAATTAGAGTCTGAGTGGGTGACATGTTTATACTTGTTTTGTTATTGCAATCGAACAAGTTTAAACATGTAGAACAACGTTATACTATAAATGGATCGTATGTAAATGTAGTAGTGAGACTAATTACTAAAAACACCCATGATTATAAAAGTAATATATCTTACACTATGAGATATTATTATTGAATACATAATATTAACTTCCGTTTAAACGAAAAACATCATCTAACAGAGGCAAACTAACTGTAAAGAAGTAGTCAGAAATTAAGTTATGTTTATATTTTCTTCTTTCACAGTGCAGGTGTAGTCGTAGATAAAAGTATATTCCCATATTAAGTACAAAACGTTACCTATATGCAATATGAATGTAGGAAAGTAGGACGACGAACTGAATACTTTCTGAATAGAGGGACACTGTATACAATATTTTAAAATATTACTCAAAATTAATAACAATTACATACAACAAATGAAATCTAGTCCTAAACAAATATACCGAAACTAATGTAATTTAATCCGTATTATCATTTATAAATGACACTAATAAATTCTGGTATCTTTATTACATCTACAACACATAAAATAAAGAAACATTTTTGTACTCGAATCTCGATGCTAGGACTCGGATGTGCTAAACATTGCATAATAAAATAATATTCCGTTATAACGGTTATTTTTTATTTAAAAAGCAACAGGTTTAGAAATATGTGTTAATGTATGGTACAGACTGGTGCGACTTAAACAGGCGACATCCAACATTTATACATATATTTTTATTCATAAATTGACATTATTTAGACATGAATGTACTAAATGTGTTATACTTTTAACGTACAAACGGCATAAAAATGCGACACTAATGCTTATGCTATTTAAAAAAAGTATAGGTATAGTCAAAATCACGATAGATCGGCGGTGACTTATACTTATAAAAGGTTATAAGAGGGGTATAAATTAATAATACGATAATGAATTTTGTCTTATTCGTTTCTATATACATTATAGAAAAATAAATGCGTCAGTGCTTTTTAGTTATTTCAGCAGTTTATACCCCACAACTTGTTTTAAATATGAGTCACCGCCGAACTCTCGTAACTTCAACCATAGTATTTTTGTGAAACAAAAATGTTTCAATCCTAAGTCCAAACAGCCGACGGAATTACGGAATGTCATCTCGAACAAAAGGGTCGAGTACCTACTCAGTCTCCAGTATAATCTCATTGTCTGTTGACGTTGATTACTTTTTACTTTTTTGTAAATATTTTTCTATAGAAGGTTGAACGAATTCATTTAAAATATAAATGCTTCCGACGTATTAAGTTGCATGTCGCACTAGTGTGGACGTGTTGTACAACTTCTTCCAACAAATGTTGGATGTCGCATGTTTAGCTCGCACGTGTGTGTACCACAGGTAACACTACTTACCTATAAGGGGATCCTATGTAAACAAAGAAGTTAGTGGCATTCTAAATTTTAAAAAATTAAATCTAAATCAGTATTCTGTAACAGGTTTTATTTATCACTTCGTACAATATACAAAATCTAATTAAAAGAGAGAGTAAAATATCATTTTGTTAAAAATTCATTTAAAATGCATTGTACTTACATTATATAGCAGTATTCCACAATACATTAAATTTAAGTGACTTTTTATACAATTTTTTTTTTAACATTCCAATTTAATAGTACACTTGAGAATGGCCTACAATTAGTTGCAACAGTATAATATGTACTTGTATACTTGAATCTACTTCTTCTATTCTTTCAGTGAAGTTTTTGTATAGTACCTAATCATATAAAATGTTTGCAAACATTGAAAAGAAAGCATTTGTTCCATCAGCGTCATGGTTACTGAACCTATACCACACCTCACCACAGCATGGTTCTCTTGCGTTGAATTTGATAGGAAATTGACAGGTGTTGGTTTTGATTTGTCAACAAATGAATACCTTCTACTTAAGAAAGTGTTTTTACACAAATTAATTATACGGAAGTTTCTCACGAAGGTACTTAATTGGCCGTGTAATTAACATTCTTCTATGAACTCAATTGTGTTGCACTGCAGTCAACGGTGGACCAGCGTTATGTTGAAGAATAATGTTTTGGAAGAAGGATATATTTTTATGTTTTAAAGCTTTTGAATCATTTTAGTTCTCACTTACACAAACGTGGTGTAATCCTCTTCATCCTATTAAAATATAGTAAACTAGCTGTCCCGGCCACGCGTTGCTGTGCCTAACGTAGCGCCATCTATTGAATATTTACTCAATATAGTCAACAGATTTCGATTTACTCAACAGAATATTTACTCAATCTAGTCAACAGATGTCGCCATCATCGTCGCCCGATGTCATATGTCATATACAGATAATTAATAGACAAATAATTAGCAATAAGATAAATAAATTGAGATGTAAGGTATCCTATCTTTCAAGTTGGGTCAAACTGCACACGGTGTACAAATTTCATTAAAATCGGTTAAGTAGTTTAGGAGTCCATAGCGGACAACACAGTGACACGTAATTTATATATATTAAGATATATTTAGATATAGTAGAACCTCAATATAATGGACTATGAATAATAATAAACGGTAAGAAATACGATTCATAAGTTTACTATATAAGCTTATACGTCCAAGTTGACTGCTATAGAAGGATCTCCAGGCTCTGATATATTACACTTAGATGTAATAGAATGGTGTAAAAAGGGTACGAGGCAAATTCAAAACCAGTGCAGGACGCAAATAAGTAACAACAAATTGAAATTTATTAAAGAAAATACACAAGTAGGAAACTTCTTATCAAAGCAATAGACAATTCTAAAAAACCATCTTCAGACTAAGAACTGGACACACGAAATTGACGCATCATCATTTAATCAGTAATACAACAGCTCCGTAGTGCAGCAACTGTCAGACGCAAATAACAGTCCATCATCTACTAGTAACCTGCCACAATATCAAACTCAACGAACAAAACACAACATCAATGGTGAACTAAAGAACATACTTTCAGACAAAACAGAAAAAACTTCAAAAATTGCAGGAATTTCTTAATGATATAAATATATAATAAACCAAATTTAATTAGAATAAATTAACTGCAGGAGAAGAATAAGAAAAGAAACTTAAAACAGAAGTAAGTGATATGACTGATAGATATAAAACTAATAAATAATAACCTCAAAAAAGCCAGCACTGCTTTTTAACCTAATTTCAATTGTATGCTTGTTCAATCAAGTTGAAACTTGTCTCTATTAATGAAATCTGGAATGGGGATATCACGTCCTCAGACACACAATATGACATACTCCATTACAGCTAACTAAATCATATTTTAATTGATAAATTATATCCGAAGTCCATTAAATACCTCTTGTGTTATTAGATACTAAAACATACCGATCTATATCTTGCAATTTACTATTACTATGTACTTCCAAAACGTGAATCATCCGATCAGACATTTAATAACAATTAGTGATTGTTTATGTCGATTGCAAAACTCATTAGGGATCGGTAAAATGATCAATTACGTGTAAGGCTTGTCGCACACCTGTGTTCTTTGCATGTGTTGTGTCACAATACATACATACCACGTACCAATACGACAGTACGCCAAGCAAACTTGTATACTGTAGAGTCTCCTGGAGTTGTTTTGCACTAACATAATTTATCATGAGAGTAAAATTTTACTTTAATTTTTATCGATACACCACTGTTCCCTTCCAGTCTGAGACTGACAAGGTAAGGAAAGGTGTAGCTTTGTAGCAAGTATACGTTTGATTAAAATTCGCTGATATACCTACGGTTCTAGATACGATATACCTACTATAGTCGGACGGCTTTGTCGCTTGCAGTGTGCGAGTCCATTACATTTACAGGGTTCTGATAAGTAATACGTAGTAGCGGGTATACGTCCGGTTAAAATTCGCTTAAATACGCTTGTAGTGTGAGACAGGCCTAACGACGATATGTTCATTGAAAACAAAAGCGTAAAATAGAGATATATATCCTGCTATCTTCCATATTTTGTAAACAAATAAATACACCGAGCTTGTTTTCATTAATTGTTTCACAATGTCTGACTGGATATACTCGTATAGCAAGTTACCCAATGGCAAAAGAACTACAGATAAAGATCTAAGGCACTAAGCACACATACTGCATTTCTGAATAGGTGTATTTCTATTCCACAGTACATGCGCAGTATTGGGATACTGCACTTTCTTTTGATCTTGTACCGCCCGATTCACGTGACGCCATAGAGATATTAGAATAGAGTGCGCGAAGGGTAAACCGCTGCTGCTGGCTTCGCTGATTGACGGTGAGGTAGCGGTTAAGTAAGCAAGCAGTATAAGCTATAGTTAAAATAAAAATTACAGTGCTCGACTAGAAAGAGACACAGAGGACACTCGGCAGCTATCTTTCTCTTTGCCTTTATCGTAGTATTCAACCTCCTGCGCACTCTATGCATAGAGGATGGTAAATCGTCGCTCTCCCTTCCGCTGGACCAGTATTTATTTCTTCTTGATATATGTATTGAGAACAGTCTCAACCAAAAATTCTAATCCGTATTCAGCAGTGTAACGTTTCGACAGTACGTAACGTTTTGTACTGAATATCGGACTATACCTCTTCCAACGATTACAAATGTTAATTAAAAGCGCAAAAGGTTGAATTTGGAGATTATAAGATTTAAATTTGAAGTTGAAAAGGATCAATTTATGTAGCTTTGTAACAAGCCGCTAAACACAGTTACGTGTATTTAAGGTTTATCTTATATAACAAACATTACCTATTATGTAATCAATGTTACCTAATGTACAATGTTTTGTGATCTATTTTACCGTTTAAAATAAGACTAGCTATTAAATTAAATATTGCGTCTATGTTTTTTTAAGTAAAATATTACATGAATGTAAAGTATGTAAAATTGCATGTAAAATTAAATTACATTGTGGGTGTATTAGTTTATAAAGATTGACATATCCTTGAATTGCTTTTGCATGAATCACCAATAGTTTTGAATATTTAGTAACGTACGCATAGTAAAATTAGAAAATGTTGAAATGTCTAATTACCACTGCGATCAGATCCCATAGGCCATAGTTCCGTTCCAAAGTTGCCATTCTTGCTGAAGTCAATCAGATTTCTTTTGGTAGTAATTCATAATTTGACCCAATTGTAATTCTGTGAAGCAAAAATTCTTAAAACTAGTCAATGCTAAATATCTAATTTACATAACATCAGTGTTCATTCCAGGGGCAGATTTAGGCATGGTCTATATGAGGCGTAGCCCAATTCACTGTTCAATCAAACGCCAAGAAAAATACAATACATCAAATACAATAAAAAAAGTTTTGCCTATAATTTTCTCTATTTAAAAAATATGCCAATTAAATAACCATTTTCGACAAACATGAAATAATTGATTTAGCTCGGAAATAGTGTTAATACAGGGCCCTCAAATTAAACAGTTCACACCTGGCTTATACACAATACGCATTATGCATATATTATAATTATTCTTTGTATGTCAATGGGCGTCACAATGTCAATGTTTTTGTGGTATTTATTATTAAACATTTAAACAAAACCATAACTATGAATGAAGTATAAAACTGTTAAATTTTTCTTAAGGTTTATACATAGAAGATTTTACCTTTTATGTTATATATTTTATAATAAAAGTTATCCTTCGACATACATTTGTGTTTTTTGGAGTTAATTAAGCTTTTTATGCAGAACTATATAGTGTTACATATTAAATTAAGATATTAGTAAAAGATTTTTAATGTCTTTTGCATTTATTTAATGACAATGTATAACATATGAAACTATATAATGCAATCCTAAGAGAAAATAAAACGCAATATAACTCTTGAATTAGCTTGTAATAAGCTAACGAGTGTGAACCTTGGTCTGCAAGACAATTTGTATATGAGAAGTAGAAACTTAATCTTGGAATTTGCTTGTCGCAAGCAAAGCAAGACAATTTTCTACCTGGGCAAATAAAATAAGAAACAATACACATATAAGATAATGGCCTTCCCATACTTACAGATCTCCGTCTCTGTTTTAGTGCGCTGTTCAGATTTTAGTGTTTGCACATACGATAAACGGACAGTTTGTCTGAATCTGATTGAATATCTAATATCTGATCTGAGCGGCATAAAGAAGACATTTGGAACTAGTCTATGGATTAGTACTGAAGAAAACTGTTTATATAACATATATCGATCCAGTTCATTAGTGAGACATCTCCACTACATTGTATGTAGAATTGTATCCTCTATTTAATTCAATACTGAGATAACTCATAAATGCAACCAAACTAAATTATAATGTAAATAAACTTAACGAATATCTTTGGATGTATCACTAATGAACTGGATGATCGATATATTAAGTGTGAACCGCTAGATAATCTAAAACTCATAGCAGTTAGACAATAATATAAATGAAACAACTAACATGAAGTTAAATTCAGGGCACGTGCTCTTGAATCTATATCTGGCCAATCTGCATATCTAATTGATAACATCTATTTTGAGATAAATGTTTTGGTATTATGTTATTCATTTGTAATTTAAATAAATAAAAGTTATAAGGAAATAATTGAAATTGTTGAAGCATTCAAAATAATTTAGCTTCATTTAAAATATATATATAACTCGAGCGGCTGGTGGTGTTATGTAACAAATTTCAAAATTGCATTTAATGTGCTACGAATTATTTACATTCACAAGCATTATCTAATAGTAAATGTTAGATAAGTAATGGTTTGTATGATATTAAAATTATTACTTTTTAAAAACAAATATTTCAATAATTTAATTTTTAATTTCAAATAACTCAATAAAAAACGCAATCATTTTTTATGAATTCTTGCGTTCTAGTTTTTAGAAGGTCAATTTCATAATACTGATTTTAGAAAGAAAATTATAAATCATAAATCATAATAATTGCTACTATAAGCGTAAATATACTATACGAGTTTACGAATATTTATGATTAATGTTCAGTGGCGCGTTAAGTCGAAAGGAGCCCACGAGTCCTTGGAAAAATATTTACGTACGATTTAAATAAGAAGATGATATTTATAATTAAAGTATCTATTTCTTATGCAGATACAGTTACAGTTACTTTACAAAGTGTATAACTAAGAAACTAAATTAAATTAACTAGATACAGTTACACCAAAAATGTAACTAAAATCTAGTTGCACTTTTAGTTATATTCTATAAAAATCGTTTTCGTAAACGATAAAAGATCCAGATGTATAAGGCCTGTCTCAGTATGGCACCGTATTTAAGCGAATTTCTGCCGGACGTATACGGGCTACTACGCTTTACCTATCCGAACCATGTAAATGTAATGAGATCTCTCTGGAGGTCTCAGACTGCACGCTACAAAGCCGTCCGCATACGAATTTTATCCAAGCGTTACCACTACTACAACGATATCCTATCCAAACCTTTGTAAATGCAAACAGCCGCCTCAGACTGGAGGGGATACCTAAGATCGCTTGTTGTTACGCTGCAATACGGTTCAAATGAAATCTATCGGCGACATCGCTATGTTCTGCATGTTTGTAGTTTGTGTTTGTATTTCAGTGAATCATGGACACCGATACCGATACGATAGAACTAAATTTAAATTCACGCCCACCAGAACTCAGATATATAATAAATGCTAAAGTCCCTTTAATACCAGTAGTGTATCGATAAAAATGAAAGTTAAAGTGTGCTCTCATGATAAATTATATAAGTGCTAAAGAACTCCAATACACCCCCTAATACACGACTACAGACATCTGTGACACACATAGGCGGTTTGCTTTGTAGCTTATCCAATCCGCCGATTTACGTCCGAATACGCCGTCGCTTAAATACGGTCCCATACTGAGACAGGCCTAAAGAAAGTTCTCCAGAAAATTAGTTTTCCATTTATACATTATTTAGAATATATTTATTTATTAAAGTCCTGTACACGTAGAAAAAGTTTCAATACTCCTGCTGTACTAATACTAATGCTAACCCTACAAATGGTAATTTACATGCGACCATATTTATAACGTAACATGTCTGTACTATTAAGGGTAGGTCAATTATTTTTTCTACGGATAAGAATTCTGTTTTGAATATGCTATCTCTTTTACGCTCTGTTGTATAAAAGAGATAGCAACTTAGCGGACGTGATGTCACATATATTGAAATTTTCAATAACGTTGGATGCCTTTAATAATTAAATGGACAAAATGATTTTTTTAATGGTTAATATCTCCTTAATATAAGGAGTATAAAATAACCAACTTTATCAATATATAGTACAGATTTATAGAAATGAAGACATAGCAATTGTAATTAATACTTCATCGTGATAATAGTGGCATCATCAAAGCCAAATATTATAAATAATCAAATTGTGAATCACATATCATATGAGCTGCATTCGTCATACTAATGTAGCCTCAGCAACAGGTGATTCCCAACACCTATCTCCTCAAGGTCACGTATTTGGCAATATGTTAATCTTTTCTAAAGAAATGTATTGATCGCGCTCGTTGCCTTCACATTACCATACGCGTGGTTGGATTTGACTGGAGTGCTAGGACCTTCAGTTCAAGTTTATAAACATTTAACCTAATTCTATATTTATTAATTGCGTGCGCTTTTTTCATATTTACCAAATTTAAATTGAGTCAAACAAAAAACAAGGTAATCAACTGAACTCGGATGTTTTATGAAATAAAGAACTAATATGAAAAATCGATGTAGACTTTAAAATAGAGGTGGTTTAAACAATGTCAGAAAGACAAAAGACATTTAGGAAGATAATTTACCTTCAAATAAGAAATTTTGTTGAAAAATAATTAAAGGTGAACCAGTTTTTAATAACTCTTTATATGTTAGGAGATATTAACAATTGAAAAAGTAATTTTGTCTCTTAAATTATTAAAAAGATTCAACGTTGTAGAACGTTTGCTATGTTGCTATCTCTTTTATTCAACAGAGCGTAAAAGAGATAGCATATTTGTGACAGAACTCTGATAAGTTTACAAGTTACTAACCTTACAGCTCATAAATCTTTGCTATATGTATTTATATATCAAAATATCAAATATTATTTTCAGCTGTTTCGAGGAACAATAAAGTTTCAATATTATGTCTGACGTAACAGGGTTAAATAAAGTGAAATCTTATTATTCTTTGCTAACTAACTCATGAGTACTAGATACACAGGACTACCAACAGCTGCAAAATATCTGTAGCGCAACTACAATTCGAATTTTTAATTGCTATATCACCGTCAACATTTCGATATTTAATAAAATAGAAATGCCAATACACATTTATTAACATCAAGTTTAATCAACAATTGAAAAATCAACCCCTAAAAAAGGATTACACAAGCCGTAGCTTATATATTTTTTTCATTTTAAGAGTTACAGCAAAAAGTTATTAATGAAACTTGTAAATAATATGATTATCTACAAAAACGCTTTTTACAAAAATTTTGGGGAAGGTATAGTTTTCAAGATAAACGAAAAAAACTGCTTGCACTCTTATTTTCAATTTCAATATGGCGGCTAAATGGAACCTTTTTAATTAAAAAATAAATAAAATTCCTACCTACCTAAAGTGCGCGGTTCAATGACATATTTCTCTGACTAAATTTAGTGTTTAACGATAAAGTTAATAGCATTATACTTTTACTTTGTCATTTAATATTTCGTATACATTTTCCGAATGCTGCTACGATACAGCAGTAGGAGTGATTCACCCACTTTATCTTCTTCATGCCGCGCAGACAAATGAACTAAAAGTAGAATTATGTAAATGCAAACTCATTTCAGATAAACGTGATGACAGTCTATCATGTAAAACGTTTGTGGTCCAAGACCAGCATATTAATTACAATTGTTGTAGGTAAATGGTTAAAGACAATGTAATAAAGCTCTTGATAGTTTTATGTATGTAAAAAAAAATCATTTCTATTTTCAAGGAAAAACTTTAAGCAATAAAACAAACACGCGTGATAAACAGAGATTGAAACTACATAGATTGTTGTAAAAACGTTGGTGATTAATGGTAAGCGTTCATAGATCAGCATGGAACTCATTCCACGCAAAATACATTTTCCATTCCAATAGCTTATATCAAAACATATTCTAATAAATGGGCTTGTGAACATGGTAAAGAAACATGAAATGGCTTGGAAACTCATTTTTTAAGGGTCGATTTTTTAATTGTTGATTGAAATAGGTGCTAATAAATGTATATTGGCGTTTTTATTTTATTAAATATCTAAATGTTCACCGAGATATTGCAATTAAAAATTTGAATTGTAATTTTGGCGGTAGAGATATCGTCCATGTTTATGACGTAACATGTTGCACTATTAAGAGATAGGTCAGTTATTTGTTGTCAGTCTTTTATGATCTGATGTATAAAAGAGGTGACGTCACATGTCCTGGAATTTGCTATAACGTGATATCTCTTTAATAGTTAAAAGGAAAAGATGAATATTTTAAGTGTTAATATCTCCTAAAATATAAGGAGTTATTTAAAAATAATTTGACATTTGAGGTTCTAGTAGCCAACTTTATCAACATACGGGTATAGTACAGTTTTATAGAAATTAGGCCCATTAAAATACACCTAAACCTCCATTTACATGGTAGATATTTTCCAACGAAATCTGCGCCGACAAAATCGTGTAAAAAAATACATGCTAGACACCCACGTTTTTTACGTTCATTAATAACGTTATCTGGTGTTCCCTTTCTTTTTATTAGAAATTGATTCCATAATAATATTCTCTTTATTATTCATACTTAAAACTAATAACAATTTCAGACGACAAATGAATCCTAATCCTAAACAAATATTCCGAAAGTTGTATATTTATGTTATTTCGGATACGTGTGAAACTAGGGTTAAATGTAGTGGTCAATGCCACCGTTTTGAGCCATACAAAACTGAATCGAAAACGCATTACTTAAAACGATGCGATGCAATTGCTTTCATATAAATTTTCATATAAAAAAAATACATGCGTACTTTAAGACATTGTCTTAAAAGATTTAGTGTTTGTTCTTTAAGAAACATTAAGAAAACACTAAATCCATTTAAAATCCTCTATTTAAATAACTTTTAAACAGTATATCTATACAAACTTAACATAGACAACACATTTAACCGTCTAGACACCTTATGGTCTACAAATAATGTTGATGTAACTATAAAACGTGTTCTGGTGTGCTAACTTTTTGTTAAAATTAAGATGTGTACAGCTTCCAATGGTTTAAAAAGAAATGGGAAGGTTTACATTCAGCGTTATCATCATCTATATTAAAACAGATTGAGATCTGACTTGATATAAAGTTGCATGTATCCCAGAAAGTTCGGATATATACCACCACGAGTAGTGGGATACTTTGATTTACATACGTATGAACCATATTATAAATACGGACGTATGAAATTCCCAGTAAAATAACCGGGCATGATTAAATATGAATCTATTCAATCAATAGTAGTGATTCAGTTGTGTTAGTAGTTCAATAGTTCAGTCCCTGATTCTCTGCATTTATATGCAATGGTACAATTGTAACCTGTCAACTTTGACATCGCGCTATAAATTATGTAAACTACAATTGTTAACACTGGATTTAGAATATACATTTGTATATATAATGATCTCTCTTCTACTGAAGCGAATATCCATATTATATTGATGCACTATTGCTGAGCCGAGAATATCTAAATGACTACAGTACAATGTTCAGCTATATTAATGACACGCTACAAATAAAACACGATTTAAAGTTTAATTTCAATCACTGTACGAGGGTGGTCGAAATTAGAAAGCTTGTATTATTTTTAGAGAAAATGGCATGACATACTTCAATCGTCTTTTGATATTGTCTTTTTCCAGGATGGCTTCATTTATTTTGCAATATAGTGCGTAGATAGTATTTTAGTAAATTAATCACTGCAAGTAATCTGCAGGCAACAAACAAATTATCTAAACACAAAGGTTTAGATAATAGCTATACAGCTATAGATTATTTATTGTGATAATATGTATTATTAAGACTGCTCTAAAATGAGAATTTATTCCACGTTTAAATTGAGATTTAGAAAAACTATAAATTAAAAATCTTAAATCAGAAGCAAATTAAATACTTCAGAAACAAACCAAACTAGTACAGAACGTACATGCACCGACCACAGAAAACTATTTTGCCGACATCGATACTATAGGAATCAATTGAAATATACTTTACCAATGTCAATGGCTGTTTATGGCGGTTTAGTTTATTTTATTTAATTATATGATAACAATATTAAATTTCTAAATACGTAAATATGGAGGATGCAAAAGTGTTTGTAAGTATTTTATCTAATCTTTTTCCATATGTAATATTTTGAACAAGTTAGTTTATTGTTTCTCATTTTTAGGTTATACCTGATGAGCTTTGCCGGCGTGCAGGAATCGCAGCTTCTTGGTTGGGACCAAAATCATTATCAGTACGAGCATATCAACATGTAACCAGCTCCACAAAAGACACACCAACACAATTTGCTCCTTGCAATGCTAATATTCACCATATTAGGCCAGAAGTTATATTAGAATCACCAGTTCTTCGTAAACTTGTTAATGAATCAAATGGAACATTCTTAGCCGTACAACAGTTATCTGGTGATAATGTTCAACAGCAATTAGTATTACTGTCAAGACAATATCGTTCCATAATAAGAGCTTGCTTGGAGAACTTGCAAGAACTTGTAAATAATAGTTCTGGAAGTGAAAAAGAATGCCATCAGAATTATATGACAATTTTTTATTCCATAGAATGCGTATGGCACTTATGTGAAATTCTATTAGTTGATCCTGCACCTGGAAATATAGTTGTACCACAAGTAATTATTTATTATAATCGTCATGTTATATAGATGTCTGAAATCTTACATTATAAACTAAACATTATACATATTTCAGTTATTAGAATGGATTAGATTTCATTTTCCGTCTCATGAACAAACAGCTGCACATATATTGGTTGGTGGTACTGGTGCTGAATCAAAGGCAAATTATTGGCCGTGCGTTAAAGGATTAATTGGACAGGGCCGAGTAGACGTTGTAAGAGCTTTATTACGGCTTCATTCAGGTTCTGATAGTGCGCCGTTCAAACTAGCTGATAATCTTCTTAGAACAATGCCAATATATAATGTAATAAGTATAGTATAAATTACCTAAACGTAACAAGAACGATTTTTTTAATTCTAACATTTCTTAGATATATGGAGGCGTCTCTCTCAGTGAATTTTCATCGCGGTGGCGTCATTGGTCATTAGATTGTACTTCACAAATTGAATCCAAAACATTTGCATCTGAACTTAATTTGCAAACCATAATGGAGGTTTGTTTTCTACTACTATAAAATTGATTGTTAATTTTTAGAATTGTAAAAGATGTTTTTTCTTTTTATATATAGCTCGTTGTTGGTGATGCAAGAACATGGCAAGAAGAACGTCAGTACAGCGATGCGTGGTATGAATTATTCCCTGGATGGTTATTGTATACTGAACCGGGATCGAAATGGTTTAATTTAGCAGATTTGGCAAGAAACTGGTTAGTTAGCAGCGGTAGACCTGAAAGTTTAAGGCATTTAGATAAAGTTTTACTAGCTGTCATGGAATGTGATATGCATCAAGTAGGTGTATAATAATATCGAATATATGCTTATCTTTATAATCAAAATAATTAATGAACATTTTTATTCTAGGTCATTCGCGAAATACAACACATGTCTGAAAATGGTTGGTTTGCTGCACATTTAACAGATTTATTGTATCATTGCGGTCGATTAAATATTATTGATCAGAATCAAGTGAAGTATGTATTTTTATTTATGTGGATATTTTTTAAAAAAGAGTTTCACTTTACCAGCAAATGTATAATTTCTAGCGTCACGCCAGTACTTAGAGAGAGTCTTCTCTTGGACTACGGTACTCTTCTATTTGGATGCACTGGATTGTGGCAGGCTGGTTTGTCCTATTTAGATCATTGTTCAGAACACGGCCGTGCTGCTAGTGAATTACTTTTACCACGAGTTCCATTAAATTCTGAACGTATTGCCATGGCTGTTATCAGAGAAGCTTCAAAGAGGGAACTTCATAACACAGGTTGATTAATGTTATGAGTTACTTATACCTAGAAAAACATAAATAATTATAACAAATTGTTCCACGCATTTCTTTTAACTCATAAATATTATGCTTTATTTAAATTCTACGAATCATCAAATTTTAAATTATTGGTCATTTGTACATTTTTATAGTTTCAGGAAACACACATCTTAATATTTTCATTTCTTAGTTTCCAGTATTTGCAAAATTCGAGGAATGTTGTTTCTTAGAAGAGGACGTCTCGGAAATGCACTCACATGGGCTTTGAAATCACAAGACAGAGATTTTTCCACATATCTTGCAGATAAATTTCTACAGGTTTGTAGTATATATCACATAACTAAAATATTATATAATATCTAAAGTATACAATACTATAATTTTACCCCATTTCTAGGATTATTGCCAAGAGGGTTCTATAACATCAAAAGATCTTTTAGACAGCTTAGGACCTTGTATGATGATTAGCGATCGCCTCATATTTTTAGCGAAATACCAAGAATTTCATAGACTGTACCACGCACAAGAGTTTAAGGAAGCAGGAAAACTTCTTATTTCATTATTGGACATCACCCCTAAATAGTAAATAGAAATTTTTTCATAAATATTTTAAAATTGAGATTGTATTATATATATTCTTATTAATTGATATTATTTTAGTTTCTGGTACACACTTTTAAAAGATGCTTTACCTTTGCTGGAATCAGACATTACTGTTTTTGACAGTGAAGATACATATACTCTATTACAAAGTCTGACAACTTTCTGTAATATGCTTGAACGAAGTTATTCTGAAACTGAAGTTAATAAACCAAATGCAGATTCAAGTATATCTAAAATCTATAATGCTGTTGACAGTGACGGAATTAAATTAATCAGATTGGCAGCAGCTAGAAATTTGTCAAGGGCTCTTATTAAAGAAGGATGTGAAACTGCTGCGTGAGTTGCCAGTATGGTACGTTATTTTTTATTAGTTATATAATTCTTAACATTTCAACTTTTTATTTACATTTTGTCGTTTATTTCAGATGTTTTTAACAAAAGGGTCTTAAAGTTTTCAATTTTGTAATACGTTTCTATAAATAAAAAAGATAAAAATTACAGTATGTTGCAGTAAGTTTTTTTTATATTCATTTATTTATTTCTTGTGTTCCTTTTGTTACGATTCCATTGTAATAACTGTTTACATTTCAGTTACCTTACTCGGATAACTAGAATCCAAAAATATTTGTTTTTTTTATAATCATTTTTACACTACATTAATACTACTAATCTACTTTTCTTTTTTATTATTTGTGGAAAAGTAATTATCAAATTATTTCTTTTGCATTATTAATGAAATAGAACTACAGTTATTAAAATATTTTTTAACTTCATCTTTTATATTGTATATTCCAGAGGCATACTCTGCAGACAACATTGAAAACGTTTATACTTCACACTTTCAGTTTTAATGCCTTTTTATTTTTATTATTCCATACATGTCTTACACTTCCTTTGTCCATTTTTATTTTATAATATATTACCTGCGGGATCGGTAGGTCAAATTGAAATACATAATTCTTTACTGTGTTATAACTATAAATATATAAAATTAAATATACGCCAGTGTGTCCGCAGGTAGAGGTAAATGCGCCTTTGTTCCAAAATTTACTCGAGAAAGAAAGAAATCTGAAATAGGATTACGTTACATGAAATGGAACATGGTTGTTTTTACCCTTTGTTAAAGTTTCTGCGGACGAACATTTATTATAAATAACTTAGCTATTGATTTAAAAATTAGAACACATCCAAACATCTAAAAGTAATTTGCAGTCAACTTTTTTAGAGATTTAAAAATTAGTTAATCCGCCATTTATTACATATCGACTTTGAAATTCAGTGACTAATTTGGGGAGCTGAAATTTAGGGTATATTTAAACATAATCTAATATAATTAACTCATATAATTAGTTATTATTATTAGTTTGTTCTACTGTTTTTGCAATTAGCCACAACATTCTTCCGCCTTAAATCCTTAAATTACATATCATTGTGCTTAATTACATACCCATCTACCCATTCTCACTCCGTTCAAAAGAAAAATACAAACAAAACAGATAAATTTAAACCCCTAGTGCTTCTCTCTTTGTGCAACTCTTCCTCCTGTTTCTAATCTGTCATTCCTTCTCTTTCCTCGCTCCTTCTCTCTATCTCCGCCATCTACCGCTTCCCTTCACTGTCCCTCTTTAATAACTGCACAATCTTCTTTTCACTTCTTACTCTTTTCTCACATGAATACTTAATGTGCTCCTTCACACCCTGCCATCCTTACCTCTCTATTTTCCCAGTATCTGCTGCATTTCTCTTCGTTTCCCAATCTAACCCTTGCGATTCTTGTTATGTTTCTTGTCTCTTTTTCTCGTATTTATTCCTGTATCTCCATCTCCCAAATCTTCTTGTCTCTCTCATTATATTTGCTGTTTCTGCTTCTCAGCTCCTCTTCCACACTTGTGCCTTTTTCTCTCTGCCTCTTCTGTCGCCATTCCGTTACTTTCAAAGTACTCTAAATTATAATCCAGCATACAAAATGTTTCGTGTTATAAGTGTTGCATCTTTCAGGAGTAAATTACTCTAATAACTACATTTTAAAGTCGATTATTCAATGTTATAAATCCTTCGAAGAATAGGATGTTAACTTTAGCAAACTTTACAGGAGAGCAGTGTGAACAACCTTTTTCAACACATCTATTATGATCATTTTTATTACATATTATATTGTTAACAATATTGTATATATATTACATACCATTTATATAATATTGTAGTTAAATGTGATGTATAATTTACGATGACAATGTAATGTAATGAGCATGTAAAGTTTAAAGTTAGTTCATTGTAAATTTACTATTTATATAATTAGTGAAATTTTAGTAACTGAATTACTATTTAAGCATAACGTGCTTTTGGAAGTACATATTTTTCAACCATCTATAAGTCTGACTTACCGGACATCCCCGAGTCATAAATTTACAAATATAGTTCTACTAATTCTGTAACTAATATTGGCAGCACGTTTTGCGTTTCCTTTCTTTATTATCAGAAAATCGCACCTTCATATTATTTGAATAACAACATAGTGAGTCAATTGTGTTCTTGTGTTGAATATTTAACATTGATATGTTTGTCTTATTCCGCAAGACTCTCTCTCTGTCTTCCATTTGTAGTGCGGTTTAATACCGATACTACGTCGAAATGCAACCGCAAAATGAATAACTTTCCGTTAAGTGTAGATATAAAATAAAGCTTTACTTTCTTACTTTTATAATGTTATTTAAAATATTAATTTTATTATCATTCTAGTTTTAATGTAAATAAATTAGAAATTAGGGGAACACGTTTAAAGTAAACTGCATAAATCATATTTTGAATGTATTTATTTTTGCAGATGAACATAAATATGAAATTTTACAGGCATTACGACAAAATGAATGGAATTACTATCGCATACGAGTACAATAAAGTAATCATACATTTATTAGGCAGGGATGTAATTTACTTATCTCTGACAATATTAGTAGCAGGACATTGCTGAAAGGACTAGTCATGGAAGTAAATAACATTTAAAAAACATGTACGAGCGTATGTTAAAATGACAATGGAATGGACAATTTAACTTTAGGTAATTCAGTTAAGTTAATCACCTTCCTACAGAATTTGATAAATATGATGTGTATATACGAATCTCTAATTTAATAACAAAATTTCAAATGTTTTGACCAGCCTATTGACTATTTTAACATGCAGAAGGTCCGTCAAGTATATAAGACCTCGTTTAACGTATATCTCAAGAACCGTTCTACTGATTTTTTTTTCTAAACTTATATATTCTAGAGGAATAAATTGAAGAGATTCGACTGTTTGATCAGTTAGTAAAATAGATACAACGCTGATTTTTTTAAACAGCATACTTCGCGAAGGATTTGCGTTATTACACTACAGTGGTTTAGTTTATACATTAATTTATAGTATGAAAAACCACAAGCAAAGTGCTGTCTAGTTGCAGATGATGACTCGCTAATAAAGTACAAAAATAATAACATGCGACTTGATGACTTAAATAAAAAGAATGTAAGGTATTTTATAAACTTATTTTTACAGTATTATAAATATTTTAACATATTTATAACGTTAAATATATAATTCATAAAGAACATGATATATAAAACACGCAAACCTTGTGATAATAATAAACAAAAATTTCTACAAACTATGCTCTATAAAAATAGAGAGATTTATCTATATTCACAATTCAATTGTGTCTTTTTATTACAACTTTACATTGTAAAATTTAGGGGCTGACATTTATTTTGCAATAGAACACAAAAATAATTACGTTTTAGGAACCTTTTTTATTAATAGATAACGCTTTAAGTAATTCTCTGCAGGTATCTGCGTCATATCATAACTATTTTATGTTTATATATTATTACTTTATGATAATTATGATTCATCTTTTTTTATAATTTATCTACAGAAAGCATGAGTTCAGTAATTCCTTATTTTTTATCATTATTATTTGTTTTTTTATTTATCATATTTTTTAAATTGATATTTCCTTCACACATTGGAATTCAAAATGTTCGTATATGGTTTTCTATTCGTTTTTTGTTTATTTTTGTCAGGAAGTAGTGTGAAATGAGTGTGAATCATGTGATAAGCAAGCTCTGGGGAAATACTATATGGGGATTTGTTTTTTCTGGTTTTTTCTAATAGTCCATATTTTAACAGGATGTAATTATTTTATTTTAAATGAATTGATAAGAGATAATTCTTTGGAACTTCCTTTTTCATTTGAAATAAATACTAAATAATATTTTTCTGTAAAGTAGCTTGATTTATATTAGTGAATGCAATATGTACATAAAATTTATTCAAAATATCAAACATATTTCGAAGATTTAATATCTGTAACACTTTCAAATTTATTTGGAATTTATTTCCGTTTTCATTTGAAAATAACTGCATTAATAAAGAAAAGAGACCATTCTTTATCCTGTATCTGATTAAATATTCTGATCTTGTTTGATATGCTTCTGAAAATTATGTTATTATTTTTTTTAATTTAACTTTTTGGATATTCTAATTGCTAATATTGTCTCTATATTACATCTATTCCATTATATCTATTTTATTGCTTTTATTAATTTGCTGAATTGTATCTTTATTCTTTTGTGTTCCAGATGGTTTTATAGTAAGTTTAACATTAGTTATGTTATTGATTTATCACCAACTTCAACGTTTAACAACCTAAAACTAAACTAAACACTTCTATTTTATGTAAACTTACATAAAATTTACTTATAATAAATAAGTTTTGCATTAAAGAAATTATAGACCAATGTTTTATGAAATACTTACATTCTGTGCTTGGCATCTTGTGTTTTTGTGATAGATAGTTGTCCAATTTTTAAGATCCATTATTATTCATTATAAATAAATTAAATTATAAACTAAATTTTGTAAAATATTCGTTTTGTTAACGTAAAAGAAATTTTATAAA
Source organism: Panorpa germanica (assembly GCA_963678705.1). Taxonomy (NCBI): domain Eukaryota; kingdom Metazoa; phylum Arthropoda; class Insecta; order Mecoptera; family Panorpidae; genus Panorpa; species Panorpa germanica. The sequence goes on along the minus strand of OY783220.1, from coordinate 4,646,518 downwards.
ATATAATTTTTACTTTTATTTGAATTAATATATAAGTTTTACGTTTTGAGCATCAATAAATATATAATTATTTTTTTTATCTTTAACAATACTTTAAAAGTTTTAGTTAATTTTAATTAACCTAATAAATATTTTACCGGATACGGTTTTTTCATTACGATTTCCGTCTAAGTTATTCACCTGAACCACAAGTGTTTGATATAATTCAACAGTTCTTTATTATTTTGCTGATTGTAAGTATCACGCCGAATCATTGTAAAAATTCTTAATATTTATCTTTTACTTGCGTAAATTAATAAGAAATTAATTTATCTGTTTATCAGATCATCGAAGTATTATTTTATATTTGAGATAACGATTGCGAATGAGGTATCCGCTGTCTGGTTAAATGGTTCAAAATTTATGATTCTTAGTTATCCTGGATACTGCGGTAAGTTTATTAAAAACCGCAATAGTTGATAAACTGAATTGATAAACGTGGCATTATATCATTGAATAATTGTATTGTAGCACATTTAAAAAAGAAACACTGCAGCTAAATTTAATTTAAATGACAAAGAATATTCTCTTGCTGAAAGATTTTTAGTTATTATCTACATACTCTTTTGCCGAGTGAATGCATCTCATGATGGACTCTTTAAATTTGCAACAATCTTAAATAAATGTAACTTTAACATTTGAAATTTTGCATATGGGGCTTACAGGCATGGAAAAGTAGTTTTGAAATATTATTAAATATAACAACCAGTAGAAATGAAATAAATTTTCTTTTCTGTAAATAAATAAATCTTCTTTTTGTGTTTACTATATCATGGATATCGAATCGTTGAGACGGGAAATCGATATAGATAAATAATATGATTTTTATTAGTTTCTCAACGGCGATGTATTGGTAATTTTTAAAGTAGAAGCTTATTTAAAACCAGTGCTGGACGCAAATAAGTAGCAACAAATTAAGATTGATTAAAGAAAATACATAAAAGTGGAAAACTTCTTATCAAAGTAATAGACAATTCGAAAAAAGCCATCTTCAGACTAAGAACTGGACATACGAGATTGACGGATCAACATTTAATCAGTAAAAAAACAGCTCCGCAGTGCAGCAACTGTCAGACGCAAATAACAGTCCATCATCTACTAATAACCTGCCCACAAGATCAAACGCAAAGAACAAAACACAACACCAGTGGTGAACTAAAGGACATGCTTTCAGACAACCTAATTACATTTTCTAAAATAATTAAAACAAATTGTTAACAAAGATTCGTGTACAAAAATAAATGTAGTCCAGAACACTTCCTTTCATAAAATAAATCATACAATTAATAAGAAATTTTACTAGTGCTATTTATAAGCAATCATCTAAAATAAGAAAAAGAAACACTTAACCCAGTTATAGTTGAGTTACTCAGTGCAGTCTGCTGTAGGTATATAAATACATTGTATACGCTTGTTTTGTTTGTAGTGTGTTATAATTATGCACATTGACTTATTTTGAAAGTTTTTCTGAATGGCTGACGGGGCTGACGTTTGTAGGAATTTCACGGTCTGCCGGTCCTTGCCTTCGTGCGTTATGTAATCACTGGGCATCGTTGCGCTGGTGCTGTATTGCTCATCCCCCTGGCCTCCACTTCTCCCCCAGAGCACTCCTTGAGTCTGTAAGAATACGAGTAGTGAACTTATGAGTTGTAAAATAGTAAGAATATTATTCATACCTTTCTAAGTACACCATGATTCTTGTAGGTGTAATAAGGCATAGGTAAATCCATATAAGTGGCTAACTGGTATACCATTAATAATTTAACTGGTAAATAGAGAATTAACAAGGAAATGTTTTACACATGATAGTACTACTGAGTTTTAAACATATTTGTGAATGGATTTTCTGTAATGTCAGTTTCACTCCAGAAAGACAGTTTTGTTGTCAAAAAACGAAACAAAATCATGTTTTGTTTTATTTTAAAACAGTTCTGTTTTTCGAAGACAGACTGTTCACACGGTACAGATTGGATTTAGGCTCAGGCCAGGCACCATGAACGGATTGAAGTGATACAACGTTATAAAAAATTTCATTGCGTTTTACGTCTCATCAGACGATTTACCATCTCTTCTATACAACAGAGGTGCATACGAGTGTATGTGTGTGATACGTCATTTACTACCAACAGTTGGTTGTGTATCTCTTGAAGTATTATATTACGAAGGTTGCGAAAAAAGGAAAAATAATCTCGATTAGTTATTCATTCTATGACGTATTATGCATATCTAAAACATGCGGTAAAATTGAAATTGAAATTTTATATAACTATAACTCCGTCAATTTTTGAATATTTAAAAAACTAAAAACGCCAATATACATACGAGTATATTAAAATTTATTTTAATTGAAAATTAAGCAAGCGACCCCTAAAAAAGGAGTTCACAAGCCATTACAAAATTTCAAAGAACTGTACACATTTGTTACAAATAATCGCTAGCATGTAAATAAGTAATTACATTTTTATGAATAAGCTCATGACACTTTTGACAGACAACTTGACATTTAATGTAATATTTGTATGCTACAATTATTGCATTACATATTTATATTAGAGTATAAACCACTTAGCATAATTACATTGTATGTTGTTATGTTTATTACATTTACATAATTTTATTTTGTTATGCTAAAGTGTCAGACAGTTTGTGCATATTAACGAGAGTGCTTTAACTAGTTAACTAGGCGCTATTGAAAACACAATAAATTATATATTTAAAGAAAATTACTGTAATTATACTAATTATGTTTTTTGTTAGATAAATGCGTGATATTTTCATCCATTGCAATAAATTCGTAATATTTTTAACAATAGGAAATTTTGATAATCATTGGCGCTACACATGACCAGTTCCGTGAGCCCATACCACACACCGATTGTTTAATCCGCATCTTTTTGTATAACACAGATATAAAAAATGTTTCAATTCTACAGCGGTACTTCTAAAAAGATTGCGATTTTGAATGTGATCTCGAGCAAAAAGTGATACAATCTCAGTGTGTGTTGACGTTTTTTTTTGTTGTGTTTAGTAAATAAATAAAAAAAGTTTTAGTTTTTGTAAATTTTAAAATTTTTTTATAAATAAAAATGTTTTTGTGTTTAAATGGACAAATGATATTTGTACAAGTTTAATAAATTTGTTAAAAGAAGATACCCCTGTATACGTTTGTTTACCCATGCTAAACAATAGACTCTTATGGACCCTTATCGACCCTTGTTTATTGTTTTTTTAACATTATTAACATTTTTTTTTCTAAAGCAGGTTGAAGGAACTCGTTCGCAATATGAAAGGTTCCGATGTATTAAGTTGCATGTCGCGCTAGTATGGACGTGTTGTACAACTTCTTCCAACAAATGTTGGATGTCGCAGTTTAAGTTGCACGTATGTGTACGACGCTTAAGGAAGATGAGTATTGTGCAGTTGAAGACTTAGGATTCGTCAACTTTTCGATATTTGAAAAAATAAAAAAGTTGGTACACATATATTAAAATAAAAAATGAAAAGATTCGACTAAAAAAAATATGTTTACAAGCCTATTATTCATATATAAATTAATTTACACCAAATATTTAATTTTATCTAAAAATATTTATAAATATTTTAATAAAACAATGTGTTCTTTTGTTAGTAATTTCCAAATATTTACTCCTTAAATAGACACAACCAAAATACCGATACATATTTGAGTATAAAGTATATACTAAAATTCTTGTTCAATCTACGAGTATATTTTTGGATAAGGGTATGACACATCAGCTGATGCTCGAGCCTCCACGTGAGTCATGTGTACATATCATACGGGAATGTGAATGCGATATTTCTATGGTTGATTCCATGTCAAATTGAACATGAAAAGAATTTCTAGAAATTAAATTATATGACGCAGGTGGTATATTAATAAAAATAATTTTATTTTCAATAATACAATGCATTTCACATATATTTGTGCGACATCCAACATTTATATATTTTCATTCATAAGTTGACATGAGTGTACTAAATGTGTTGCACTTTTAACGTACAGACTCGTGCGACATAAACATGCGGCACTAATAAAAAGGTTAAGCCTCATTCCCACTCACTGTTTTGATATTTAATTTACTGTTTTTATCTAATACTAGCTAAACCCGGCCACGCTTCGTTGTGGCTCAGTCTGAAATGAATGATAAAGTAAATAAAAAGTACACATACACGATGATCAACTGGAAAGAAATGAGAAAACACGCGCGTATTCGAATGCAACGTTGTGTCAAAACTTTTCGAGTTTTGGGAACACAAGCATACGTAGGTTGAATTTTTAGCAGCGGGATAAAAAGTATCCTATGTTCGTCTCCTGGTTCTAAGCTACCTCCACACCAATTTTCAGCCAAATCGGTTCAGCCGTTCTTGAGTTATAAATAGTGTAACTAACACGACTTTCTCTTATATATGTTATATAGAAGATTTTAATCTAGATTTCAGGTTTTCAGAATAGGCATTGCTAGTTACATTCGTGTTTTAATTTCAGATTAGTTAATTTAGTTGGTACGCATGCGATCATAGGACTCAGCATCGAAAATAGACCAATCAAGTTAAATTAATAATAATTTAAAATAAACAATACAATCATTTCTTTGAAGCCAATGTCTGTTGAAACGTGGAATCAACACCCAAACAAACACACTTTTTGCACCATATATTTTTTACGCAAACCCATATTATATTGCTTATCTTTACATTTTCTATATTAATACCAGTAAATAATAATGTATTCAAGGTAAAAAATAAGTTTTTTGGGTTTTAAAATACATATCAATAAACAAATATTGTCGTAGTATCTTATCAGAAATTACGTCAATAATTATCATTATGTTATTATGAAACCAGATAACAGACAACAGTACCTTTACTCTATGTAACAGTAACGTATTCATAGATATAAGCAATTACGTTTAATTCAGTACATGGTAAATACAAACGAGTATAAACAGTACATCCAGTGTAAATAGAATCCAAATATACTCGTACATAAGTCTACAGTAGATGTGGATCACATGTGTAGTTAAGTAATTGGCATTCGGTTACAATGTTAGGAAGTTGAATTACATGGCATTAGATATTAGAATTCATCATTGAATCATAGAGATGATGAGTGGGGAGGTGGGAGAGTCAATACGTTGTTTGCTTTGTGTTTGACAGTCAGCTAAAAAGAAAATGTTTGTCTAATGCCGGCTTCACACCCGAGAGACAGTTTTGTTGTCAAAAAACAAAACAAAATCATGGTTTGTTTTATTTTTCGAAAACAGACTGTTCACACTGAACAGACTGGTTTTGTTTTTAGTTTTTTTCTGTGTCCCATAAAAATTATAAACATGATAAACAACAACAACTGACAAGCGCAAATGTTCACAAAAAACAAAACTGCGTGTTCAAACCAAGCAGACTAAAAAACAACAACAAAACCGATTCGTTGTGTTATGTCGCCAAAGTAAAAACCTTAACCCTTGTCCAGCAGTTGCCCTCAGCCATGTATAAGTGCGTATCCGCTGGTCCAAGTGTCTGTATCAGCATTCTGAGAATAGGCACTCTGTTCCACTGCATGATGTCATTGTCAGGTCCTGATTAAAGTCACAGTGATGCATTGCGAGTATTTATAGTGTCAAATATCGCTAACAAAATATTCTATAATTCTTAGGTTTTTTAAAAATAAGTTACAAAACATTGAATATTAGATAAAAATAACTAAATAAAAGTCTATCAGGCAGGACAAGTTGCAATATGTAGCGAGAACTTTAAAATAATTATTAATGCACAAATTAATCGTATGGTACACATGTTATGCAGAAGTACCTAAATATACATTTGAAGCGTAAAATTTGCACTTAATTAACAACGCTCCCAGAATTATTTCTCACGCTCCAAGGATCTGTGAATTTTGGCAGAGATCTGAGATAAGGTTTGGTGGTAACTCAAGTACCAACACAAGTTTAGCATAGTTTGTTGTCCACTGAACATATGTGTTAGTGTAATGACTGCAATGTTGATACGAGTTACGAGTAGTTGCCTAAATGAGCTCGCTAAAAGGCCATGGACCTTATCCTACATGGTTCGTGACCATATGAAAACGATTTTATCAGCTTCTGGACACAGATTTTAGTTAGGTGTGCCTTATATAGATAGAACATTGAACATTGCTCGACGCATCACTGATTTGCGATCGAAGCATTGGGGTAACCATTGATATCATTGACTCTCAAACTTTATTTATTGGTTTTTATACAGTTTTTATATGGTAACATTTCTAACTAAATTCTTTTCTAATTAAAATTATTTCTCAATTTGATGTAAATGTAAGCATTGGCATTACCGCATCGGATTTATCGATCAAATATGGAACAGAAGGGAAGTGGAGTGGAAGGCGTATAAAGATTCACTATAGTTTTAGTGGTATCTGAATGATTCGTCTCATGCCTCCAATGTGTGAGTCAAATATTGGAAGATTTATATGGCATGTTTCCTGATACACCAGTGGAACGAATGTTTGATCCGAATGATTTATTTATTGGATTAATTTGTTGATATTATTGACACTGACACTGTTTAACAAAAACTTTCAAGTAAATAAAGAAACCTTCAAGTATAAAACCGTCCAATGTTGAACGATTCGTGCAGCAGTGCATTGGACATTGAAAACTCCCTTTTGACGCGGATCAAAATACCGATAACAGCTCGAACTTCTTCCAATATGACACATGACATTGGACACTTTGTTCCAGCACGTTAAAAGCGTCCAACGTTGGAAGGTCCTATTACAGACATAAATATTTATGCTCATTATACGTACTACGCAAACTTATATTACGTAAGCACAATAATTGAAATCATATGAGAAGAACATAATGCGTGGAATTGATCATTCATTAATAAAGTAGAGCAAATATTGTCATACTCTTACCAAAGACAATGCGAGCTAGGAATTCACAAATGGGGTCTATCCACTTGAGTTATTTTTACGTGCGGGCACGGCAAAAATGTCAATAAACATCATTGAGTTATGTCATAGGTTAACATCTATTTCTGTAACAGTAACAAATGGAAGGGGAGTGACGGAGCGGGATGCGACGTATAACATGCGATGCGAATCTATGACATTATGCGTAGCTTTATCACTCACCTGTGTAATATGTCCATAGTCCCCATATGTTTTGTTAAATGTTATAGTAGATTTTTTTGCGTATTGATTTTTTAATTTTAATTAAAGTTCACCAAATTAAATAAGGATACGCAATAACGATAAACCGGAAACCGCAGCTATCGATAAAACGCCACTATCGGATGTGGATTACACAGTAGATATAATAATTACTAGATAGAGTCGACATAATTATAATTATATGCTAATATGTCAACCGTCCAGTTTAGTAGTGAGACATATCCAAAATCGAAACAACAAAACACGAACAAAAACTTCAATGTTTACACCAAGGAGACAGTTCTTAAAACATTTTTGTCTGCTGTTTTAGTAAACAAAACACATTCCCATCTGGAGTCGGTAAGATCAAAAGAAAACACGTTTGTTGTTGTTTTTAGTATTCTTGGTTTGAAGCGCTTGTCAGTTGTTGTTGTTTATCATGTTTATAATTTTTATGGGACACAGAAAAAAGTAAAAACAAAACCAGTCTGTTTTCGAAAAACAAAACTGTTTTAAAATAAAACAAAACATGATTTTGTTTTGTTTTTTTGACAACAAAACTGTCTCTCGGGTGTGAAACCGGCATTAGACAAACATTTTCTTTTTAGCTGACAACAAAACACGAACAAAAACTTCAATGTTTACACCAACGAGATTAAGTTCTTAAAACATTTTTGTCTTTAAAAACTGTTTTAGTAAACAAAACACATTCGGTAAGATCAAAGGAAAACACGGTGTCTGTTTTCGAAAAACAGAACTGTTTTAAAATAAAACAAAACATGTTTCTAAACTGTCAAAGTTATGGTGTAGAATAGGTTCCATATGTACTAAATATTAATGTAATAGGTTAAGTCAAAGGGTGAGTCATCGATGGATGGCAAGCTCGCATGTCATTTTTATATATATTCCCAAAATTTAATTAATGTTCTTCGAGGACAGATTGTAAATTATGTATGTTGTAAAATAAAAAAAAATTAAAAAAACTGTCTCTTTGGTGTAAAACCGACATAACGACATACACATTAAATTAATAAAGACTATAAGATATTTGAGGTCCTTATAGCCAACTTTATTAATTGTACAGTTTTATGAAAATGAAGACACGGTTCACAACCCCTTTTGACAGATATCCTGACAGTACCACCAACTTATATTTAGAAACAAAATACGAGGATATCATCTGAATACACAACACACCTTTTAAATACATATCATATGTGCAAAAGGAATCATCAATGACTCATTTAGGGCTGTCTGGACTATAATAATACAGGGGTCATATTTTTGTGGGGTTCACCAGCAAATCTAATACTTCACCAAGTGCTTCAGCACCCCCAAACTTCGCATGAATTGTTTGAATCATACAGTAGTCTGACGTGGCAGCCACTGGGAGAAGGGAACGAAGAGGGGTGGGTGGTAGGGCTTGTCTGCTTCTATATGAGTCAGGAGAGATTTATGTGAGACTATGAAGACAACACTCATCGAATTGTCTAAGGGTGCTGGCTGCTGTTACCATAGACAGTGGGCTTGTCGTCGGGAGCGTGCTATCGTGCACCATGTATAAATCAATATTACCTCTGGGCGCTACTGGATTCAGGATCATAGTGACTAGTGGATTTTTTAAGAGCCTGATACGTTCATACGAGATGAGTCACTACTGGAGTAGACTGATTCAACCAGCCAGTGTAAATAAACGGATTTCCCGATCTTGTTCATATTTGGCAAAGTAATTAAGCACAGTGCTACCAACTTACCGTAAAAATCTTAACCCCACTAAGCTATACTTTTTGGATTTACAGTAAATTCTGTAAATTTATCGAAATCTCACCCTATCTGGTAGTCTAAGATCCCAGAGCCCTTAGAACTGCGACGTTTTAACGAAGCTGAAATTTGGAGAATTAATAGTGTAAAGTGTAGTTAAGAACATATCCGTACTTGCTAGCTTGAAATCGGTGCCCTTTTACTTGTAGCAAGAGCAAATGTTACGAGAATACATTACTCACCTATAAAAAATAACATTCACTCTTATCTTTTTCAAACGAAATAATAAAAGTTATGCCGGAAAACGATTATGAACAACTAATTGATTTGAAAACATGCTTCAAATGTGAAAATGAAATTCATTCCATTAAGGAACTCATGGAATTATTGCTGATAAAATTCAATAGCCTTGCATTCAGATTTCCGGAGGTAATAACAGCATGATTTCGAAAAATTTTCGAAATTAAAATTGATAAAAAATTATTTAAGGTGTTCTATGGGACAGGAAAGGCTATCAGACTTGTCATTATTGTCGATAGAGGCAAAAAAAAATTAAAAACTCTAATCCTCTTCAGCTATGAATGATTTAATAAATAAATTCGCCGAACAAATGGCAAGAAAAGTATATATTTGATTTGAGTATTAATTGCAAATAATAACGTGTAATCAATATATAATTATTTTAATTCAATGCGAACGTTCTTGTTCCTTTGTGAAAATTTTTACTCATCATTTGGGCCCCCCAACAAATTAAGATACAACTATGATTTTTACTATTATCTGTATATATGGTTTAGTCTTATAAATGTTGATTTTCATAGAGCAATTTTTGCAATACATACAGACCTTAGTTGTTGTCAAAGTATGATAAACCTGAAATTATTTTATTAAACTTAATTTTTTCCACTCACATATTCAATTACTAAGGGATCACTTACCATCGGGCAAGTTGCTTAACATGGCTAGTACGCCACTGATCACAATAATGCATTCGCTAAGTCATATGGCAACCACATGATGTTCAGCATCATGTTCAATGATTACACAGTTTCAGGCCGGGCCTAGTTCATCATTTACTTCTCAAAAAGGCTGCACAAACATTGTACAAACCAGTTACAAGTTACATGATTATAACAACATTTTTTGACAACTTTATTGCATAAGTTTATTCATTACCAATATAAACATAATAACAGTTCATTACCAAAAAAGGCTTCAAACATTAAACGAAAGTATCTCACATAACATGGAGATGGAGAGCGAGAGCGGGAACTGATCCTGATGTGGATGCGGATAGTGAATAACGAATGTATGGAACATGGGACTAACTCACTAAGGCCATTGGAGTTTTGTTTATACGAGTATATTGTATATTTATGCCATATGGGGTCTTGTTCCTAAATAGTACAAGAAACGATTCTATTCAATCGTAGATAGAAATGGTATGATATGATATGGATGGAGTTTAATTAAAAATTAAATAAAATTGTACATACAAAACCAATAAAGGAATAAATAATTACGTTTGTACATAAATAGATTGTTACAAAGTACAGAGCTGTCAAAGAATATTGAGCAATAGAAAATATATTGATCTTGTTTCATTTTTTTAGGGTATTTTTTTTAAGTGACAGCTATTAGCAGCATGTTATATTATCAAGGGCTACTGTCCACTACAGCTTCATTTGTAGGTTGCATGCAAGCTACAAATGAAGCCAGCTTCAAGCTTTATGCCCAGTAAACAATTTAGTGAAGTGTCCCTTTTTGTGACGTTTCTATCACTATTTCACTTTAATTATAGTTCGCATAAACTTTATCTTCTTTTGTATTCCGACAGGTGGAATGGATTCGCCATTTGTATCCGATAAAATAGACATTTCATATGAACGACTGTGAGAAACTGAACTGCAAAGGAACTCCTTCATGACAAAAATATCATACGCAACTTCAATATGACGGTGAAGTGACTCCAAAATGATTACAAATGGTAAATGTCTAAACTAATGCACGTTATTTCATTGGGAAAATGTCAAGTGATGAAGAAGATGTGATTATAGCATACGGTTTTATTAGAAGACGACGAATCTGACGTAGAATATATTGGCTTCATCCATACATCGAAAAGAACATTAACCGCAGATTGTTTGTTGCTGCAAGAGAGTTATCAGAGGATGATTCAGTATTTCAATCAGTACACCGAATGATTAAAGCTTATGACAAATTAGAATAAAAATTTAGTCTCAATAGTTGTACCATTAATACAAAAACAGAATACTGTAATGCGAAAGTGTTTCAGCCCAGAAGAAAGGTTACTTATATCTTTGAGGTTAGTCAATATTTTCAATCTTAACAAAGTAGAAAATGTTTTATTTATTATTAAAAAAATAGCTTTACAATAGATATACATATTTATAAAATATAGATCAGTTTTCGAAATTCTGCAGTTTCGTAAAATCTTCAGAAATAAAAATATTATTGTAAGTGTTTGTGTTCTAAAAAAACTTAGAAAACTTAAAAAATAAATTAAATTCAAAATAGTACTGTGAATGACTGCGCGTATTGCCATATGCTAAACAATTTAAATTAAATGCAAAATACCAAATTAAACTAAAGCAGTGAGTGGGAATGATACTTTCTGCAGCATCTTACCAAAAAAGAAAATATTTCAGAATCTTTTGTTTAAAATTAAAGCTGGTGAACGAAAAATAATGAATATAAGTAACATTTTCTTTAGGTAGATTGCTAATAACCCATATAAATTAATATATATTTTTATTGATATAATGAAGCTACCTACTTAAACCTAAGTTTAGTGTATAATTATGGCATGGGTAGATTATTACAAGATAATTTATACATAAAAGGTCCGGCGATGGTCAAACACCAAATATATCGCAAAATCACAGAAAATAAAATATGGTTCAAGGTATGACCGTAAATGGTACAAAAAGGCATGCGGGTACACTCAATAATAAAAAGTAATAAGCACTGAAAGTTGCAAAAAAAGACAACTGATAATTCAATACTCTATTCATAACCTTCAAAATATGACCGTTAACTTATTATACTCGCACTTTAATAAAAAACTGGTTTTGTTTTTTGTCCTCTCGCTGTGCGAGTATCTTAAACTACGTAAACGTTTATTTTACGCTGTTACGAGATTGAACGAAACTTATAGCCGCTGGGGTCTAAGCCAGTGATTTATTCGTATTCAAATATTAAAGTCAACACGTAGTAAAAGTGAAGCTACAATATTTGCATATTTAAACGCCCAACGATAGCGTACTACTACTAGTGTATATTAAAGTAGCACTTTTAAATATATATTTAGATATTGTCTTGCTTAAGAATGGAGAGGCCGAGTCAACTTTAGTACGACTAGTCAGATAGAAATGGTAAATGCCTAAGCTGACGATTCTATTTCTTTTCCAAAAGCTATTTGTTTGTTGATCTCAAAATAAAAACATGCAGTAAAACGTCGATAATAATATTTTCTTCTTGTTTAATTACTTACAGTTGTTAATTTGCCTATCTCATTAATTAGAAACTAAAATAATCTTATACAATCATCAACATACAATAAATAAATCACATACTGGAACATACTACTAGTAACGCCGTCTTTTTCAGTAAGGTGTATTCGAGATGTTTAGCATTAGTACACTTTACTATGAGATGTGGCGCTTTGACAAAATCAATAATTTACCGTTTTGAAAAAAAAGTTTTCGCTATAGGTCCAACTGCTTGTTGTTTTTATGCTCCAGACGTATTGTTTAAGCCTTATTGGTGCTTATCATGTATGTATCTGTATCGTATTCCTCTCTCGCTCTGATGTATCAATATGCATGTATCCCAGCATGATCCGGATATTGTAGAGTTTGATCTAAAACATATGAACCATATTATGAATATGAATGTATGAAATACAAATATTTCAAATTACGAGAGTTTGGCGGTGTCTTATGCTTAAAACAAATTGTACCGTATAAATCATTGTCTCACTATTTTATATTGTGTATAGGAACGAATAAGATAAAATTCACCATTGTATCGTAGATTTATACGACTCCTATAACCTCTTTTAAATATGAGTTGCCGCGGAACTTTTGTAATTTGAAGTTGAAATACCTTTATCGTTTTTTTTAAATCAAAAAGTTGACGAAGATATGTCGATTTAAAATTTGCATTTGTTATGTTGCAAGATGTTATAATTAAGGTGTGTTACTCGAGACAACTGTTCATAACATTTGATGTATTCGTAGTATAAGTATGCCATTCCTTTTTCTCTCTGTTGTATAACAGTGCTACTAACTGATTAGAAAACTAGAGGGTAGATGAATATTTGAATTAATAATACCCTCTATAACATTTTTACTTATTATTATTTTTATGCAATTTCAACAGCTAAGTACCCAGTAAATAATTTGGAGTAGTGTCCATTTTTGTAACGTTTCTATCACTATTCCACTTCAATTATAGTTCGCATCAAGTTTATCTTCATTTGTATTCTGACTGGTGGAGTGCTTCGCCATTTGTAGCCGATAAAATAGACATTTCATATGAACGACTGTGAGAAGCTAAACTGTAAATGAATTCTTTCTTGACAAAAAAAATCATACGCATCTTCTATATGATGGCAAAGTGACTCCAAAATGTTTCCTGGGTTATATTATCTCGCATTAATTGTAATATAATAATTGTGTGTTTTTTAGAGTTGTGAATTATATGGTGGGTTTATTTCATTGCCAATCATGGAATATATATATTTCATCTTTGGGAATCGAACTCGAACCCCAAGCTTAGCCGAGTGATAGAGGCTGCGACTATTAAAATTCTTTATCAACACATGATTCACAACCCAATTCGGATTATGAAATACTAGATGTTACAATAAAATCTTAACGCGATATTTTCTTATAAATGATGTATGTGTTACAGTACTCTCTGTATGTACATTGTACATATGAATTATACGTAATCATTGTCTGAAACCTTATGAAGGTCAAGCACAATGAGACTACAACCAGCGTATGAACGTAATTAGGTGATTGAACTGTGCCAAGCCGAGTAATGCCGAGTGTGGCGTGTCGTGAAATGAGTTTCCTATTAAACACATATCCATTCTCGCAAATCGTAATGACATAAATAATGAAACGAACATAACATAACGAATAATAATTATGTGTTAATTATATAACACACAATCGTAATTAAATTGCTTATTGTGTCTAGAAATGTATATTTATTTGTAAAGAATTGCCTCCCACACCCATGCTCAACTCAATCTCTCAAATTCCATGATAATTGTTTGCTAGTCAGTGAACGGATATTTATATTAATATAATTTTACCTCGGTGTAACTTAGTGTATCTACTAGCACACTGTCTTCTCCCTTATCAGGTCGTTCACCTCCCATTTCGTTTGCAGATAAAATTTTTGTTGACACGAATGTATTCCGTGATTGAATTCATGAATTTTGCATGCACATTAAAATTAAACCATATTGATCCAAGCTAACTAAACAATGATTCAATGGAAAGTATTATACGCCCCTTCAAGCCTCCGTCATTCGAATAATGCAGCGTGCCACAAAATTTGGAGGCTGTGTGACGTTGTGACATTGAAGTTGAAAGTGATCACTCCTATATTAATAACGGTAAATTCTTCCAATGCTCAATCAACTCAATGTCAAATAATAACATTATCATTTATGATTCTTTCGATGTTTGCAATTTATCGTTAAGACTTTAGACCTGTTTGCTCAACCTTTTTAAATCATATTGCCATATTCTTTCTAGTCTGTCTAGTCTTTCTATCTGTCCTTAGACAGTTTGGAGTATACGAACGATTCCTGTATAATTGTGAGTAAAGTGACCATATTCAGTACCAATTTCCAAGCGTTCTTCCAATGATGGCAATAATTTCAATTTGATCTATGTGCCCGCTAAACACAGTTACGTTTACCAACGGTTTATCTAACATAAATAAAGTTACCTGTTACGTAAAACATGCAATTACAATCGTAAATGATCATATTTTCGAATAAACAGAATCACAAATCTTCAAGAAGACCTTGTAAGAACTACTAAATTTTAAGAATACGTTTTTAACAATTAAAATTTTTTAAAATAAGATCTTTCTAGATTCAATAATATTCGATTTCTCTAAAATAAATTATTACATTGATTTAAGTTCCTATCCTAGTCTTAGGTTTAGCGGATTTTTAGGCATGAGGAGATACCTTCAACTAAATGAATAAACTTCATAGATACGGATGTGTCACTAGACTTAAATGAATACATATTTGTAAACTATTGTCTACATAGATAAGAGTTAATGATTTTAAATTAGGTGTCGCGGGAGAAAACCATAAAATTGTATCTAGACCTGTTTTTGTAGGCCCACTTCTCCAAAATGAATTGTATTACTCGAACCGTTACCTTTTTTGGTGTGCGGAAATTGTGTTTAGATCCGTGAGGAGAAGTCATTTGTACTTATCTATTGATTAACGTAGACCTATGCTGGACGTATAAATATTAATAACTCTTAGGCTTGTCTCAGTATGGCACCGTATTTGTCAAGACAATCTCGCAATTTGATTGAGACAGAGTATAAATAATTGAATGAAAAATAAATATCATTATATGTATATTATTATATGAATGTTGGGGCAATTGGAAAATTTGTTACCGCTTCATTTGAAGATGTTTATTTTGTTTATTAACTATTTTTTTTTATATATCATATTCTCCTTAATTGCACTGTTCATTATGCTAATTAACTTTATGTCTTTGCAGGATATCAAGGCAGGTGGTCCACTGAAGATGGCAAGACGGAGAGAGAGTTTCTTATTGAGAGATATTTTATCACTGAGCTATGAAAAAATTATTATGACCTCAGAAAACAAGAGAGAAAAGTTTATATGTAAGTTTCTGTATAAATTTTATTATTGTACCCGTTTTAATTACTTGTGAATTATTTGAATGTAGTATGTGACACCTTCAAAATCACCTTGCGTTGCTTTCCCCACTAACTTGTCTTAGCTTAAACTTACGAACCAAGTAGTAAACAACAATAACTTAGTGACGTGTTAATAACAGTATTAAACTATACTTTTTACATGTAAACTTTCATGATTTTGGTCAATTTCATTTTATCAAACGCCCTTCCGATGTTGTTGTCTCCTGTCATGCGAATCACAAATGCGAATAGGGGATAAAATGTAGAATTAGGGTAAAATTATAAATAAATAAAATCTTTACCCAACTCAAACACAAACTTAAATTTAACATGTTACTTTTACATCTAAAATACTAAAAATAAAGCGATCAATATGGGTTACGTATGGACCGGATATTTGACCCGGAACACTAAATTAATATATGTGTATATATACCACGGGAGATATATTATTTAAAACCCCTTTCTTAAAGGTTAAGACATGGATGTTGCGTTATTCTTGGAATTTCCTTAACCTTTTCGTTTTGCAAAACTTAAATTGCGATGTCAGTAAGTGCGAAAAATATTAAGTTATGATTTGAATTATTGATTTGGTTTATAGGATTATGATTTAGGTAACGTAACATCATCACCTAACGTAAGATTTTTCTCTTAAAAATAATAATTAGAAAAATCGTAAATGGCTGACTACTCAATACGACTGCGAACTCAGTTTCTTTCTCTATTCAGAAATGCTATTCAAACCATATCTAGCTAAATGGACTCAGAATGTGATACAAAGAATAGTCTTTATTCAAAAAAAAGTATGCATCACGTAATCCTATTCTGCATTACATTCTTCTAACAATATTTCTTCTAATTACATTTCATTTTTATATTACACTTATTATATTCACTTGCTATTCACTTGTCGAGTGTTTTTCAATCCTAAACAGAGATGCACTGTTTGAGCAGTGTTAGCAACCATACTATAATTATAGTAGATATACTATAATTTCACTCATTTTGCTATATACTATTATGCTCTTACTATAATCCTTAAATCTACTATAATTTTTTGTAAACCATATTTTTACTCTAAAAAAAATATTTATAATTAATTTCAAAATGGATTTTATTTGGCGCCAAAATGATAACAGTAGAGTACATTCCAATACAGCGTATTGTAAATTTTGTTGAAAATATAAGTCTTAAATCCAAAATTGAAGATTTTTTTAAAAATATTTTATTTATAGTTATAACTAATAATTTATAATTAACCAATAGTTTATCTCTAATTCATTAACTACAAAAATAAGTCTAGTGTTAACCAGTGACATTCGTTCATTCACACTAATTCAAACGGTTTCGTTTTCTTCAGTCTTGAAGTCTCAAAATTGAAGATAAAATTATTGTTAGCGACTAAATATGAATATTAATCATTAAGTAAATAATATCGAATCAAATTTACGCTAGACATTTAAAATCACAAGTCAGGAATCATATTTTCAATAATTTGTTTACTTTAAATTGAACTCTTAAGTCAACAATTTCATTATATTTGATTTATAAACATTTAACCATTATTTAATGTGATAAAATTAAATTCGACGATTTTTTTTTCAAATTTACTATAATTTTACGGACCTAGCACAATAATCCCACTCTCCGAGGTTGTTAACACTATGTTTGAGTGCAAAGTTTCGGCCCAAATTTTTGTTTCTTTTTAATGCTAAACTTGATTTTCTAAAATCCGCGTTACGGGCTACTAGGAAAATATCAGCGGGCCAGTACAGCCCTGATCCTAAGCCAGTATATTTAATGCCATTTTATGACATATATATTATATACGAATAGATGAGTTAGGTAATAAGATTTAAAAGCAATTTATAAATAGATCAAATAACAAAAGTAATTGAATCGAACACACCCAGCAATCATATACTACAGTGAACTATATTCTATAGCATAGCATTGTACTGTGAATCACTTTATATTGATTTTGTGCGTGATATATTTAACATAATATGGAGTCCAAATAATCAATACAACTAACAACATATCCTTATTTGTATGCGGCATTGTTATTTTTTATAAATATATAGTCAATTATCATGTCAGGGTTACTAAGGCAATAAAATAAGGTTTTAACTCTGATCGCTAGTCTTGACAGCTCCAAGTTAAAACACATCATGCAAACTAGTGGTAAGGTTATAACCGCCGCGTCGCATTGCAGACCTTACTCACTTATTGTTAGTGTACCAACTCCTTGGACTGCATATGTAGTTAATTTATTTATTCTAAATCTGGTCAAGATCATCTTGAAAGTAAATGTATGACTTTCGGCTTTGAAATATATTAATAACCTGATTTATTTTTATTCTTTTAACCATCTGGGCTTTGTCTTGTGTTTTTTGTCTCATAATAGCAAAGGTTGACTTTCAATTGAACCTGCTTTAACATGAATTTATTCTATCTGTTATTTTGTTTTTAAATTTACAGTTTTTTTACCATTGATGTGGATGGTAATATTTCTTAGTTTTAAGGATGTTTATTAAAACATATTTTATGTTCATTTCATTCCTCTCTGCGCATAATTCCCAATGTAAACTATAGTAATTACAGCTTGTATCATCAGACTGATAGAACTGAAGTGAAAATATTTAAGGCGCTAACATTTAAACTAAAATAATTGCTTACATATGTTTTTTTTTAAATTTTATACCTTGGTAATCCAGTGACTCTGAATTTGCAGCTCTCGTCAACCTGCCATCTATTAATAGACTGTCAAATTTTCAGCAATTGAAGCATTGAAACCAGCTATCTGCCCGATGGATGCCGCAATTGCGTTGAATGTGTAGTTACCATTACAGAAATTCATATTTTGGCGTTCTATTAACTACTGCTATCCCACCCAGCATATTCTCCTAATTTAGGCCCCGACTTGAGAAATCCTATTATTTGGAAGGAATAAAAAAAATTGGAGAAACGCTGGACTAAATGTATCAAGCTTAAAGGAGACTATGTTGATAAATAAAGTGCTTTTTTGCCGAAAAAAATATCTTTTAATGGGAAATGAAGCGCTTTGAGAAAAAAGTCACTGAATTATTAAACTACCATCGTAGAAGGGCCTTATTCTGTTTTACAACTTCAAGCGATCTTGTGTTATAGCGCTTTTATATTATTATTAAATAAATCTTATGTGTACATGCCCCATATCATAAGTTTCACCATCTATTGTCCAGAAATATAAGATGTTACGAAAAGATATTTAAAAAAAAACCCTTAGGCTCCTATTTTCTAACCTGTTCAAGATTCCATTTACCATTAGACAATTTATGAAATCATTGCAATTGGCGAATTAAAATTCGCACGAAAAAATTTTCAGTTTGTAGAGAGCAATTGTTTTTGCGCAGTGCAACACTTCTAAAGTAGATTAGTATACGATCAGTATTAATAATACGAAAACTTACAAAAAAACCGTATATGAGATTTCAATAAACAAAAAAATATCATAAACTCATTGATGGAACAACGAGCAATACCTGCTGTATCGTTTATAGCTGCAATATTATAAATAAAACAAAAATAATCCGTTGACAAGAACAACAATGCAAATAAAATACTTACACATAACATGCATTCACAATAAGATTCACAACGCTTCAAGAATCAACGCACCAGTCAACGCAAAACACAAAATACAAAGTCTGAGTTCATTCATGGGCCACCATCGTTGATCGTTCATCGTTGATGGATTTCAAATGGTTTCTTGCGCACATTCTGGAAATCTATGGAACTTGTAAGGTTATAACTGTTTTTAAAAGAAAACCTTATCCTATATATGGTACTATCTTTTAACTAACTTATATAACCATTAAATTCAAGCTATAGTAAACAAAAATAAATGTAATAATGAAAATAATCATTTCAATATCATAATTTTAAATTTATGTGAATGTCTGAGCTTGGCAGATAAACAACTATACAACCTTGGAATTAGCTTGTAACAATTTTGAAGCTAGCTAGAAACTTACAATTTTCTACATCGGATTGTAAATTATTCTATCAATTTCTGCACTGAGATCTTATTAATAGCTAAAGACAAGTAGTACAATAAATTGAAATTAAAAAATGAATGCTTATTTCTAACAATAAATTAAAGGAAATAAAACCACTGATAAGAAAATAGAATAACTCCAACCACCGGAATATAATACTGGGTAAAGAAAGCACTGATGCTATTAGAAATAGAAACATCAAGATAAAACATCTATACCTTTCAAAGAAATAAGCTTCACCACCACAATGCAGTCCGAGAAAAACACAACATCAAAAGCTAAGCTACAGAATGTCATGGTAACCCAGGAAGAAAATATAATGCAATGTAATATTGTAATTAGCTTGTAATAAACTGGCAATTGTGAAACAGCACTGCAAGACAATTTCTATAAGAGAAGTAGAATATAAACCTTCCAATTAGCTTGTGGCAATCTAGCAAGTATGAAACTTTAATTGCCAGACAATTTTTCGCCCCATACAACTTCACAGTTTTCATTGTTTAATAAAATTGCTATTTATATAATTTCCACACAATCGTTGTTCGATTTGATTCAAGTAGTACGAGTGTATTCCATTCTTCGCGTTCGCATTCGCGTACCAATCTCGCCAACCACCGCTATACGTGAATGACCTTCTTTGCTGTAAGAAGAATGAAATCCATCTCGTTCATCTCGTGTGTGGTGGATCTCCAACTGTATGTCACCAGCACCACACCGTACGTCAATTCGAGGAGACACGCGTCGGTCAATCGAATCTTAAAGTGTGGCAGAATAAATTTTCTTTGAGGCAGGGACAAATAAAGGAATACATTTAATTCAGTTTAAATAATATTGTAAACTGTACATTGAGACTAAATTCTTTTGCAAGAGAAAAAATGCTAAAGGTGGTGTTAGAGAATTTCTGCTTCCATTTTGTTAGTGTTACTTTAGCTTATTATTAGTATAAAATTTAACTCGGTGGAAAACTAAGTCCTGTTCAGGTGATCACTCCAGTACACATTTTGGAGTCACTTTGCTATCATATTGAAGATACGTATGATTTTAGTCATGAAGAGTTCATTTATAGGTCAGTTCTCACAATCGTTCATATAAAATGTCTATTTTATCGGCTACAAATGGCGAAGCCACTTCACCTGTCGGAATACAAATGAAGATAAAGTTGATGCGAACTATAATTGAAGTGCAATAGTGATAGAAACGTCACAAAACAGAACACTTCCCAAATTGTTTACTGGGACACATCCCAGTAAACAATTTGGTGAAGTGCCCTATTTAGTGACGTTTCTATCACAATTGCACTTCAATTATAGTTCGCATCAACTTTATCTTCATTTGTATTCCGACAGGTGGAGTAATTTCGCCATTTGTAGCCGATAAAGTAGACATTTTATATGAAAAAATGTGAGAAACTGAACTATAAATGAACTCTTTTATGACAAAAAAATCATGACGCATCTTCAATATGATGTCAAAGTGGCTCCAAAATGTTTACTGGGATATTTAATATTTAAAAAGAACATCGTTTATTAATCCTTAAAAAGGTGTATTGAGGGGTTTTATGAGCATTCTAATGCACTAAACGGTATATTTTTTCAAAAGAAAGCAGTGAAGTAGGTCAACAAACATTATATATTAGTATACATAAGTAGTGTAGCAAGGTTTACGTAATTTTTGTAATATTAGATAAACCTTAAATACATGTAACTATTTTAAGCGAAAACAGCTTTAGTTTCTTTATTTATTATAGTTATTATATTTAATATTTTAAGACAATTAAATGTTGCAAATATATTAAATTTACGAAAAACATAGCTACCTCTGGCACGGATGATGGCATCAAGGTATTTGGACGAATGTTCACGTTGAAGAAATTCCATTTGGAATATTTTTTTCAAGTACGACGTAAAACGATAAGCCTTCGTTAGCTTATCCACAACTTCACAGAATGACACTGTTTAGTAGCGTGAAGCTGGCAATACTTCAAGTGACATTCTATAAGTTTATTTCTTCGCAACAGTAGCCTAAATACAGAGCCGACTTTAGAATTGTTTGCCGCTAGGCATAATTTATAAAGCCCTATTATTTATGACGTCGGTCTATTTCTGATGCCAAGTCCTATCACCGACGACTTCTTACTATTATTAGCAGTTTTATGGTGTCGTGGTCTCGTATATGTGTACTACACTACTGCGTAATAAGTTTATAATATTTATGATCTCTCCCATCAATTATCAATCTGACTACTATGTCTCCGGGTTCGATCTCCGGGCCAAAGTTATTATTATCTGGGTTTGGTTACAATCAGATTTAATTGGTTATGTGCAACCATAAGCATGAATATGAAAAAAAAAAGAAAACACGATAACAAAAAGAAAAATTCGATAAAGGAAATAGACAGAATAGCTTTATAAAAAGAAATGGATTATAGTTGAAAGAATAGAAGAGTATAGAAGTATGCAACTGGTAGGCAAACAAGAAATGCTAATAGAAAAAAGAATTAGGGAATGCAATGGGTGTCATCATAGTGGAGATGATGTATCAGATCGTGATGCAGTTATAGTTGAAATAGAAACAGATGGATAATGAAAAGAAGCAACGGTTGAAGAATTTTAAATAGAATAGTGAAATAAGCTGAAAAAATAGAAAATTATAAATTGTATAGATTATGTCCTATAAAATGTTGGTAAATTTGATATATATATTAGTTTAAATGCTAATAACTATCAATAGTTGATGCACTATAAATAAATATAAAAAAAAAATATCAATTAAACATTGACAACAAACAAACCCAGAAAATAAAATTCTGAAATAGAATTCTGAAAATATCAGTAAGGTTTTTTACGAAAAATAACGTTAACAATTTAATTTTTTGAAATAATAAACAAATAATATTATCTATAAATAACGTATTCTACAGATGATTATAATCAGCTCAAGGTTTCACGTGAAGAACACTTGTCAAGTAATGAGTAATGAAACGTAAACACTAAGATCTCGCTAATACACCGCGTATCTTAAAGACAGCCTTATGTGGAATTTAAATTTATAAATATTACTTTTATCATTGAAACACTTAGTTTTATTATTTGTGTATACGTAACCTAATCAATTTTCAAAGACTCGTTAGTAGTTCTAAATAAATATATTAATTACTTCAAAAATAATTAGTAGATCGTACCTACTGATACCCTATTTATTTTGAACAATTTGTTCCGGTCAAGATCGCCTCGCTCATGGTAATGCCCATTCACTTGCTCAGGACACGTGTACCGAGATAGCAGGTGAAGAACGAATACACCAGCAGTAATACGGCACGTATACAAAAGGTTTATCAGCCTGACTATTTAGTAGGATGGGATAATTGTTGCATGGAATTTAGAAACACTTTTTATATAGAACTAGTACACCGGATCCGGAACAATATTTTATAAATAAATTTATTGTTTTATGTGCGATAGTTTACATAGTTTATAATTAATAAATACTTAATTTGTAAAAGTTTTAGTAATAAAAATAGATCGGAAATGTGTGGTTAGCAGTGGTGTCTGTATACCATTAGGAAATTCCAGCTGAACCCAGATTTATAGTTCAGGTTTAATGGGCTTGTATCCTATGTCTTAATTTCTATAAAACTACTAGCTGTCCCGGCCTCGCGTTGCTGTGTCTAACGTTTTTGTCACATTACATTACATAGCGCCATCTATTGAATATTTACTCAATCTAGTCAACAGATGTCGCTATCTTTTAAAATCGTTTGGAGCTAACAGATAATTAATAGACAAATAATTTGCAATAAGATAATATTGCAATCATAAATTGAGATGTAAGCTATCCTATCTTTCCAGTTGGATCAAACTGCACACGGTGTACAAATTTGATTAAAACCGGTTAGGTAGTTTAGGAGTCCATCGCGGACGAACAACGTGACACGTAATTTATATATATTAAGATATATTGATAAAGTTGGTTATTACTAGAACCTCAAATGTCCAATTATTTTTCAATATTCCTTTAATTGTAAAACGTAAAAGTAATAGCTTATCCAACACAGAACTCTTATCCATAGAAAAAATAACTGACCTACCATTAATAGTACAGACATGTTACGTCATAAATATGCCCGACATCTGTAGCGCTAAAACTACAATTTGATTTTTTAATTACTATATCTTCGTCAACATTTACATATTTATTAAAATAAAAACGCCAATATACATTTATTAACATTAATTTCAATCAACAATTGAAAAATCGACCCCTACAATAAAATGAGTACAAGCCTATTGACAGCTCTGGAATCTGGATCCGTTGTATATTTATGATACGGCACTGACCAACTACAGACTTTAGTCATACATTTTTGTTAAACAATAGTAAACTATTTGATAATTTAGATTTAAATAAAATAATTGCGTTTTAATTAATAAAACTTGTTCTAACATTCCTTTAAATTGTCGGCGTAGAATTGATCCGTTCTTATTAATAAATGTAGTACTTAAGCCAAAAAAATTTCGTGATAAGGAGGTCAATAATTAAGATAATAAACACCGCAATAATTAAGAAATATTACCATCTATATAAATTTGATTGATTTTGCTGAAGGTATAACTTTGTACAAAAACAATTAAGTTATTGGGACGGTTGCTGAGATCATAACATGGTTGTTGCTAGAAATATTTGTAAATCATTCTGACGATCTTGTAGCGATCTTTTGCGAAAGTTCAGCAACATTTTTGAATTATACATATTTTGAAAATGGAACAAATTCATTTGATGGTTTCAATTTTAACACATAGAAAACTTTATGGATTGTATAAGAAAAAGAATCATATTAGATTGTGTCTATGAAAATTAATATTTTACTTAAGATGTTATTATTCAACACCAACAATTAAACAATTACTTTAACTGCTTTATTATGTATCTGTAATTCTTTCTTGTTATAATACATAAGAACAAACATATAAATAATTATGAAAACTGTAAAATAATTAATTTAATGATAATGATTTATATGCTTTTAATAATAAAAATGCAAACCGGTAATTGTTCAATAAAAATACCATTTACTGTTATAAAAATTCCAGTGTGATAAAATTATCGTGTTATATTGAATACACCTGTTATGTGTTTTTTGCAACTGATAATAAGCGTAATTATATAATATTTGTTTGTCTAATACATACTGGTAAAAGAGTAAAGCGCATAGATACACAAAATCTATTTGTCTAATTCCCGTAATATGAACTTCAATGTTATCACGGGCTAATCGTCCAAAGTACTGTCTACTAATATTGCAATTACTAAATTTTCCTTTAATTATGTCCAATTATTATTTTGATTAATTTTAAAATGTATATTTTTTGAAACGTTTATTGTAGAATTTTTGTTATTATTTAATTTATTTAACGTCTGCCTATTTCCGATGCCGAATTCTATCATCGACTATGTTGGCAGATTTTGTGGTGTCGTTGCTGCAATATACACCTCTCCTCTAACCCTACAACGTTCCATGTGAACCTTCCATTATTCGCAACAGTGCTGGCTACGTCTATACTGATTTGTTTACAGAAGCGAGAGGCACTGCATTGGAAAGAGAAGGCTTTACGATAATCAGCTGTCGGTCGGTGGCGTTTAGCGTATACACACTTCTTTTGTAAATTGACAAAAGAAAAATTTACCAAATGATAAATAAACCGAAAACAACCAAACCCAGAAAATATAAGCAAGCATTATTGTCTCGCATGTAGTCAACCATCATTGCGCTCGCCATGTGTCGTTAATTTTCTAGAATTAAAAATGAATTATATTAATATAAATTTTAATCGATTGTAATAAATAAATATCAAAGAACGTTAACAGGTGTTCACTGATATCCAATTTTCCTTGTATTATAATTTTACAGTTTAAATTTCGATATCACAATATTTTATTCGTTAATAATATTTAAATCCTACATATTAAACACCAGCTTAATCATAATAAATATGTATATTTACAGGTTATGTACATAAATTAACTTCAACATATGAAAGTGTTTAATCCGTTCTTCCATTTAATATGGAGGTAGCTGGATTATATTTCATTAGTGTGTATAGATTTGTGCGTATTTGTGCAACCTACTTGTTTTTACTTTTAGGTAAATTTCATTATCATTAATGTGGTAGTTGGAAAATGGTTGGTATGTAAAATGATCACAACAAAAATATTTTCTTGGGCTTTAATTATTGATAAATATGGTGGCCAAACTCCTGCAGTATATTTGAACGTTTAATTGTCCATTTATATGAATGAATGACCCACTATGGGTTTATAGTGGAAAAGGAGTTTTGTTGCAATTTATAATTTTTCGCTTGATAATAAAAACTCGATCATTGATTAATTTTTTAGGCTTTTTTCAATATCCAATCACAACTATTTTTTAATTTTTCTTCGGCTTTTTGTCGTTCATATATATTTATTTTCGTTTTAGAAATAATAAATATATTTAATTGACTACTCCAGTCCATTGTTGTCAGGAATAATTAGGATTTACTAATTACAAATCTTAAGCCGAACATAAAATTGGTACAATAGTATTTATTAACAAATATAAGAACTGTATACAGAGCATGTTACTCAATCTACGATTATGTAATGAATAATGACACTCTTTCCAAGGTTACCCACGAGTCAAATTGCATCACTCTCTTCCAGTGGTTCCGAATGCAAACCCCCTTACGCATTTCAGAGCTGTTTATGTTAAGATAAGGCTGAAGCCAAAGTAGCACGAGGGTTTTACTGGGAGTCTTACTCATAAATCTTATTAAGATTATCTCTTTAAGGATTATGAAATATTAAGAAGTTGTTTTACCAATAAAAGTGTTTTAGAATAGCTATGAAATAATAAAATAAGACAAATGGCGAATCGACTCCACCTGTCGGAATACAAATGAAGATAAAGTTGATGCGAACTATAATTGAAGTGCAATAGTAATACTTCACCAAATTGTTTACTAAGAAACTACTAATTATTTACATAAAAAATGTATGTATCTATTTCTACAGAAATTTTATATAATAATATAAATTGACCATTGGATTAATAACTCTATGTGTATCAATAAATGTGACAATCTTATCAAAATCTATAACTCAATAAATACATCAAGTATTACAATATGACATTAATACGAAATGATTTTAATTGTCTACACGTAAGTATAAAACAATAGAGATAACTTAAGATAAGAATCCAGTCCAAGTGAGTTATGTGTAGCTTGTGACATAACTCACCTTAATCAACTGCCATAAGTGGCAAGTGCCATGCCAACTTAACGCTGACACTGACACGCTCTCCTTGTCATGTCGCAATCGGATGTTGAGTGTCACCGTCAGGTGTCACGTGGAGCTGGAGATCCAAGATAACACTGATAACAGCGTCAATGAAATGTTTAAAGACCATGAAATCAAAAAAATGATAAAAATTATCATGTAGCTTTAATTATTGATCGGTATTTTAGTTATCTGAATATGCGAACCATAAAAAAACGTGTGCCAATACAAGTTAAGAAGGAGTTGTATTATTTTACTTCTTGGAAAATACGGATTCATAAAGGACTAGTATATTCTACGGTGTAATAACAACGTATTAAAAGTCATGTACATGTTATAGAGAATGGACTCCAACACTTCAATAGATTACTGATATACTGATTGCAAACAAATTTTAACCAAACAGGAAAAATTATTGAAAACGGACAAAGGTTAATTTTTTGTTTATAATTTTGAATGCTTCCCGAATTTTGAAATTCGATTCATGGTAATAGCTAAAATCAGAGGTTCGCTTATTTTTCATGTTTCCAAATTTGATTTAATACGAATTGTGGTCATGTACAAATTACGTTTCACAAATATAATGGTTTTCTGACCCGCTCCTCTTCCCCTTCAACTCATAATTAACAAGGCCCCTTTGTTAATACTCATTTAAAAAGCATATGTATTCCCAGTAAACATTTTGGAGTCACTTTGCCATCATATTGAAGATGCGTATGATTTTTTATCATGAAAGAGTTCATTTGCAGTTCAGTTTCTCTTCAGTTGAATTTTATATGAAGCGTCTATTTTATCGGCTACAAAAGGCGAAACCACTGCACTTGTCGGAATATAAATGAAGATAAAGTTGATGCGAACTATAACTGAAGTGCAATAGTGATAGAAATGTCACAAAAAGGGACACTTCATCAAATTGTTTACTTCCTTTCATCATTATTGAAAGCATTCTTTAATCAACCACTCTCCTCCATATTGTGATGTCACTCATTTGGAAAGAAATGATTTTGGTCCTGCTTTCTTTCCATCGTTATTAAAAAAATGTATCGAAAATAACTTCTGTTAAAGAGTTATCCATAAATTTTATGATTCTTTAACCATCCCTTTACTCTAGTCACAATTTGTCACACATTATGAACTCCACTCCCTATTGTGATGTCACTCATTTGAAAAATAATATTTTTAATCCTATTTTTTTTAGTCTAATTTTTTTAAGTTGAATTTTAGATTAGATGAGATGTTACGAAGTATACGACTTCTACCCCTCCTTGTCACACTGTATTGACACTCACTCTCTTCCCCTTTGCGATGGGATACTAATGGATGACTCCTAATATAGTTTACCTTAACTGCACTATCGCAATTACAAAAATGTAGATTTTGAAATTTTATCTCTACTGAATATTCAGTTATAGTTCAAGTAGAAATTATTGCAATATTAAGTGGTTCTCTCATGCAAGATATAAGTTTAGATGTAAGCTAAGCTAAAACTTAGAAGATATTATTAAGAAATAAGAAACATTTTAGTCAAGACTAAATAAATAAAAAACGTTTTAAAGAAAACAAGAAATGGAAATGTACGAGTAAGTTGATTTCGGTTAAGTATATAATTTGCAAAATGTCAGTTACTAAGAAATATTTTATAGATGTAGTAATTAATTAATCATTAATCTTTTCCCCAATTATGACGACCTTTGATCTCCAAGTGCTTCATCAACAGCTGTCAAATAAACTGGAAGTTCTTTCTATTTATTTTCATTTACATATTTATAAACAATTTTCTTTTTTACAGTTTTGTTGCATATTTAGCATCAATCATTACAACTTTTGAAATTAATAACAAAACTTTCAACTGTATAAAAATATCTCTTAAATTTCACATATAGATATAAATAAACTATTTAAGAAACAAACGGTTTTTACTTCTTACCATTCTTGATTTTAAAATCTTGCAGCAGTACGATGTTGTGTTACCATATACCGTGGTCGATGTACGATGTACGATGTACCACTTCTTCGGTGAGCGACCTCTGTTTCCAACTTACGACTACGGGTACAACTAATAGCCGGTTTTCTTCCAGACAGGTTTTATCCGTTTAACTGAAGACGTTCCATCCAGTTTAAGCAATCTAGCATCACTGCATCTCGGTTATCATATCATTCACCATCTTGTTGTACGATGCCTTAACATCGCATTCAATAATAATTAATAGATCCACTGGAACAACATACGGATGTTTCATTTATTTGAGAACATGTATTCTTTTATATGGAACGTCAAATGAGATCTTTATTATACTTTTGCTTCTCACTGAAGATTACCATTACCTGTTGAAGATTACTTTTTCGTATTGAATTAGTTGTCCCATTTACATAATATCATTTTATTGGCCTATTTACGATGCTGAGAACTTTCATCGACGACCTCCTACAATGATGGCGGTATTTATGGTGTCGTTGTTTCATTATGTAATCTACACCATGGTCTCATAAGTTTTATGATTGCGAGCATGATCAAATTAATTCTGATAAGAAATCAAACCCAGAAAATGTAGCGCTGGTTCGAGAATTCAACTCGAAGTCATAGCAGTCTAGTAGCAAGCATCAATAGTCTTGGCATCTCTGCGTTCTTACATATAAGTGCGATTGATTACACTGGTTGACATAATCAAAAGAAAGTTTTGGTGCAGGAACAGTAAGAACTGATTTTGGATATCTTTTATATGCTGATTCCAAAAATATTTTACATTTTTCGGAGCAGGTTTAGGCTAATACAGGTTAAATTAGGCTAATAGCCTCTAGTACAGGCTAATTTATTTCTTGAACATCAAAGTGGACATACAAAACTTCCTTGTTTTTTATCTTAGAAGCCGCTGTGCAAAATTGGCATTTAATTTACAGATATGTTACCAATAAACCTGTTATAAAATTTTCGGTCGATTTTTCAATTGTTGATTGAAATTGATGTTAATAAATGTATATAGTCATTTTTATTTTAATAAATATCTAAATGTTGACGGAGATATATATATCGAATTATAGTTTTTGCGCTACATGTCGGCCATATTTATGACGTAATATGTCTGTACTATTAAGGGTAGGTCAGTTATTTTTCTATGGATAAGAGTTTTGTGTTGAATATGCTATCTCTTTTACGCTCTGTCGTATAAAAGAGATAGCAACATAGCGGACGTGATACTACATGTCTTGAAATGTTCTATAACGTTGAATCCCTTTAATAATTAAGGAACAAAATGACTTCTTTAATTATTAATATCTCCTAACATATAAGGAGTTATTAAAACATAATTGGACATTTGATGTTCTGCTAATCCACTTTATCTATATACAGTACAGTTTTGTAGAATTTAAGACGCAAGCCCATAGAGCCCTTTAACGCCGTCAACACAAGATCTCATATATGAAGTACTATTTCTGATACAACAATCTATCAGATATCATTTTATTATAAAAAATTGATAAACAAGTTGGGATTAGAATTATCAGCTGCACTACAAGTGTTACAGTCATATAATAATATTTACGTCAATATAATGTGTTGTCTCCGTTCTTTATAATTATAAATAACAGTTTTCAACATATGTACCTGTCAAAACGAAACCAATCGGAAGGACATCATTTGAGTGGTTCATAAACCAATGCTCATATGATCCCGTTCCCCGCTCCGTTCCCCGCACATGTGTACAACTACTCGAATATAGATATGTTATCAGAGAACTATGCACTGCCAACAAAACAATTTAAAAACAAGACTTATGCCCATACAAGTACATCGCAGTCCGCATTATTTATTGATTGAAATTTAAGAATACTTTAAATTGCTTTATGACATATTTGTCATCAACAATTTCATGAAATATTTATTGTTATCATTCAGTAATAAATAGAATTGGTTTATTTTTTTTTTTAAATTCTTTTCTTATGTGAGTCTATAGATAGAAAATGAACCAAGATAAAAAAAATTATTTCAATTTCGTGGTAGTTATTTTAAATAACTATATATAAATGTAAATATTTATTTTGTGCTTCACATTTCTAATTGACATGATATTCCATTTTTATCAATATATAAACAAAGAAATTTATCTGGAAATCTGGAATGTCATTTGTAAACTAAATATCCTGATATATAAAGTTATAATAAATATAATTACACTATGATTTGCCAAATGAAAATTTGGGAAAAATTTAAGGAACGGTATGTATAAAGGGCTTCCTTAAAAAAGAATGAATGATTCTCATAAATCATCATTTATGAAAGCGGAAAATAAAATAAACTTTTTTTAATGGGCTACCCAGTAAACATTTGATGAAGTGCCCTATTTTGTGACGTTTCTATCACTATTTCACTTCAATTATAGTTCGCATCAACTTTATCTTCATTTGTATTCCGACAGGTGGAGTGGTTCTGTCATCTGTAGCCGATAAAACAGACATTTCATATGAAGAATTGTGAGAGACTAAACTATAAATGAACTCTTTCATGACAAAAAAATCATACGTATCTCCAATATGATGTCAAAGTGACTCCAAAATGCTCTAAAATGTTTACTGGGTAGTGTCCTACGTTCTAATTTCTATAAAAGTGTACTATATATTGATAAAGTGGGTTAGAAAAACCTCAAAAATTCAATTATTTTTTAATAACTCCTTATATGTTAAGAGATATTAACAATTAAAAAAGTCATTTTGTCTCTTTAATTATTAAAGGGATTCAACGTTGTACACATTCCAAATGCATGTGACATCACAACAGCTACAAAAAGTATGTATTTATATATCAAAATTATTTACAGCTATTTCAAGTAACTATAAAATTTCAATATTATGTCTGCCGAAACAGGGTTAAATAAAATAAAAACTTATTATTCTTTGACTTGACTTGATTATTTCGACTACCAACACTTACAAAACATTACCACAGCACTGACCTACTCAACAAATATCTGACGTTAAAATGCATTTCACGTCATACAAATATGGCCGACCATTTCTAGCGCTAAAACTACAATTCAAATTTTTAATTGCTATATCACCGTCAACATTTAGATATTTAATAAAATAGACACACCAATACTAATTTATTAACATCAATTTCAATCAATAATTGAAAGTCGACAAATTTCGAATCTCTCAATTTTTTGACATTCTCAATTTTTGATGACGCTTATGAGAACAAATCAAACCAGATAATAAACTTTGCCATTGAATGAGCACAACTAAAAGAAAACATTTATTTTTATGACATTTAAGTAAGCTAATATAGTAAGTAATAAATTCTGATTCATAAAATGGACAAGAATCAGTTTCTATTTGGGTTCTACTTATAAAGTTACAGTTTCCATAAATTAATATATACCTCACATTGTATTCTGGGTAATCTTACAAGACTTGTGAATAATTTAAAGAAAACAATGGACCCCCATGTCCGTTCCCAGACTCTTTTCATTTGCATACTCGTATTTCTAACTATGTAGTTGCACTTTTCACACAGAAATAAAATTTATATTATTTTTATGAATAAGGAAACTAAAACAAAATGCCTTTCTCGTTTGATTATTATATGTTGAAGAATTAATATTTTTATGTTGTTATAATAACATTGAACTATCAAATAGTTAAAGCGATTTATGATACATAACCCTACTTTCTGTTTGACATATACGGACAAAGTTTCTTCGTAAATGATTTATTTACAAATGTCTTATTATCTTATGGTGATAACCGTTATCACAAACAATTGTGTGATCTAGCCAAATGCAAATATATACATGAACTTTTATGATGCACTTATATTAAAATTCTGCTGAAGCTGAAATGTCAGTGTCGACGCGATATCTTAATTCTAGCTAAAAAAACAGAATCACTGCAGCATCCAACTAGATAAGAAATAGTCAATGTATCTCTTATCTTGCATTAGATTATTATCGGGGATTCTGTAAAGAGCTGATTCTATAACAGTGCATTTATGTTTGATACTACATATTTTTATTATGTTTTGGTTATAGAAGACAAATACTGAATTTTTTGAGGTTATGCAATTACATTGCCAACTTGCAAATCTCAAGTATTTATTGTTATGTTACGCAAGTTTTTAAGTGTTAATCATAGTGCTACTCATGATTATATGGCATTCATGTATCATTATCCTAATAATTTCTATTATCATTTAATTAAAAGATATTGATTTTTATCTCATTTTATTATAGTTAAAACCATAACCTTTAAATTCCTATTAAGTGCCTATTACAAAAAAAAAATACAGTTCTTTGTAAATTCGTCCACATATACGTGTTGGGTACGAATATTACTGAAAGGAATATGCTTTGTTGCACACATAGTTCGTATTCACAGAGCAAACATTCATGTATTCGTACACGAACACAAACGCTTTAATAGCGGTAAGAAAAACACATCAAAGCGTTGGAATCTGACAGTGAGCAAAGAGCACCAATAAGCGAACACGTATGTGTGGACACAGGGTAACAAGCATTACATTTGTTAAAAAATTTCAAACATTTGATTACTAACCTCACTTTTTGTATAGCCCTCTTATGACCAGTGTTATGCTCTAATGGTCTTGTGAATTTTTTTAGGAGTCGTTTTTTCATTTTTGAGTGGAATAAAGTTTAATATATCTAAAACGTTGATGTAGTTATAGTTATATCCAATTTGAATTTCAGTTTTAACGCCTGTTTTTTTTTTAATAATAATTCACGGGCTTCTTAGGACCACGGTCCTTTTTTCGCACTTCGCTGCTTGTTTTAGATATGTATAATACATCACAGGAGAAATATGTTATCGAGATTATTTTTCCTTGTTCATAACCTTCGTAATATAATACTTCATGGGATACACAACCAGCTGTTAGTAGTAAATGACGAATCACACACACAGTCATGTGCATATCTGTTCTATAAATGAGGTGGCCAGTCTTCGGATGTGATATTGGAATTTTATACAACGTTAGGTCCATTTAATAATTAAAGAGACAAAATGACTTTTTAAATTGTTAACATCTCCTAAAATAAAAGGAGTTATTAAAAAATAATTTGATATTTAAAGGTCTGGTAGTCAAGTTTAACAATATGTAGTACAGTTTTATAAAATATGGAATATCTATCTCTGACTACAACAGTGTTGCCCAATTCTCTGTTTTAACAAAAAAACGTTAACATAAAATTTTCAATATTAGTAGTGAGATTTATTATCAATCCTTAACCCTTGCAACATTTTCAGTCGTTCGATCTTTGGTATGATCTTCATTTCAAAATATTTATATTAACTAACACATAATAAGTAACTGGTCTACAAGATTGTTTTACAGAATCTGTGAAACTAAGTTAAGAAAGTCTGGCAAGTGGTTGCTCTGCGGCGCGCCGTGTCTAGAGTTGTTTTAGAGAAGCAAGGCCAATGCCAAGATGTACGAGTATCTAGACGAAGCGAAACTGTCAGTATGCATACAAGTAATATAAGGTGCTCCATAAATGAAGTTGTTTTTAAAACACCCAATAGAAATGAACATGATTCTTTGTACTCATTTTTCTATTATAAATAATATCATACATTATTATGCAGTTACAATTGTGAATCTCCTTGTTTTGTTGTAAAATTATATCTACTGCTTTTAACTGCGTTAACCTAATACAGTGCTCTTAGTGTTAGGGTTCTCTCAATGGGCTTGTGTCTATGTCTTAATTTCTATAAAACTGTACTATATATTGATAAAGTTGGTTACTAGAACCTCAAATATCCGATTATTTTTTAATAACTCCTTTTATGTTAGGAGATATTAACAATTAAATAAATCATTTTGTTCCTTTAATTATTTAAGAGATTCAACGTTATAAAAACATTCCAAGACATGTGACGTAAAAGGGATAGCATATTCAACACAGAACTTTTATCCATAGAAAAGAGAACTGACCTAACCCTAATAGTACAGACATGTTACGCATGTTACACATAAATATGGCCGTCATCTCTAGCGTTAAAACTACAATTCGAATTTGTAACTGCTATATCTTCAACTATCGTCAACATTTAGATATTTATTAAAATTAAAACGCCAATATACATTTATTAACATCAATCAAGAATTGAAAAAATGTATGTACATTTTCATACACCTTGTAGCTGTGTAATTTGGTATCCATAAGGTACACTATTCCGCAGTAACAGCAAGCAAGAGCAACTATTCTACTTACTGCGTTCACCGTTCATAAGATCACATTACTATAGTATTGGCATAATTTTCTCCACGCTTTTACCTAATGATAATTAATATTGTAAACAGAAATAATTATACGATGCAAAACATGGAGATTGAGATGGAGATGGAATACACAATTAATTTATGTCTTAGGAAAGTTTTGCCCAGCAGCTAATCGTACTCTAGTACTAGTAACTCTCACATCTTTGATGTCTCTAAAAAAGAAATTGATGTTATTTTTAACTAAGTAAACGCGTTTCTTTCGTAGTAGACTATATTAGTTTCAAGTCCAAGGCAAAGGCTCCGAAGAATTCAAGGTCAATTAACTGGAATGCTGCAATTCTTTACTAACCCTCGGGCTTCTTTGATAATCCCATTAAGTGCAGTGCTATAAATTTAAACGTTGTGTTAGAATTTTAATTTTATTTTTAGAATAAAAATAAAAGTTGCTCACATATAGTCAGCGAGATCGGTGGTAAAAATAGAGAAACCGTGCATTTTCAATTGGCAATAACTTTTTTTCATCATGTATTTTTTTAAATTTAATTTATTTAAATTCGATGCCTCTCAGGCTCTGTTGGCAGTTTTTGTGGTGTCGTGGACCTTATATGTATCCCACATAAGTTTTGTGATATTATAACTTAATAACAACCAAACCCAGAAAATATAGCTCTGATCCAGGAATCGAACCAGAAGACAGCAGTCAACGTCAAGTATTATTGCCCTCGCTCACTGTGTCTTCTTTCTTTATGTAAAAGGGTCTAATCTTATTTTATAGGTAGAGGCGCCCCTAAGTATTACATCATCCTTTTGAAAATAATGATTCTATTGTTTTTCTTGGAAACCTTAATTCCCACGTAAATTTTGTGAAGAGCTTTTTTGTAAATAATAATATTATCTACAACTTTTATGAATAATTTTTTGTTGTAACTGTTATAATAAGAAAGTTATAATCCACTCAAATCTAAAATTACCTAGAATGATCAGATTCTATTACTTTTTATAATATCAACCAGATATATGTAGTCAATGTTGCACTTTTGCTTAGTTAAAGATGTTATTTCTTGATCTCCCATTATTCAAGTTTCTGGTCCATGTTGATTTTTTGAAAAAGAATAATTTCAGCCTCTACTCCTGCATTTAAGCTTTTCGAGATAATTGAACCATAATTTACTATACTGTATTATATATTTTCTTTATAAAAGAACGCATTTTTTTCTATATCCTTCAGCTTTTTTTAAGTACAGCCCAATTCAATTTAATTTTTGTTTCAATTATTGTTCTCTGTATCACAACTTTCAGTTTAAACTAACTAGACTAAATATATTCTAACTCAAATTCTCAAGAACAAACCTAGTCAATTTTTTTTTTAAATTTCCTAGCATTTCTTCTAGAATAAAAAACATTTTTTTTATTATAAATGTTTTAATTCATATGTTGTTCATAATAAAAATTATTATATTTATCTTATGATAAAATGTATTCGTGTAGGAATGATATCTGTATTTCCGCTTGTTAATTCCTGGGAGCGTCCAAGTACAACGAACATTTAACATTAATCGTACCGTTTATTAGAGCTATCATTTTTTAGTGTCATGCCCATAAATAATGATATGCGTTCATTTAAAATTATAATGCATAATCAAATACTTATGTAAGTATATAATAGAAGGTATATTGTGTACAAAAACCTAAAAGAAATGACGCAGAGAATGCGTAATATGTAATGGGATAGTTTAAAATAATAAACAGCTTACAAAAAAACTGCACTGATTAATCAGCTTTGATTAAAAAACTTTGCACTGTTTTAAATAAATGCGAATGAGATTAAAAATCTTTTACTTTGCTATCGATAAATGCGAAAAAGAATATCGCGAAAATAAAACCGTAATTCTGTAATACATTGAATGATATAAATGCACATGCACTCTGCAGATTTAAAAATCGCTCAAAAATTATTATTTATATTTTTATTATTATTATTTCCGCGCTATTCCTTTTCCCAGTGCAGCCGTAGCCTAAGAAAGAGGCGTCTAAAGCATTTTTTCGACCAATTTTATATATTTTAAAATTACATATACTGGCGTAAGAAACTTTATTAACGCCAGAAAACCTAAAATAATATTAAAACCTTTTTTCAGTACTATTTCTATTATATTCAATCTAGTGTCAAATAAAATGCTGAAACGCAAATCGAGGCTTGTGGAATCTATATGGTATGTCACGATATATAGGCAGCTTAAGGCATAGTGGCATTCTATACGAGTTGGAATTAGATGAACATTGTTGGAATACTTTTCACATTCTAGTACTTCATGCTTACGTGTTTTTGGGTGACACTAAAATAAACAAGTAGTTGCATGAAACTGAAATATGTTTTTTATAAATAGATTATTATAAAGAAGTATATATAATATAACAGTAAATATTATGGACAAAATTTAATTAATTCTTAATATTATGTAATACACTAACAGTCCCGGGTTTCACATGTTTTCCCGCAGTTTTTATTAGGCTTCTATTTAGGTCTCCAATTATGTCCAGGCATAATTTTACTACTTTGCGTTGCGATCTAAAGAAAGCTACGGATGCAAACTACACTTTCCTAATAAGTTTAAAAGGCTCTGACCCAAATTGTAAACACAATAAAATACGATTTTTATTATATAGTAATATATAAAACTCTTTGGGGTTATGCGTCATAAGATTCATATGTTCCTTTGTTGTAAGAATAAATAAGAAATTAATTTTTTCGCACCGAGCCCACCTATGTTTAATTCATTCGTTTTTAGTTCTTGTCCAGGATTCTTATTAATCATAACCAGTTCAAATCCAGTGAGCTTCCTCCACTTTTAGGTAAATGTTCGCAGGTCCGCACGGCTCGCATCAAATGCGTTGCCTTAATTGAATAAATTACAGAAGAGAAGGGTATCAAAAAGAAAAGCTACGACAGCTACGTATCTACTATGACAACAACTGAGATTGGCATGCATTTCAAGAGTTACTACTGTCAATTATCCTCTTC
The DNA here is from genome assembly GCA_963678705.1 of Panorpa germanica. NCBI lineage: Eukaryota > Metazoa > Arthropoda > Insecta > Mecoptera > Panorpidae > Panorpa > Panorpa germanica. The sequence goes on along the minus strand of OY783220.1, from coordinate 4,607,975 downwards.
GGGCAATACCGTCAATAACGCATTTGTTGATTTAACTATACTGTACCATACCTGCACTCTATACGTACAGAACCAATACTCTTATGAGAACTTGTACAACAAGTCCTCACTGGTATGACATATAACTTAATAAATCGGCATCTTTTGTAATTTGTACGAATTAATTCAACCAGTTTTGTATGTTTAGAAAAAAAGTAATAACATAAATAATAAAAGTTAGTTCTTTAGCAAAGGGGTCTTCTTTGTATCCATGTAGAAAATCATCTTGCAATGCAGTTCCACTACAGCTGCTAGCTTACTACAAGCTAATTAAAACGTTACATTTTATATCATCTCAAAAATAAAAAAACTTAAAACACAGAAAATGATACCTTGTAGTCTAGAAACACTACTGACTAAATCACGTAATTATCTTTAAACCACATGAAACAAAATTATTGCATAAATTAATAAGTACGTACACTGCAAATAAATATTTAATTTTACTAATTGGATACACTTGGAAGAAATTCAAAAAATTCACAAGTCCAGAATACAGATTCCCTGGAACTCACAAACTGTAAAGTGTTCATTCAAAAACATTTATGCTAAAAAATTAATTCAAATAAATTTAATGAATGTATTTTATGACCTTGGGATTACACCGTAACGAATAAAATTAACAATGACATGGTTTGTTGAAGAAACAGGTTACAAATTTAATTGTTCTTATGTGTAGTATAACACTGGTCCAGGAAAGCCTTTAAGAGATCATTGAGAACTCAATTTCCTACAATTTGTGCAAACAACATATTTTTGTACAACTTATAGATATTGAGCTGCACCGCTGTAAAGTAGAGCACTTCACTGAACATAAGTACTAATAATGATAATTACATGCGCTTACAATTTTGTCCATATTCCTTAAACTCATTATAGTACACAAACAAATAATATATCACTTAAAAGGAATTTTAACGTTCTACAACTTACTTAAATAGTTTTTTCATAAAATCAATAGTTTACACATAAATGTAACTTGTGTCAATACTTAAAAATTAAAATCTCACTCAATGTTCCAAAATGCAAATACATAACCTAGTTTGGTAAATTATTTACATTTGCCGAACTAAACTGACAAATATATTATGTTGACAATTTTGAACTCGTGTACTTTCAAATAAATTAAAAACCTGTTAAATATTGTCCTAATTTCTATCCACATTATTTATATTAATTTGTTATTATAATTATAAATTAATATTTCGAATGGTTTTTCTACTCATCAGGTTTATATATTTGTCATTTCTTTTATTGTTTATTTTAAAATTTAGCTTTCTATATTTTTAAAATTGATTCAGTTAGTTTTAATAAATAATTAATTTTAAACAAGATAGGCATGTACGTACAAAGATGAAGAAAGACGTACAAATTCAGAACTAGTATTCTCTACAGATAACATATATTAAAGAAAGTTCTTTCTAAGCAAATACACTTTTCTAAACTCGTATATCTATATCAAAGCCTTAAAACTACACCATTCTCATTCGGTTCGGGAAAATTCGGGGCTAAGGTTTGTAATCAGTCGCGTCATGTGCGGACGCCCTTAGTGTTAGTGATATTTCATCTTATGAATACTGAGAGTACAACCCTGTAACTTCAGGCAGGCTAATGATGATAATATTCAAGGTTATAACATCCAAGGTACCCGTAGAACACAATAGAGTGACGTATGTAAGGGACTACATACTTCGAGCGACTCTTAGAAACACGGGACACTTGTAGATTCGATTTTCGTAGTTCCACATATACATACAGGCTAAGAGAATTGACCATAGACCTATTCAATTGGAATTGATTTAATTTATTTATTTATTTGCCTTGACTTTTATAGTAATTATTGACTTTTAATTGAAAGATCCTTATAAGCAATAAGGTTCATTCCATAATTACAATAGAATAGAACGATCTACATAAAATTGCTGCAACTTTAAATCGGAATAGCTACCTCAGTGTTTTTGTGACTCACACAATTATTTAATTTGGATTCTGTTCCCATGAGGAGCATCGTAAAATCAGAGTTTACTACCAACGATCCCACACGGCGCGACGATGTCGGTGTCGGTGTCAGAGATGATTCGTCCTTGAAACGACGCTGGCGGCTGATTGTACTCATTAATATGTGACGTCCGAGGTTTGCAACGCTTCCATATGAATGGGGCGAACACCGGACTGCGCCCGCGAGGTTGTTGTCAATATATGTGCATTAATAACATGGATCATTTAGTCATTACTCACTTGCATACGAGTATGATGACTAATACGATATTATGATCTGTACTGTGAACCACTACATAAATTCCGGAAATCTCCCAACAGGAATTCCTTAAATCGATGACTAATGTACACAGCTTCCCAATCTGCGCTTGTATAATCTGAACATACATAGGACCGGTGTATCAATAGTCAGTTTAACTACAGTTGTGCCATAATCTCCACAAATTGTGACAATGGGAGAGGAATCAGAAGCGTTGTGACGTCACATGCAATATAAAATATAGAAGCCTTGAAGAATAGTGTAGTTTTAAAAATAAAAATACATTTTAAAGAAAAATATGTAAAAAATGAGAATATTATTGTTATAGACTACACTGTGTGCAGTAAATCATAATTTGATTTCCCCCTAATCAGAGTTTTTGAAAAAAAAACATTTATAAATTCTTTTAAAGTATACTGATTTCATTGTACCTGTTATTAGCACCAGAAACTAGTATGGTCCAGTCAGCCTGCTAACTTATCATTCCGTTTTAGCTCATGTAGCGGTTCATCTGCTTTATCTCATCCAATAACAGTTATATGTTTTATGGGAATATTTTAAAAATAAATTAGAAATGCAACTAACTTGTTGCTGTTCACGTTACATTTAGAAAAGAAGACTGTACAGCAGTGCCGCTTTTAAGCGAAAGGAAAGTGGTTAGGGACCCGCGCTGAAAAAAAGTAATATTTCATTTATTAATTTATTTTGCAACAGTAACAATTTTTTACTTTTTAGGGAAAATTACCTATTTTTTTTAAGTCTCACGAAGATTTATTGGTCCACAATTTGTGTCCAACCGTACCTAAAAGCGGCTCTGCTGTACCGTGTATCTGGACATATTGTCTAGCTCTATCTAACAGCATGAATATATTACCAATTATTTGTTCAATTAAAGTCAATGATTATTATATGAAAGAAAAATAGATATCTATACAAAAATAATAAAATATATTAATTTTAACATGCAAATAAAATGGTATCGTAAATTTTTCAATAAGAAAAATATTATTATTATTATTTTATTGTAATATTTTTGCCATTAGGCTCTATATTCTTCAGCCTTAAATCATTAATTACATATCATTGTACTTAATTACATACTATCTACCTATTCTCGCTCTTTCCAAAAGAAACAATAAAAATACAAACAAAACCCTGCTTCACCCTTTCTGGTACTCTCTCTCCTGTTTCTACTCTGTCCTTTCTTCTCTTTCCTCGCTCCTTATCTCTATCTCTGCCATCTATCACTTCCCTTCGCTGCCTCTCTTAATTAACTGCACAATCTTCTTTTCATTTTTTACTCTTTTCTCACATGAATACTTAATGTGCTCCAGCGTTAATAAGAAAACATTAAAATCATCTAAATAATGATTCCCTATAAGAAATGATGAGCCCTCATCAAATTTAGCATTATCTGTATTAAGTATAACCAACTTTTCACCACTTCTAGTTGTTTAAATCTTTCCATTTACGAATTCATCATTAAATTAAACATAAAATGGAAAAAACATTGAATGGAAAAAGCATTTCCAAGAAATAAAAAAATATATATAAATGAAATATTCAATGCAAAATTACCCTTTGATCTTGATTCTAGAAAAAGCAAACTAAGGAAACATGTAGCATATTTTCACAACATATGACAAGTTATAAATTGATGTTAATTTGACGGCCGTAATCAACTTCATGTAAATATTAATGTACCATTGGGTCAACAGTGACGCAGAGGCCGAGGCAGGAGAAGCAGATGCTGTGTCAATAGCTAGTCCCAGTGGTCAATGTTAACCAAATATTGTCGCAGATCTGAATCTGGTTAAATCTTGTCGCATCAACATCTTCGTTAGTGGTAAATGGTAAACTAACAGATGTCAACAGTTAATTCAATGGAAGTATTATGACGCATATAGAAAATAAATTTAGTTTATTGATTTTGTATAGATGGTTATAGCTCAGCTGATCATATTAGACGAACGCTTCTATCTTTAAACTGGATATCATTATCATTAAAACCTTGGTCTTCTCTAAGATGTATCTTTATTATTTCCTATTAGCTGCCTTCCTCTTCTAATTTACCTACCCAATTTCCTTGGGTCTTCCTTCACTTGCTCTTTCCATCTCGTTAAAGGATTTCTTGCATTCCCTGGGTTCATATTCAAAAGTATCCGTTTTGTTATGCTCTATTCGTTCTACATGTCCTAACCATTGGACTCTTTTCTTTCTAATTTCTATTACAATATCGATTTCTCGATGGTTATCTTAATAATAATAATTATCTTGTCATTACTAGAGTTATCGAAATACGTTGAGGGTATTGGGAAAGAAGGTCAGATACCGTTTCATCAGTGTACAAATATATTGTCTATTATCCGGGCACTTAGTTATTAACTCCAGGCTCAAGGCATTTTACCCTTCCTTCTACTGCTTCTGATCGTCCAGATTTTAGGTTTTGTGCTCTATAAATCATTAGCCAAGGCTTACGTATGCTAGGTTCAATTCAATTCCAGTTTCATTTTCTGGCCTTCTTTCTATGCTACCCAAAAACAACTCTATGCCCTCTAAAAATGTTCTTACATATTAAGTACGACAAAAGGAGGCTACATACTTAAGTTTACTTAAAGGTAGGTAAGTATTACTTAAGATAGGTATAGTTAATTGTCAGCGGCCGGTTGCTTTGCTTGACCTTTTATAAAGTATCTAATGGTCAAAATAAATTTCTTCTACTGAGTAATAAATTTATCCTGAGAGAAAAACTCATCAAAATCTGCAAGGCCAATGCATTGTTAAAAGGCAGACTATATCGTATATATCAAAGATATTATAGTATATATTAACCAGCTGGCCGCCATCTTGAAAAAATGGTGATTAAAAATATTTGTTTTAATATCTTCTTTTTAATAGGTCTCTTAGATAAAAATTTGCTATTCCCAATATCCAATTTTTGTATATAACAGTTTTTGTGTACTTCTATTTGTCGTCAAACGATAACTTCATTTACGCAAGAAAGAAATTTATTGATTCCTCATATTTTGCTTTTGTGAATAATTTAATTTATTGTCGATTTGATTTACAATTATTGTTGCAGGACCTTCTACGTCGTTTCCAATTTCAACATTCCTTGTGTTATCAGAAAATAAAAATATTTGAAGTAGCTGTTATACCTTGTAGGTGATATCTTACTCGCACTCATAATCTCACAGTCACAATCAATTATTTGGAAATAAATTATTGAGTGTTTTAATTAATATTTCCATTACTAATTTAAAGCACGAATCAAGTATGTGTAGATCAGATAATGATTTCCATGTTCAAAATATTTTCAAATAAGATTCATCAGTTCGTTGTAATTCTTCAACAAAAGATAATTTCATTATGATTCATAAATTCTTTTAAAAAAGTAGTAATAACAAATATTTGATTCATTATTTGTCATTTAAAATTAAAATAAACAAAATTTGTTATATTGCTTTACATCTACTAAGAAAGCTCTGAAAGATACATACGATCTTTTAAAGCTTTATACGCACAAACAAGTCATTTCGTCACACACAAAGGGTAGAGAGTCCGTAAATTGTGGCAAGACAATGGCGTTGTGACGTCACATGCAATCTAAAATATAAAAAGTACTTTCTTTCAAAAACTTAAAAATTCTACACCCTACGTACTATTTTAATATTCACAAAACAAAATTTGTGTTCATTGAAAATGTGTGACACCAAGGGGAGGTCAGAATAGCATGAAATATGTATGACATAATTTATGTATGACTACTTTGCTTTATTGAATAAAACGTGGGTGAAACAGGAAATGGTAGGGAAGCGTATGCAGCGACAGCTACGGTCTACTATGATTACAACTGAGATTGATATGCGTTGCAAGTATTACTCTTCGAAGGAACCTCGTTGGACAATATCAACGATAGCACATTTGATGACTAAATCATAGAAATAATTCTAAAAACCGTAACTGCCGCTACATACAGCTTCCTTCCCCGTTCCCTTACTCCTCCTCTTACGATAGACTAGTTATTTGATTTGAAAAATTGAATTATTTTCGTTTTAAT